>CM076399.1:20219435-20674388 GCA_038363315.1 Mugilogobius chulae | reverse complement strand
TTCTGGATCTGGGGTTACAACAATATGGCTTTTGTAGTCATGCAGCACAGAGATCTAAGTCACTTTGATCCTGCTTAATAGAGTTAGGTAAATGATCTCAGTACAGGAACTCCACCTCTCCTGACACACACACACACCACACACACATGTTGCGTACTCGCACAATGGTGCACATCCATTCATGTTGTGTTTTCATATTTCATGGGGACATTACATTGACTTTTTCATGGACCATAACCAAACCTTAGAGACTGCTTGCCTAAACTTAACGTAGCCCTCAGCCTAATCATGGGGACCTGCTTTTTGCCCCATAAGAAATGTAGGTCCCCAAAAATGAGCGTGTATGCAACTTTTGGTCCTCACAATGTGATGAATACACACCCATAAAGAACCAGACAGACACACTGATGAAAGCTTTTCTCCTTGCAGATCAATATTTTAAACAAATCAGTCTGACACAGATTCAGTAGAATTCAGTTGTTTATAATGATAGCTTTCAAAGTTGTCATCACATCACAAACTTCCAATAATTTACTAGAAGTATACTAAGCCAACTTTGTCCTAAAGCTTGAAGAATGAATTACAGCTGCTTCGAAGAAACAGTCTTTGTGACACTGTAGGGCTTAAGTTAAACACAAGATGCAGTCTAATACAAATACAGACAGAGGGTTCTTTAGTTATCAGTCACTAAGCTTACATGAACCGGACAATCAGATTGTGAGAGTAAGTCGATTAACCTGGAGAGACATGGTTTAGCTACATTAGGTCTGCTCCAGCATGATTCAGGCTGCTTTAGGTTGAATAATGTAAATATTGTTTAATGCTTGAGATTGAATGTGGATTTTTATCCATACAGGATATTTACAGTGTTTTCACTGTTGTTGTTTTTTTTTGTGTGTGTAGGGCGCTTTTTTGTTCTCAACTTTCTAAACTTCTTAACTTCATTGCTTGGATGTGCGCATGCTTACATTTTCTTTCTTTTTTGTTTTGTTTTACATTTTGAAAATCTATTCAATTCTCTTCAATTGGCATGTCTGGATTTAGATGCACTTTGAACACTTGGTTTAAATTGGACTAGGCTACTACTGCTGCACTGGGATTTTTACATGATTTGCTGCATTCAGCCATAATACTTTCTGAAGTGACTAATGGGGTTCTGTGTTCTATCAGAATAGATTCAAAAATGTAATTGAATGACAACTTGATCCGTTCTCTTTGGTTCTAGCAGTGAACTGAAGTTAGTAACATCATATTTTAATATCCTAAATAAGTTGTTAATACTTACTTACATACTGAAGGGACATCTGGTCAACTAAAGACCCATTATGTCCAATAGAATTCCTTTGCTATCAGATGCTATCAGCTTCATATGATTCCTTGTAAATCTGTCTGAATAACAGTAGCCTTGATCCCCAGGGGATGCTGGGAGAGCTTGGCCTCTGCTCCACAGTGGATCAACAGTCTTTCCTTTCTGCTCCCAATGGAACGCTTTCAACTAGATAGAGACAGGTGCTTTTTTTGACCTGAACAGTAAGGACAGATCCCTAAAGGTCGCCACACATACCATCTCACAAGGTGAACAAAAATGCCAGCCTATTTGTCTGACCCTGGGTTTAACATAATTGAATTCCATTGACCCTGAAAACGCCCTGGCTAATCTTGTGCCAGGTATGGTGCCATCAAAGGCATACGTGCGGCACCATTGTGTATATAAGAGTGCATGTGTGAGCTCTTTTATAGCACTACTTAAGTGATGACTCATTCCGCTCCTTTGTAATCGATGCTAGGCCACATAATGGCACAACTTAAAACAGCTGCCTACACTGGCGGCTCCCCCAGCGCCCTGGTGGGAAGAGCTTTTCTAAGACCTACACAATGAAAGAAGAGCCAGACAAAGAGTGTGTGCCCTGCTTTTCCACCACTCTGCCCCAGATCAATTAGGCATCATAAAGTCATGCTGTCAGAGTTCAGAGGTGCTTTAGGAGGCTGAATTTAAGCAATGTTCAAAGGCTCTACAACTTTCCCAGGAATTTAGAGATAATACTAACAGTAACTTTTACATATTTAAGAACAGTGAATAGGTGTCGAGGATATGCATGCATCAAGACAGTATGAATATTTAAAGCTCAGCATAAATGTATTCATAAAAACAAATGCTTTAACATATTTCTTATCATTTGCAACAAATTGATTAAAAAAACATTGCAATGTGCTTGAACGCTACCATGTTTGTGTTTGCAAGGGCGTGCTACAAAAAACATGGAAATAAGTGAGTCAACTGAGCTCTTTCGCACTAGAGAGTAGGGAGGGACTTCATGAATAAAAGTGATATCAAAGAGCAAGGTGAAGGGAAAATATAAAGAACGTGTTTTGTAATTGAGACACATTACACTATTCCAGACCAGCTTACTTGCCTTGAAACATCTTTACATCAGTTGTACTTTTGTCAAAGCAGGAGAAGCCATTAGTCCGTTCTGTCTGAGAGGTCGCACACAGGGGAGCACTCTGACATTCTGAGCAAACCTGGACGGCTTGGGCAAACAACAGATAGGATTAATCTCTGTACCAACACTGCCGCGTATAACATGGATCATATTCTGCTGGTAGAGTAGGCGCCTGTCCTCAGATGGCCCTGATCACAAAAAAGGCAGCATTCATCCACCAGGTGCTGAGGCAAAGCAGAGGGAAATTGTGAGCTTATAGAGATTTCAGGCGTACTTGGAATAGCCATGTTGCCAAAGGGAAGATAGGGAGGAGAATAAGTTGATGCACTGGTGTTTAGGTGGAGTATTGAAGTTGCACTTTTATGCCAGGTATGCAAAAAGAAGAACAAAGAAACAATTTTCAACTAAAATATGAACATGTTATGGTACTAAACCGAGCCCATTCTGATATGGACTTTGCTTGGTTCTTCCCAAGTATAGTCTTGATCAAGTCCAGGGTTGTCTGTATTTCTCTAGCGCTCGTCAACCTCAAAGCGCTTACTTTTAGGTTTACTCAAATGATGTGGTGAATGTGCAAATGTAAACTCGTGATTAAAATACCAAACAAATAATGTAAAGACATGCATATTGCACTAATAATTTGAGTTCAAATGTAATAGACCATAAAATGTATGAATGGGTTGTTTTTTCTTTATTATGATTATGATGGTTATTTTAATTTATGATTATTATGTTTAATATTATTGTTATTATTATTATTATTATTGTTGAGGGCTGCCTTAAGTTAATAGACTACTCGCAACTTATCAATTATTGAAAAAATCATCAACTAATTTATTAATCAAATAATCGTTAACTGGTGTCTTGTCACAATTGTATTTCAAACTTGACAATTGAATCAAAAATACTGTTTGTTAGGCCAAGTTATTTTGGCAAAATTAAAATTTTCAACACATGTTTTCTTAAAACTGATGTTTTGTTCTAGTCATTCTATATTTGTAGTAGATCATTTTAAATCTCTTCAGAAATAGCCTATTGTTATCTAATTTGATATTCGCTCATCTGATTCTTTCGACAATCCTACTTTTATGAAGGTTTCAAAACATGTCATGAGCTGAGAAAAAACATGAAAATAGTGTAATTATAGGGTTTTTGATGCCAACACTAGTTTATCTGTAAATCTGCATTTCTAGAATGTTCTTAGCAACATTACCTTAGGTCACACTTTGCTAAATCTAGTATTCAAGTGACTTTTCTGTTCCTAACAACTAACTGATTAATCAAAAGAGGAATCACTCAACTAATTGATTACCAAAATAATCATTAGTTGCAGCCTTATTATTATTATTATTATTATTATTATTATTATTATTATTATATTTTTTGTGCGTATGTATATGACTTACAGACTGACTAGTCTGAGGCATTGTGACCTTCTATTCCTGTTGTGTTGAGTCCACACATACAAAGATGTCACAGCACAACCACCTTTCCTTAAACCAACTGCAGGGCAGAAGTTGAGCATTAACATGATAAATACAGAAGTTCAGAATGGTCTCTCGTGACAAAGCTAGACTTGTGAAAGCTTATACCGTATGCAAGCAGCAGCAATGTCGAGCCTGCAAGAGCTCTGAGGAGCTTTGCATAGGCCGTTATCTCATCCACGATGATAGGAAGTACGGACAGGAAGTCTAGAGGGAGGGGGAACACAGGACCCATGTGGGAAGTGCAGAGTAAACAGTGTCATTTTTTAATCATCTCAACTCACGTTCAGAGATGGACACACTTTGAAGTTCTCCCAGGGCTTCCCTCCACCCTCCCTCTGTCCCTAACGACAGCCACAGCGGCTGCATGAGAGAGCCCAGGGAGAGGGAGGAGGAACCCGGTCAGACCTACAGGGACACATGAAGCAAGGTCCAAGAATGTGAAGTAGTGTTAATAGTCTTTTAATTGTCTACTTCATAAATGATGTATTCTAGGAACTCTAAGCCTGTCCAACTTGAAAGGAAAGAGGATGATTTAAAAAAGAGGAATGTACAGCAACAGTTACACTCTTCTGGCTCCGTCATTCCTAATGTGGCACAAGGTAGTGTTCAACAACAAATGAAAATCCTCTCAACCGGAGTTATCCCCCAAGATTTTGCAGATTCAACATTTTTGACTACTTGTATTAGTAAATTCAAGACATATTCATTCACAGCATGTACGTATGTAGGGTTAGCTGCACCCTAGATTGTCATGTCTTATCTGTTGTTCTACGTTACTACTTAAAAATGTATAAACAAACAAAAAAAAGACAGGAAGTAACTTTGTGAGTGAGTTTAAAGTTATTACAACAGACGTGACAAATGTCTAATAGCTAAAGGTGTTTTCAATCTAAAACATGATACATGTACTTTTAGTCTAGAATTGTTTCAATTTCAATTATGATTATTGCAGTAATCGACTGCAAAAACTGTATAACTGAGAAATCGTGATTATTAACTCTAAGTGTGTTCATAAGCTTCATTTCGGGCGACACGGTGGCGCAGCGGTTAGCGCTCTAGCCTCATAGCAAGAAAGTCGACTCCCGGGCCGCCGGGGCCTTTCTATGTGGAGTTTGCACGTGTCTGCGTAAGTTTCCTCCGGGTACTCCGGTTTCCTCCTACAACTAAAAATATGTCCATTAATGCCTCCCCTGACCCTTCCCCAGGGCTCCCCTGCAAAAGAGATTCTGAATCTCAGTGGGACTTCCCTGGTTAAAAAAAGGTCAATTAAAAAATAAAAATAATTTCCCTGAATTGGAAAAGTAGGTTCCAGACAGTTTTTTTTGGAATTGTGGAATACGTTTACCACAGTCTATTGCTGTGAGATATGTCACCTATTTCATTTCATCACTTTCTGCATTTAAGGAGTGCTAATGCTCTCTCTATAAGCAAATAATTGTTTTGTGAAATAATAACATAATCGTGATCATTATTTTCATCATAAGCAGTCCTCTTTTAGGCTGTATTATTCTCTTGTGTATATTTGAACAAAGCAAGATTTATGTAACTGTTTTAAATACTGTAAACACCTAAAAATGAAATTCTGGTGATTCAGCAGGTTTGATCTAAAGAAGTGTATTGACAATGTGTGTAGTATGGATGATGGTTTTTATCCCACCACAGAGGGAGACAGAATCTTAAAGTGGAACAGTGGAGCAGCCTGTAGAGCTGAGAAGGACCTGTCCAAACAGGCCTAAGCTGCAACAAAGGGCATCCTGTGGCAACACTGCGCTGTGGTATAGGCTGGGAACACAATAACAGCAGTGTGTTGACTATATGCTCCATCAATAGCCTGCCTGCATAATGCACCACCACAGAAGCATGCATTTCAATATTGTTTATGATACATTAAGGTAATTCTTCCTCTAAACAAGCCATGTAAATCTGTTCTGATTTGAGCAAACTGTGGCTTCCCATTCAGCATCTCTCCTACACCTGGTGAGTGATGAGAAGAGACGTCAGCCCACAGCACCTCATATCTGTCCTCCTGTTACTTTGGAGACAGCAAATACATTGACACAGCCACACTTTATGACCGGGCAGCCTTAATCCACTCTTGAATCCTAAATATGCACTTTGAATAGATCACATACTTTACAAATACAGACTGAAGGCAGCACACTTTTCACAAAAGAAAACTTTCTTGCTTATATCACAAGTTTGCTTAAGCTCGTACAGGATTTGCTTGCTTAACTGTTAAACCAAACTTTGATATTCAAATGTTGAAAGGGTTTTGAATACCTCAAATACTTTGGAGCAAAACAAATCTGACAACCCAGCAAAGCCATGTTTTCAAAAAGTAAAATTGTCTAAGAAGAAACTAACCTCAATATGTCATCACTATTGTTTAAGGAATTTAGATATTCTGTCATCACATGCAGAGCACCAGGCTGCTAGTGTGGCCATATACCACACAGGACTACCCAGTGACAACAATACCTGTACTACACTGTGCAGTTAGTTAGGTCTAGTTTAGCACACACACAGTCAGATAATGCAAACTAAGCAAAAGAACCCACAAAAAGGCAAAAGAAACACTCAAACCAAACCATTTGAAGTGAATTCCCTTTGATGTGTACAAAAAGTCCCTGGTGGAGTAGGCCTATCTGTAATCTGTCTCAGATGTTGAAGTATGAACACATTAAAGGACAACAGCCTTCTCATAGGCTTAGTTAGACTGTCACTGTGTTTAATGCCACATGTGTCATTTGTTTGTGTGCACGTTTTCTTAGACTGCACATGGTCTGATAAAGGTTATTATAGAGTCATAATAAAAACAGTGTCGTGCACGGTTGTGTAAACTGCACCAGTATGACGAAAAAGTGTGAGCATTTGTTGACAACAGGTCTTGCACACAAACAGCACAGTGTGTGTGCGCACACTCACCTGCATTAACTTTCCCTCTGCGTTGCCCACGCTTCCTCCCACAAACAGACCCTCCAGAGTGATGGACTTGTCCTGTCGGAGCAGGGTCACCGTGATTAGCGCAGGCAGAAGCGGCCGCTCGGACTCCGGTTGGCCCAGGCCTGGTTGGCCCAACACCAGATGCAGGCCCGCCATGAGCAGCCACGGCCAGAGCCCGGCCAGGCGCCGCGGGAGGACGCTCATGGCCCGGTCCGCAGGAGCGGCGCTGGCCGGCCGCACATGGTGGACTTCAAAGCACACAAGCACCGCGGAGAGACGAATCACGCAAATTAAGAACTCCTGGTTTGAGAAGTGACTTATCAAGAAACAAATCCACATGTAGTGCTTAACACTGAGTTTGCGTTTACATATCCAGCTTACCCGTAAAAAGCACCCACTTAGTTCACACGGTGGCCCTGAAAGTGAGCTAGAATAAACTTTTCTCCAGTGTAATGCTCAGTGCATGGTCGAGTAGAAACACGTTGTAGGCTACAGCCTGAATGCCTCCAAAAACCCGTTTCACAAAGTGAGCTCCAGTTTAAGAGACATGTCAAACTTGAGTCACTGTAGACATTACTGCTGACCACGTCCCGCACGATCCTCGATAGTTGTCAGTATACATCCCCCACATTAGTATTCTGGATCCAGGGCATGGGGAGATAAAACTCACAGAGAAGGTACATTCCAAAGAAACGGCATGCGCTAGATAAATCCATAAAAGCAAGTAGAAGCCGAGACTTGAACTTCAAAGACTGCTTCACAAGTTGCCGCCTTGGCGTTACTGACAGATAACGCAACGTGCCAAAAAGTTGCCTAATGTTTTTTATAACAAAATGAAGTTGCGAAAAAACCCATTATGTAGCTGAATTCAGTACACACTTTCTGACGATTATCCAGCTCAAACGAAGCGCTTATTCTTCAGGTATAACTGTATGACTGTGAAACTCGTGCCCAACACACTTCAGTCGCTCCAATGAAGTTCAACATGGTACACTCTTTTTCCGAGTCGTCTAGGTGCGCTCAAAGACGGAGATCCAATCCTCCCGGGAACACGCTACGAAACTCATCAAAGTTAGAAACCAGAGCGAAGTTGACACAGAAAACCAGTTCCAAAAGAAGTCCACACGGATAGGCTCGTCCATGTAGGGCTGATATCCATGTGCACTCTGAAGACATAGTCCCCCAAGTCTACGGCCCGGACCCGGACTGGCTCTGCGTCGCTCCCCCGAGAGCTCATTGACAATCTCTACCTGCTCCAAACCGCGCGGCCTTCAGGACCACCGGAATATCACAGCATCATGGAGACAGAGCGAAACTTACTCTGGCTAGAAAGATTTGGACTGTGACAAAAGGAACACAATAATGGATTGACCTTTATTTCACCTGAACCTCATTACAGAGCCATTGACACACCTCTTTTATCATAAATACCAACAAATCAATACAATGTGCTGAGAATGTTCTCTCACTGCACCTAAATGCAACACGAGGAAAAAGGGCGGAGCGGTCACAGAGCCCAGGGGTAATCATCTATAATCATCTGCAGGAGTAAACAGCGCCATCTCCTGGGAGATTCTTTTTTTAATTTAGTTGTTTACTATGGAACTGAACTAATTTTTATTGTAATATGAGACACCCCAAAAGAAACAAAGCTTTAAATCGTTACCTTTTATTTGTGAATAGTAATGATGTTTGCTCAAAAGTCAAACAACATTTTGTAAACAGCGAAATAAATTAAAATGTGCACAGTGAGTTTTAATCTCATTACAAAATACATTCAGAGTTAATTGTTGCAGTTGCAAAAACAATCCCACAAAATATGAATACAAATTGGAAATATTACAAGCAGAAACAATTAATAAATGAAATAAGACCTTGTGAACTTCTTTGGCTTTGGTCTGAAAGAGAAAATGCACTGAGCTGCCAAATATCTTCACTTGATAGAGCTTCCATATGAGAGCCCTTACCTAAATGTTGATTTTTAAATCTGACTCACTGTCACTGGTACTATTAACATCAACAGGCCTCATCTCCACTCTGACCAGATCATCTGTGGTGTCCTGTTACAGTAACACACAAAGAGCATGACATTGCAATTTATAAGAAAACACATGAATATTTACCTCATCTTTGTCTGGATGCTCTGGTGTGTCACCTGAGGCACTCACAGCTCTTTTAATCAGGGGGGCAACTCCCTGGTTTGTTTGTGCAGGAAAAAAGGACAGGGCCTCGGTTTTAGTAAGGCTGTTTTTTGGTTGACTTAGCATCACTTCATCGGCCATTTGGAAAACTCTGTCCAGATTAACATTAACATTATCTCTGGTGTTCTCATCTTCAGTTTTGTTGCATGAGCTCGAACCATCACTTCCCAGGGGGTAACGAGCCTACAGAAATAAGAAACAGCATTACAGTTATTTCAATTATGAACACAAAAAACAATAGATAAAAATACACATTTTATTTCAAATATTATAATTCAAATCCAATAAAAGTAAAAAAGTAATTTTGAGCAAAACATACTGAGTAGTAACCTATTGGTGATAAAGGTCCATTCATACCACTAGGAATGGCCATAAGAGGTGGTCGGTAAAATTGACAAGCTAAAAAAAGAAAGAAAATTACAGTGTAAACATTAGATATCTATGGTAAACCGTCATATCTCAAGTTCAGTGTTTGTGTAAATCATTTCATAAAGTCAAACCAGTAAATATTATAGTCTCATGACACACAAAGTGAAATATTTCAGGTCTTTGTTTCTCAAAATTTTGATCATTATTGCATAAGATATTAAAAATAAAAAATATATATATAAAAAAATTAGAATATTAGGCTACATCAGATTAACAAAAACAAGGAATTTAAACAAAAATGTCTGAAAAGCATGTTCATTTCTAAGCACCACTTTTGTTGTGTCTTCTTTTGCACAAATTATTGCAAAAACGTGGCACGGCCTGGAGGACATCAGACTGAGGAGCTCAGAAGCCCAGGCTGCAGGTCATCTGCATTGTTAGCTCTGTTGTTTTTCATCTTCTTCTTGACAGGACTCTCTAATGACACTCAGGTCAGATGAGTTTGAAAACCAATTGAGCAATCAACCATCTTCACCAAACCTGTCTGCAAAAGGAAGCATGCTCTAAAACAATTTTTTTTCAGACCAGGGACCCCTTATCAGCTCAAAAATCTTCCAAGGACCCCCTATACTTTTTGCTCTGGTATCACATTAAAATTTGTAAATTAAAGCTAAGCTGTATATCAAATTTGAATAAATGGTTAATTTCCTATGGTAATTTTTATTGGTTTATTCAAAGCTATCAATCTTTTCATCCAAAATTCTATGTTTAGGATGGTAAATCATAAGAAATTGTTATAGTGAAAACATTTCTGTTGGTTCAAAAAAAAAAAAATTTGGGCTTGCAAAAAAAAAAAAAAAAAAAAAAAAAAGAACAATCAAACAACAAAAAACATTGATCTAATAGCAATAGCTAATTCGGAGCCCAAATCCTAACTAACTGTGGAAACTTCTGCGCATCTTCACTTTCTCCAGACTCTTGGAGTTTAATTTCCAAAATATACTTTCATCTTAAAAGAGAACACTGAAGCACAGAGCAGTCCAAGTGAGATTGAGAGAGAAAGAGAGAGTGAGAGACAGATAAATAGAGAGAGAGAGAGAGAGAGAGGAGAAGGAAAGAAGGAGGGGGGGATTGGTATAACAAATTCTCATTATTGCAGTTGGATGGAAATATATATTGTTATATTTATTAAGAACACAAGTGCAAACACAAGCCCCATAGCAGAGAAAAAGAAATACAAAGAGTAACACCGATTTAAACCAGGCAGAGGGCCTCATCTGGCCCCTGGGCTGCAGCTGTCCTGGCCTGATTTAACGGCTCCGCAAGATTTGGCAGAGCTTGGACTTTACGATATTGAACCTGTTGATTTTTTTTCACAGAACTTGAATTTTCTGAAATACTACGTTTTGATTTTCTTTAAAGCATAATGATCAATATGTCAATGAATAAAACCTTTAAATTTGTCACTATATGAATCATGAATCTATGTGATAACCTTTTTTGAGATGTGCCTGTAAAATATGAGTGTGTATTTTTTACCTCCTGTGTAAAAGCCAGGGTGGTACTGCTGATTTTGAGACTGTATCCCTGTAAAGTTGGCCTCATAGTTAATGCTATATCTCACACCCTGCTGAAGGGCTGTAGGCAGCATTGAAGAGTAGGGATGTCCCAAAGATGGCACAATGTGGCTCTGTGGCAGGTGACGAGGAGGGATAGGGGTTCCACTGTGGGGTGTCCGTGACAATTTACTGTATGGATATGGTGACTTACACTCCCTGCTATATGAGAATGGTCCTACAAAACACAGGTGGAACTATCACATTTTAGTTTGCCAGTAGCTACTCTCATTTTTATACAATAAACAATTACCTTTGCTCCAAGGTTTCTCTGAGCTATAGTCTTCAATGCTATCCTTGAGTGATTTCTGTGGAAGCTGACACTCTGCATCAGTACCACGATTCATCTTTGCTTTATTATCTACCGTTAACCTCTTCAAGTGGACTAGCAGAGCAGGATTATCACGCCTGAAGTTTGGGTTAAAGAAGTAATGAATTGTGTGTTGCTTTTCGGGTGATTTTAGGATTTGAAAAGGAGATGAGCTGGATAATGTCTCTGATTTCCTGAAGCCATACAGATTGAGCTGGCGAACAAAACTGGAAAAGTGTGTTGTTTTGAAATAATTGTCCTCATCATCTTTGCAACTGCCAGACAGCACGAGCTTCTCAAAAAGCTGCTGGTCAATAACGATGCCCTCTCCTGTGAAGTCCCAGCAGATGGCGTTGTTAGCTGGATTATTCACCATACGCCAGAGTTTGGCAGGAAAATTAGTGGGATTAATTGTTTCAGGGAGAATATAATCCACTGGCTTCGTCTTCACCTCAGACATCTGAAAGAAAAGACAGTGACGCAAAACGTGCAATTAGACGTAGATAACTAGCTAACTCCATTGTTTAAAATATTGGGGAGTTTGTGTGGT
Source organism: Mugilogobius chulae (assembly GCA_038363315.1). Taxonomy (NCBI): domain Eukaryota; kingdom Metazoa; phylum Chordata; class Actinopteri; order Gobiiformes; family Gobiidae; genus Mugilogobius; species Mugilogobius chulae. The sequence goes on along the minus strand of CM076399.1, from coordinate 20,662,468 downwards.
TAGGCACCGTTAAAGTTGGCTGTTGATTCACTTATAAAACAAAGCAATGCCAGACCACCTACTAAATTACATAATTAGCGTTACAAATGGCCTAAAATATGAAGAATAGTAGTTTTTAGTAAAGAGCTTGTCTCACCTTTTTTGTGTGTCTACTCAAAAACGTTCAAGGTCTTGAATCTCGACTGTTAACGTAAAATGATTGAACGTTTCACAGAGTTCATCCAGGCTTTTGACCGGTTTCCATAGAAACATATCTGAATCATTTGCATAACGTTTGACAGTCGGAGCTGTTCGGCTAAATTTATGTGAACGTTTCTATATAAATAAATATTATTTATTTGTTTATTTAGTTTTCATTTTGCAACTGTTTTTTTTTCCTGTGGGCTTTGCCATAAAATATATTTTTAAAGGATTTCACTAATTTAAAAAGTGATTTCTGGGCTGACCCATTGAACTTTTGTGATGCAAAAATAAACTGCATTTAAGTTATATTTATTTTAGCTGCTCCCCATCTCATTGAAATAACATTGTGGGTTATCTAGTCTATGGTTGTAATGCAATCTGAAAGTGAAACCCAGCAATAGACTTAATTTTGATTTCTAACTTATTATCTACCGTACCGTACAGAGTGGAATTATTTATCTTACTTTTAACTCTTTTTATTGACATAAAATAAACTAATTATTAGATAATTCATACAAACTGAAATGGTAGTGTATTTCTGAGCAGGCGCGCACTGGGCGCTTATCAGTGGGTCCTTGCTATGAATGACGTATGACGTTTTTTCCCAGCGACAACACCGCCATCCATACTGTTCAAAACCAAAACAGACAACAGTCCGTACGTTAGATTTTGTAGAAACTAAAGAAGCAACAATAATCAAAAAGATACAGATGCGATGGCATTAGAAACTGTGCCCAAAGACCTTCGGCACCTACGAGCGTGTCTTCTCTGCTCTCTAGTCAAGGTAAAACGAGCAATTTTTCAATACACATATTAGCTTTTTTTTTAGCTAGCTAAGCTAACTCACGAAATTGTGCTTCAGTCTTAAGTAGAAAGATTCACTAAACACTCTTAACCGACACCATTATCATGTCATGTGTTACAGACTATTGATCAATTTGAATACGATGGTTGCGACAACTGTGAGTCGTATCTTCAGATGAAGGGAAATCGAGAAATGGTGTACGAGTGCACAAGTTCATCATTTGACGGGTATGCTGTTGTTTGTTTGTTTGTTTTTAGTAATGTTCACATTCTATGGGGTAACTAATTGGCTCAGTGCAGTTGACTTGTTTTCATGCAAAATAGTACATCTTGTACACACAACCATTTCCTGTTCAATGCTTTTCTATGAGGTTTTCATTACATCAGTTTAAAACAAATAAATACTCTTTAGATCAGACAGTTGTGGTGAATGTTACAGAAAACATGTTAAAGACTTTACATATTAGAGGAATATTTCACCAGAGGACACTTGTGTGTTTAAAACTAGACGTGTTTGTGTCTGAATGCTAACGCTAACAGGAAATGGTTGTATGTACAGAAGTTAGCGATTTTGAACGTACACAAGCCAACTGAAGTTCCGTGCACAGAGCCAATTGTTCTTTCTGTTGTGTTTCAGTGTTATAGCCCAGATGAGCCCTGAAGACAGCTGGGTCGCCAAATGGCAGAGAATAGGTGAGCTCTTACTATTGTCTGAAACACATTTGATATGTGGTACATACTTTTGTATTTTTAGATAACGGTGTAACAAGACATGAAATATCACCAAATGACGTTTAACAGTATGCTGGATTTTTTTTACCCCTCAAATACACACTCTCTCATCTATTAGGTTGTAAAAAAGTGATTTGCGAAGTCATCATCTTATTTATTTGTTCAGTCATCATGAGCTGCCAAGTTGACTCATATTAGGAGTTTTAAGACCTATAACTAGCAGCTCTAAAATGAGAAAAGTTTTTGCTTTACTTTTCTAACATGTATGCATTCTGCTAGGTAACTTCAAACCTGGTGTATATGCAGTGTCTGTAACAGGAAGATTACCACCAGGTACAGTGTTATGTGACTTGTTATTTGTAATTGTATTGTACATTGTAGTATTAATCTTCTTTATTTTTCAAGGTGTGGTACGAGAGCTGAAAAGCAGAGGAGTTATCTACAAATCCAGAGATACAGCAGTGAAGACCTAGAGACCACATTTCTATCTCATTGAATTATAACACTTTCAGATACCCTCTTTCATGCCCTTGTTATACTTTGTGATGTAACAAAGTTTGTTCTTTTGTACTTTTATCCATAATAAAGTTGTGTTTTTGCTTAGCGAGTCAGTGATGTTTTAGAATTTTAAATCCTTAAAAAATGAAAATATATAGAAATGCTGGATTTTTAGTTTTCCCTGGTATATTCAAGTGTCTGTTTTACTTATTAATATGTGTCCCTTGAGAAAAAGTTGACACATCTTTTTTTCCCCTCATTTTATGCCTGGGAGTAGGAAACCAGGGAGGTCTTAAAATGCCATTTGGTTAAATGGACTTGTTTGTTAAATTCAGTCTAAAATGTTATAAACACTGATCATAAAATCATCCCCAAAAATTATTTAAAAATTCACAAGTGCACAGAAGGTAATTCGTTTTAATCTTCAAATCTTCAAAGTTAATTGTATAAAACATAAAAATGTCATAACTATCTCTCCGTAATCCAGATCTGGTGTAAAAAAAAAAAAAAAAGGTCAAATTTTTTTTTTTCTTCTTTGAAATCACAAGGTGAAACTGTTTTCAGTTGAAAACAACAGGGCTAAAATATGCAGGATCTGTGATTTAAAAAGGTCACAAATACAATTCTTGGTATGTTTGAGAAAAGGAAATGAACATAGATCAAAAATGTGTTTTACAGTAATGTCCTGTTAACGTCACGTCAGTGGTTCCAGTTGTACATGCAGTGTCGACTTCTACCATCAGGTGGAGGCACCCGCCAAACTTACTATTTCTAGAACTTCATGAGATCAACTACTAGTTGTCTTATTTTAGTACTTACTGTGTCAAAAATGTAACTGAGACATTAGTGTGAGTTACTTTGAGCTAATTACACATTTGATAAGACCTTGTACAATACTAAGTCTGTTACATTTACATTTGATTACTGATTAGTTTAAGGGAAATGTGATGTCACAACACATTTTCCTCATAATAGTTTATTCATATTTAAGCCAAACAGACATTATTTTAGTGATGTTTCTGTCCTGAAGTGTCATTTTCTATAAAAAAATACAAATTAATTTATTCGCAAGTAACTTCAGTTACTCAAATTGTAACTAGTAATATATTGTCAACATTTTTATAAGTAATGAGTTACACTACTTAGTTACTGAAAAGGGGAATGTATCACAGTAACTAGTTACTTAATGAGTTTCTCCACTGGTCTTAAAAATGTTTTCACAGATCTTATTTTTTTTTGTCTGAAGCCATTTCTGTCAGATTTGTTATGCTATTTTATACTACTACAGCTTTGTCAGAAAGTTCTCAATATAATGACACAGTTATTGAGTTTTTTCTACTGTTTTTGGTTGATAGAATAGATGGAATCCTTGGTTGGTCACATTCCTGTTTGTACTGGAATCAGTGGTTGCTGTTCAATTGCATTCTTCATTGTTAATTCATCAGATTGTCTATAATTGTATGAAAATATATAATGACACCTTGAGAAGCCGTCTGAAAAAGAAGCAGCATTCTGAAACACTGTTGGTCACTACCCACTTATAGGTCTTAATTTGTGTGTTTTGTTGTCTTAAAAAGTCTTAAATTTGACCTGTCCATTCCTGCAGAAACCCTGAAGTATCATTCAGTTTCTAACAGACACAAGCTATACTTTATATTTATCAAAAAAAAAAAATCTAGGTTGGATATAAAATCTGTATACAAACATTGCACAAAGGTGTACACAAAAGTACACAATGCAACAGTCAGATTCTGAAACAAAAGAACACGATAACAGAAGCCCCTATGACAGATTATCACATTTTTCTCATTTTGACTTTGTTTACTATCGTAGTTTTTATGGTAAATATAGTTTTACAGCAGTAAATTTGCAATTCATGAATTGACAAAAAAATGCTCAAACACATTCCCTCCAGAATCATTGTACTCAAACATGTTGACATAGTTCTTTAGGATTTTAAACAATTACTTAAATTAAAGTAAGCATTGTCATTTGTCAGATTGTCTGTGTCATAAATGTTGATTTTGGCTCACATTTGCAAAATTGTAGAATTACCTCTAAATCCTGAATACCATATTTGTTGGACAGAAAGAAACAAGCCTACAAAGCTCATCAAAATAGCCCAGTGGGTGAAAACAAGCAAAAATATTTTATGAAATCTTAAAAATACTATTGTTCACTATGTTTTAGTGAATAATGTAGTCTAACCTGTCATGTGCTCTTTAAGTACTGTTGAGAAAAAAGTTGAAATGACATAAAATCCAAGGGTGTGACTGAAAAAAGTTATTCATCATCTGTCCACCTGGTGAAGATGAGAAGAAACTGTACCCATCTGTATAGTTCACCATATTTATGCACTAGAAAGTCAACAAAGAGATAACCCCAAAGCTATAATAGTTTTACAGCTGAAGACAATACCTGGACCCTGGACGCCCCCTTTCTCCCTTTAGTTCTATCAAGTCTCTTCCAGGAATATGTGTCTTTCCCACAAGATTCACTCTGCCAGCAGAGCATGAAGAAAGTTCCAGGAGAGCCGCAATTATTCTGAGAGTGTTAGGCTGGATTCCCAACCCAATATGGAACCATCTGCTTCTATGTGCAAGGGCCTTTTTTAGTGTTGCCACAGGTTGAACCTCACGCTGTCCATTCACATACTCTGGCCCAGGTTTGGGATATCTCTCAGAACACTAACTTTGTTTCTCTGAGATGCCAATCAAACTACAGTCGACCATATAAAGCTACAATGATAATAAACACTATTTACAAATTGATTTCTGAGCTATTTTTGCAATCAGACTTAAAAATTAACCTTTCCATATCAACATACTTTTCCATGTATTAAAGGTCCTTTGAAATCATACTTTCTTATTTTCTTGTTATTTCCATAGATGCATTTTAATGGACAGAAGTAAGAATGTGTGTGACTAAAATCTTGCTATAGGTTTCTAAGTCAGAGTGAAACTGAGCTGTGGCCACAAGCCCTATTCAGGAAGGTGCTGAGCTCCACCTCCTCACTGTCCCACGCACGTGTCCCATCTCAGCATCTGTGTGAAAAGAAGCGCGCTACTCTTTCACACTTTAGAAGATCTAGGACTGTCACCCTATTGGTGCTTAGTTAAGAGTTTGTGCCCTTATTTGGAGATATCATGGTGAGCATTGAGATCAAAACGTCTCCAGCATTGTATCACTTCAAACTGTGTCTTGTATTTTAAAATAAGGGCAGGTTTGCGTTGGAGCAAAGCATGGGCACTGGATGGGGAAGTCAACAGAATGGGGTGGACTTTATCAGCGCAATGTAACACATATTTTAACTACAAGGTTTCATAAGCCTGCCTGAACTTCCTCCTTCCACCAGTTCAGAAAGTGACAAAAGAACTGAAAGCAACAACATTTTTGTGTAAACTGAACATGGCCATTCTTTTTAGCTCTTACTTCAGCTTAGGTAGCACTCTGAGCTACTGTCATGTGGTCCTGATGGTGTCGACACCCAGAAGCAGTCCAGGGCAGGCAGGGAGGGGAAATGGCTGCCTCTACAGATAAGACAGGGTATCATATAAGGCAGGGTGGGCTTCCAAAGGCCCTAAGCTTTCGACATAGACGTGCAAACTGACTGTGCTGCGCCACTGAGAGACTGTGGCAGGAGATGCCAGGATTAGTCACATACAGGGTAGGGGTCAAAAGACTGGAGAGTTGAAAGCTAGATTGAGCCATATGTTGGGTCTTATTAACACCTTCTTCTTACGTTGCATTGTGAGAGAACAAAAATAGTTGTATTGAAATACCGTTGCAGTCTGTGGAATTCATGTCCAAAGACTTTTTTATTTGCAGAGCCTATTTTGTATGGTAACTGGACACAAAAGTTGTTTTTCCAAGAATAAGCCTGCAAAAGCATAACAAAGGTATTAATGTCAGTGTGACACATTTCTTTTCATCAAACTCTTGATGAAGGCCACAAGGTTCTGGGAATGAAGTCACAAACAGTGCAATTAGGTAATAGTTTGGCTCACTCTTATGGCTTACATCACTTATTTTTATTCTTAGTTCAACATGTGTATTTAGGTGCCATGGCAGTATGATATATCACAATAACATACATTGCTTTTACTGTGTGCGAACAATACAGTTTCCTCTGCAGACAAAATATGTTGTCTTAGTGTGTAAAAATCTATAGTTTAGGTCACTTGTACAAATTGAAAAGCATGTTATTGTAGGTATAATTATTGTGTCATTATACTTTAATATAATTAATGTATCAATATACTGTTCATTCTTCTGCTAATGGATGAACAGAAAAAAAGAACAAAAAAAAAGGAAAAGAAAAAAAGACAAGCAGAAATCTGAACAATATTACTGTAAACATCTTGGGGCTACTTTCACCACTTCTAATGTAGTCTGACATGTAGCAGACTAATGTGTGAGTTCCATTCTGGACAAAAAAGGTGCACTTTTTTAGTGAAAGATTGCTTGTTTCCATGAAGATGGTATTGTTTCCCTGTAATGTTCCACTGTATGGCATTAAACTTCTTCTCTACCTCACTCTAGAAGTACGTAGGTATTAGTTAGACTTATGACCTTTGCATTGCTTGTTTGTCAAAAACCTGTAAGTAAATAAAAGAAAAAGTGTGTTCCCTGTGGAAGAATAACATCTCTATCTGATGTGATTCTATAAGATACAAACATGTGCACGCTAACAAACTATATAATAGAATGCATCACAAAAGACTGATAAAAAAAATCAACATATCAGTTCACAGGAAATGTTAAATTTACCAAACTGGTACCTGACTTGCACACTCCCCACTTCCTGTTATCTGCTGCTGTCTCATCAAATCTGAACAAAGATTATCAGGTGCTGTGTGCTTTATACGTTAAGACCCAAGCTTGAAATCATTCTATAATATTGAATAAGGTAAGGATTTAGGTCATCTATAAATCAAGAGACAGATCACTCAGGCATGGTGATAGAGTCGCCAGTAATCTCATCTCTTTATTGCCCAACCTGACATTGCACACATGCTCTGGAGGAAACCGACTGTTTGGGCCATGTCTCTCTACCAGTGACATCATTTACATTTCACACACACATGCATCCACACCCTCACCCACACAGAAAACATGGCCTTTTGTAAGTTTTAAATTTGTCTGCTACATTTTATATAATACTTGACTGAATTCATGCTGATTTAATGCACTCTTTCAAATTTACTGCATAGATATGCACTTATGGTTGTCTATGTGTGCATATGCGTTCAATGGTTGTGAAGAGCTGGTAAAAGTAAAAAACACATTTACATGTTTAAAATTTGGAAGTTTGAGGCATATAGCAGCGACAGCAGACAAGAAAGAGGGCGGCTATGACTGTTAGACCTCTTCCTGTGGTTACATCACGTGTTGATCAAGCCTTCAAAAAGAGACGCCTTCTTCTTCTTCTTCACCCATTTCTTCAACGCTCAGAAGACACCTGCCAGACCAGAACTACTGTCGCTAATGGAAACTGAGGTAAAGTATTATTCACTTTAAATATTCTGACCAGCTTTTAACAAACTTTGTGACTTTTTCAAAATTCAATGAGAAAGAGTGAGTTATTTTAAAGTAGGCATTTACTGCTGTTAACTACTGATTATGCTGATGAGACGGTTTAACTTTGCCAAATGGTTAAATTTTCCTCTTGTTGTATCAATTTAAATGAACACTACATTATAGATCTCTTGTACGTGTACAAAAAAAATCTGATCATGGCCGCCAAAATGGCTTCCTCAAACAGTCATTCTTTAAAGGATTAGTCAGATGTTTAAAATTAGATTTGAGATTTGGGAATGAGATAAATAAAAGGTGACACTAGTAAAGGAAATATTGTCACATACAAATATAACTGGACAATTAAGGAACTGTGCATTGTCCTGGGTGTTTCTTGAGTTGAATGTCAGTTTTCACATAAGTACTTGAAAGTGGGCCTGGGTGGGGCTGCGGCTGCAGCTGTGGAGCTACAGCAGGTGCACAAGAAGAAGTAAAAGTGAAGATGGAAGAGTCGGTGAAGTACAGTGCAGTCATCCATAAAGTAGAAAGCACTACTAAACTCCAGGTCACAGTGTAGTGTTTCCTACTTTATGGATGAGTGTACTGTTGGCTGCAGGGAGCCATCGCGGCTGCGCACAGGAAGTGAAGAAGAGGAAGCTGCTTCGTCTCTCAGCTGTGCACTGCCTACAGTGTCTGTCCACTCACGTGGGATGTGTACGGCAGAGCAGGCACAGCTCTCATCGGTTTGTGCTCAAATGTAGAATCCAACATGGTCTAATAAATCCTCAATGTGCCAAAGTAATGAATATGATTAAAAATGCCAAGTTTCATGTAAAAATATACATTTAATTCTGTAAAAAAGTTAAATAAAGTATCACAATTTCAAGCCAACATGTCCTCTGTGCAATTTGCTTCATGGACACCACTTGAACATGCAAAAACAAACACATACAAATTATTTACAACAAACTTCCAAAGGTGTAATAAAAGCATTATGATACAAAGGTAACATAATTCATAATTAAATAACAAATATCTACTATATACAAATATAGCACATTCACACTGTTCAGTCTCATGCTGAGCTGCTCTTGACCGCATTTTAAATCAGTTTAATGCAAAAACATTCAGCCTCCAACATACAAACAAGTCCGAAATAAGGCCAAATATGAGTTCAACATTGTACAAATAAAGTCACTTCCTGTAAACATGGACAAGACTAAACAAGGTCTCGTTATAAGGCTAATGTTTAAGCTATGATATGATACTAACTGTAGGTTCAAGGACTGAGGCATGAAGGCCCCACATATGACTCTACACAGATGTGGAACTTCATGTTCACCGAAGGCCAGGAAAACAACAGTACAAATCATCACTGTACAGTAGAGCATCTATTCCCTTCATGTGAACAAATACAAAGTACATTCTGGCCTCAGTTCCTGGCCTGAAAACTAAAAACTTCAGACAGTTAACTACAATATAAATAATACCAACTTATACAGTATGTGCATCTAAAGATTCACAATGCAACTTTTGTGGTTGAGGGCCTGTGACCTGCTACTCTCCATGGAGACATTTTGTGTTGCCTTCACAATATTGAATTAAGCCAAGTTAGGTTGAAATATACCATTCAATTCTGAAAATAAATATTTTTTCAATAAACTTCACAAATATGTGGCAATGGGAGGAATACAATCTCCTCTAAAGGAACAGATGCCAGCTAAATAAAGTATGCTGTGCACCATTCCAGGCAAACAAAGAGGTGATGGATAGTTACATAGTGCACCTTCCATAACTGAATCTATAGGATCAACATTTAGTAAGTTGCTTGTTAGGCTCAACAACAAAGCACCTAGGATTTTGGCATATGCCGCCGTTAATGGCAGCCAGGGTTGAAGCGGCTTGGCATAAGTAAACCTGAGATATGACCAAACTGACTCCAACAATCACACCACTTCAAAACACTGCTGGTATATTGATAATCCACCCACATTAGTGTGAAACAAATACGGTCTGCTGATTCTTGGAGTTCATCTGTTAATGAAGAAGCTGTACACTCATTGAAACTAAAGACCTATAACCTAAATAAATAAAAAATGTTCTTATTTGTTGGTACAGTTACTTCAGATTTTTAAAAAGCCATATCTACGGATATCATTACATATATGATCTATATATAATATCTTTGTATAATCAATATCTGAATTTAATAAACATTTTAGTACGTTTATTTGTCTCAGTCATGGATGATATATAGAAGTCTCAGTATATAAACTGCATTTCTTTGGGGAGTTGAGACAGTCTAGAACTCAAAAAGGCTTTAATGAACAATGGATCGGGCTTGACAACCACTCTGAGTCTAATAAATAATATGCTCTGTACAAAGCAATGCATAAATACTATAAGTGTAAATAACAAGACTAGATAAATGTAGGATAGTGCATTACTATAGCCACAAAGGAAAATAAATACTGCTGTTTGTAATTCTTTAGCATTTAGAAATAATGTGGCTTCTGTGTGAGAGCAGGGAGCTCTTCTATTAAAAAAAAAAAAAAAAAGTTTTGATATTGCTTCTGAAAAAGTGATCTTGATCTGCTCAAACTTTAGTAAGCATTTTAACATGCTCAAAATCCTATCTGTCTGCTGATTTAGTAGCTACTTACCAAATAAGATATTGCCCAATTGCCCCAAACCACACACCACATGAGTGTAAACTAATAAAACTAGGAAAAGTGCTTTTATTTTATCCGACTTCACTTATTCTTTCTTACTTGAGCCCAGTTTTTTAAAGAGTCTCTTGCCTTTAGAGAAGAAACTTTTCTTCTTCTTGGCCTGTGTAGGGCTGTTTTCCTCTGGAGCTGAAGAGTTGTCCATCATCTCCACTGCAGCAGTACCAACAGCTTGACCTGGGACCTGCTCTGGGACAGGCTCCACACTCGCAGCCAGCTCAGGGACCTGCTCTGGGACAGGCTCCACACTCACAGCCAGCTCAGGGACCAGCTCTGGGATAGGCTCCACACTCGCAGCCAGCTCAGGGACCTGCTCTGGGACAGGCTCCACACTCACAGTGAGCTCAGGGACCTGCTCTGGTCTCTCCATTTGGTCTGGGAGAGGCGCTGTCATTTCTGTGTTGTGCTTTGGCGTTGGGGTCTCTGGATCTTGCTGACACCCGGCCCATGCAGCCTTATGAAAAGAAAGAAGGGGTTGATATAAAAGCATTTATGTCTGACTCTGATCTGAAGGAACAACATATTTAACAAGACATGACGGGATGGTTTGGATCAAGGGCAGAGGTCTATGTAAATAAACTAGTAAGCTAGGAAAAAGTCAAGGAAGGTAGTATTTGGATCACTGAACTCTATAATTGACTTACAGTCAGGTCTCAAAGTGTACACTTCTTTTGTGCTTCTGCATGCAGCAAAACAGTATAGTGTAAATATAAATATATACAATATAAAACAACAGCAACAACAAAAAATGGATGGAGTGTGTAATGATTGTCCTGAACACATGAAAATACCTGAGATTCTCTTTTAGGTTCTAGTAGATGTTGAGAAGATGCATTGGTCTCCTGTAATGCTTGCAGAAAGTTTGACGGCACTAAGCCTCGCTGACCGTTTAACTCCCCCTGCGAGGTTAGCCAGGAAGATGTCAGAATTAAGAACAGCTCACAAATATTAAGACAAACTGAGGATGACTGAACTCACTAAGAAGAAACCATCCTCATCCATGTCTCCAAGCACATGTATGATGTCTCCTGCACTGAACGTCAGCTCAGCCTAAAAGTATTGAGTACAGCTTTAACAAGACAAAACAAAAAAGTACCATGATGTAGAACTCTTCAACATACCTCTATGTCTGTGTTGGGAGAACTCTCTCTGGGATCATAATCAAAGATGGCCACCATCTTGCGGTTCTCTGGACCAGGGTTAGGCAATGAAGTAACCCCACCCACGATTGCTCCGGCTGGCCTGGCTCCACCATTGTCAGCCACTGGATTGGTCTTGTTGGGATCTGTAATAGAATGAGAAACATTTTTGTCCTTAAATGATGGAACAGGTCAAATCAGATGTAATAGATACAGAGCCGCTCCTGTTTAAACAGCTTCATGCAATGCTGAGAAAATGAATTAAGAACATTTATATTAACTGTATACTGTATGTTTAGTAGAACACAAAATTGGAAATGTAAAAAAAAGAAAAAGAAAAAAGTTAGACAAAAGTGTAAACATATTTCATGCAATCACATTTTTGCCACATTCATCAGTCAGTCCCAAAAGTCGTGTATTTTGCATTTTGAGCAAGTGACATAATGAAGGCAATTGCAATTATGCATTCTGGTCTAATAAACACTTAAACATGCAAATACAACTAACTTTAACAAACCTTGGCTTAGCTGAGCCGCGACCTCCACTAAAACAAGAAAATGATGAAACATCATAAGTTGAGACCAAGTCTTACAAATAATCAAATTAGTGTAGAGGCAGTTTAATCAATGTATATAATGACTTGTGTACAGAACTACAATGTGGGTTTAAATTGTTATTATGAATGATTACTGGTTTGAATTATCTATGTCAATTATTTTAGATAGAACGACATACATTTTGTTATGGAACAACACTGTTCAATAATCTAACTAAATAGAAGTAATGTTCAGTTAGGTATAGAGAGTGAAAATTAGTCAGATTTTGTGATGACAATAGCAAGTTCTTTAAAACCTCACAGGTTGCTGAATGAGATGAGAGAGAGGGAAAATGAAACGAGACTAAAGCAGAGGCGGAAGCCACAAACTGCAGTAAGACACACCTTTCTTGGATCGCCTGGGTTTCGGTGGGGCAGCAGCGCGACGGGGAAGCTGTGCATGTATGCAAGTGCCTTTATGAAAGTTTAAAGGGAGGAACACAATCAAACTAAACACAAGTATAAGACTATTTTGTGAAAAATGCATGAAACAGAGACACAGTGAAAACAATAGTGAAAAGCAATGACAATCAGTGAGCAGCAGACAGCCTGAAAACAAGCGGAAGTGAAAGGTCAACCATCTGCATCTGCTGTGTGGCAGCGCGATGCTGAGTGGTTTTGCTCAAGCCCTGAGCCTCGCGTAAAGGCCAAAAAGTTCCTATTAAGAATACATATACATCAATAATACTCAGTACATAGAAGTACTAACACACCAAAACAGATACTGGGTATTGACTCATGAAGCACAGCTGAATTACTACATACCCAATTTGCCTAAGGAGCCCACTGTGGACAGAGCACCCTGCTTCAGGAGGTGTTGTCGCGTCTCCTCATCCTCCACTTGGATTTCAGAAACCATATTACATGGCACCAGACCGACACGCCCAGCACACTCGCCGTGATAGAATCCATCTGCATCTTTATCTCCAAACACCTATGAAAAACAGCAAGTCTGTTTTTACTCAACTCAACTGTTATACACTATATTATTCAGTGAGTAGCCTAAATGACGAATACATACACTGTTCAAAATATAGTTTATGTATTTTAAGTGTACTCCAGAGATGCTGGTGGTCTGAGGCTTACTTGAATGATTTGTCCTTCAGTAAAAGGCAGCTCCTCCTCGACGGCACCGGGGTTTGGGGACATGGATGCAGGATCATAAGAGAACAGTGCCACAAAGATGCGCATATTGCAGCCACCTCTAACGACTGGCGATTCAAAACAACCTTTAAACACACAAACAAACTCAGTGTCAAGCTCCTGCAATGTTAATGCCTAAAATTTTGACCTGAAAATACAGTATATTGCCACCCCAGACAAATAGCAATAAAAACAAGGATTTGGGGTAATCTGAACCCTTCAATTCAGTCTAATCCTAAACCAACAATAAAGGCTTTTATTTGTATTCCTGAATGAGGCCAATTTACAACTGACAGAAAGTTGAAAGAGGTATAGAGAGTCACAGAGATCACCTCCCCATGCAGTGAGTTCTGTTCAGCTTTTTGTTCAAGCACAAGGCTTGTCCAGAGTAGCTAATGTCCGATATTATCAATTCTAAAACTATTAAACTAGATATTCAACAGACAAAGTATCAATACTAAAGATAATCACAATAACAAGACACAATGTGATCTTTGCTGAGTTTTACAAAGAACAAAAGCTCCAGCAGATCTACTATATAACCAGAAGGTTTGATAAAGAATGTATATTTAGTTTAGGCTAAACATGCCAGTCAACTGTCGAAAACCTTGCTTATGCTGCTATGGTATCAAAATTTGTATCGCAAATTGAGTATATTCCTTAAAATCAAAATTTTGTGTGAATTTTTTGTGACAACTACAACACATTGTACAGTGCATGGACAATACAAAGCATACTTTCTTTGAATGTCATGCCAACATTTTACTGGCGAAGTCCAAAATGACTAACAGTATACTTATATGCAGGCTTTCAAGCAAAATTGGGAATAAAAAAATAACAAAATAAAAGCTCCAGAGCCTAGAGTTTACTTGCTAATCAATGTTACTATTTTAATGTCACTTCCTCTTGTCATGACAAGCCACTTTGAGTTAAGCCGGTTCTCAGCTTAGCAGGAGCTCACCCATTGCTTCACTGCAACTATAGCACCTCCTCCCACTGATCCGCCTCCCTTCCAACTCAAGGTGCTAATCTGACTACTATCATGTGAGGCAGGGGAGGTTTACTAACAGAAAGCTCTAGGGATGGAGCAAATCTCAAAATAGTATTGAATCGATCGATAGTGGCGCTTCAGTTCAATTCTGGTTTTGGGTTTGATCCTCTATGACCTTGTATTGTCATTTTTGTGAGGCTAGAAAACAGTTAGTTGTGTCACCCATTCGCAGTCAGAGAAATTGAACAGCATTTCTTTTTTTTGTCATTGTCTAAAAGTTCTATTATATTTATCACATCAACAAAAATGTGTTCTTCTGAGACTTAACAAAATCAAAGTTATTTCAAAATTTTCACCCATGTATCAAAATTAAATTTCCAACCTTTTGAGAGCTTGTTGTATATTGCGGATGATTTAGGAGGTTCTGCCTGATCTCGCCATGATGGGCCTGCTTCTGCTGGACAGTTTTGGTTGTTCTCCTGAAAGACAAATTTCAGCAAAAGGTGTACAATGACATAATTTGTAACTAAGGTAGTTTTTGTTTTAATGCATTTTCAAAGATTTTTTCTAGAGGTGTAGGTACAAACTACTGAACACAGTGGTTCTGCACAGCAAGGGTGACAGAAAAGATCTGGGACAACAAACCCATTGCTGTAGTCCTGCAGTGACATTTTCCAGTGTTTGGGGCCTGGGTCCACGACGACGGGGCGTTCTGCCCTTCTGAGCTCCATCAACCCACCATTCTGAGCTCATCTGCTCCATCACTATCTCCCCACGGCCACACTCTGATGGCTCCTCTGTGTCAGTGCCATACTCTACATCTATCTCTGCTGCACGGCCCAAAGGAGCTCTCACTGTGTGCACAGATTTGCTGACTGGGTGAGGTCGAGTCAGGGTAGAGCCATGGCTAGCAGTGCTGGTAGTTGAAGCAGCCATTTGGCTTCTGAGCATGGCCTCCCTCCTAAGGCGGTCCCCTAGTCCTTTGAGCAGCGCTCGGCCCTGGGGGTTTGGCTGGGGAGGACAGCGAGCTGGCTGTCTCCTGCTGCTGAGAGCCTGGTACACACTTATGTCCTCTTCTGAGTAGCAGTTCTCTACTGGGTCAGCATAGTGAACTCGGTGTGGGGTCTTAAATCTGACTTGTGGGCCTTCATGCTTTAGCAGAGGCTCTTTGGTCAGTGGCTTGGGATTTGAATATTGTTGAGCAATTGAGGAGCTGGACTGATGTTGTGGAATGTGCTGCTGTTGCCTGGACTCTCTTGTGTCTCTGAGCCTGGCCCGTGGCTGTGTGTGGTGTAATGAAGACTCTTTTACACTGCTGTCTTCTTCTTCTGTCACCTCTGGGATACTACACACTGCTTGCTCTGATACACCTGAGGGGCAATTTAAGTATCCTTTCAAGAACTTCTTCATCACTGTCTGTTGTGTCCATTTTGCAGGACTGTAACAGAACCCACGGTAGTAATGCAAAGTGTTGTTCATTAGGAAATCAAAGTGGAAATAGGGAGCATGCATGAAAGAAAGAAAACAGAGAAAAAGAACAGAAATAAATCAAATAGAAATCACAACTTGATGAGATGGTACAATGAACATGCCTTTATAGCATGCATAATATGTAAAAAAAAAATAAAAGAAAGATGTACTTTTAGCCTGTTAGCAGCCGCTATGTAACCCATAGTTTGTGTTTCTCCGAGATGGTCAGATGAGAGGTCTTCTTCTTCTTCCTCCAAGATGTCTGACAAGTCTGAACGGCTGTTGTCTGCATTGTAGTCACTGGGAGGCTCTACAGGCTTTTTCCATGAGTCTGTAAAAGTCATATGTTACGAAATGATAAGTTTGGGGTGCTCTGGAAGTCTACAGCTGGAGAAGTGTATTCAAATCTGTTGCAGTAGGGTTGCAGTAAAATAAAAAATAATAATGCACCTGCTGCTTTCTGTTGCTGGGTGGCTCCTGATCTTGGTTTAAGAACTCTTCAATGGACACTAAGCGTGTGTTCTCCTGCTCCTCCTCTACCTCTGAATCTAAAGGGGAGACACTCGGAGGGCGCAGGAGTCGGCTGTCCTGAGGACAGAGGAGGTCTGTGGTTGTTGCTTTAGGCGGGGTCGGAATGCGCTCCAGCTTGGCACAGGGGTCCTCAATGAACTCAGTTATGGAAGGAAATGGCCGAATTATTCCAGGACTTTCTGTATCTCTGCTTTGCACCAGCACTGCCCCTGACAGGACTGTTCCTTGTGTAGGCATTGTGGTAATGGCTGAAGTCATGCTAACCTAAAAAGAAAAATACAAATTGAGAATTTCTCATCAATCAATAATAATATATTCCACAGACAAAACCAGTACCATTGGAGGGGTGTTGGAAGCTGCTGGTGAAACTAAGTCACACGCAGCCAAGGCAACAGCTGATGAAGGGTTTGCCCAGGCCTTCACATACACAGGACAGGGATCCTCTGGAGGGAGAGCATTGGGCTGATTGGCAAAAGGTTCCACTACATTACTAGTGGCTTGTGTGTTTGGCAGCAATGTGCTGGGCAACGTGGACACGTTGGCAGAGGAATTTCTGTACAAAACAGGAGATGGAAGGCTACAAGGGGAAACTGGGATACAGGGCGGTGGTGGCACAACAGGAGGTGTGTTAGAGGGGCCAGTGAGAAGTGCTTCCAGCTTGAAGGCTAAGTTCACAGGTAGTGAGTCACATGACTCCCCATGAGCAGACATGGAGCGCACAGTGAGCTCATCAGCTCCCTGCAGGGACTGGATCTGAGATGGGCCCAGAAGGGCACTGCCTGCAGTAGGTGACGATACCTCCAGAACCTGAGATTGTAAAAGAAATGTGACTGTAAGTAAACAGATTCTGTAAATACTATTTATTTTAAGCTGAACTTACTTTTCTCTTGTCAGCATAGATGCTGTATCCTGTGACACGAACTCCATTAGATGTTCCAGCCGCATCAATAGTAACAGGTAACCAGCTGATGAGAGCAATGCCAGGAGAGGGCCCGTGTTCCAGCTGGACATCCAGAGGAGCATCAGGAGGGCCTACAGATATTACATGTTTAGGTTAGCATCTTAAACATGGAAAGCTGGGCAGAGGTCTGCTCAATGTTTGCCACATGTAGCTTCAAATCAGAAAATTATCAATGATAATGTGTAAAATATAGCATTTGGATTAAGAAGACATATTATGTATATCAACATGTTTTCAGCAGCATACATTTTCACTTATGAAAATGAATGTGCTACATTTTGAAACTATGTGCGTCACTCTTTTTTTTATGTTACAGAAACATGCCTGATGGATGTACAGTAAGTGGGAACAAACAGGCCTTCTTAGTCTGAACTGACTTGTACTTCTTCAATTATTTTATAAAATAATTTGGATATAGACAGTGCTGACCTGCCATCAGGGTTTTGAAAGTGACCATGGAGACCCTGTGTTCGCGTCGCTCCACAGGTAACTCCCATGGGGTGCGGTGTGGCCGTGCTTCCACTTTAGCGGTGTACTGCAGGCTTGGACAGAGGTTTGTGAGGCACAGTGAATAGCAACCAGCCTTTACCAGTTCATATTCCTCCCCATTCAAGGACACAATGTGCACATAGTTACTGTTGCTGGGCAGCCAGCTCAAGTTAGCCGTAGTAGCAGTCACTCTGTCGATATTCAGTTGAGTTGGAGCCACACTGACATCTCGACCTACCAACATGCTGCATCGGAGCTGATCAGAAGGACCCTTCTCAGTCAAGCTTTGCACTGACACGCGGTAGGTCTTTAGATTTATATCCAACCGCTCCAGCACTGCTTTGTTCTGGGATCCAAAGGGCACATTCAACCGCAGTTCCTGGTCCACGTACACATTATAGCTCAGGACATTGCCCCAACCGGCTGGCACAGATGGAGGGTCCCAGCCAATAATGATGCTCTTGACAAGCTGTTTAATTAGGGTGAGTTTACGTGGGTAAGGCACAATGTCTACTGCCATCTCCTCTAGGTCCAAATCCAGACCATTTGTTAGCGGAACTGAGACAGTCAAGGCCGGTGCTGAATCTGTAGGGGTGTAGGCAGGACCAGAAGCAGCGGAGGCCTCTGCCCTTTGGGAGGCGTTTACTCCAGTGTGGTGGTAATGCTGGTGGCTCGCACTGTGCAGGCTGCCGTCAAGCAAGGAATTATGGGAGATATCCACAGTCTCTGGATGGTGAGAACCAATGACTTCATCATCGGAAACACGTTCTACAAAGTTAGAGGGGACCAGCCCTCTGCGACCATCCATGAGTTCACCTGAAAATAAGTAACACAAATTGTCACAAAGCATTCAAATACAAGTAAAACAAACAGATAAATAAAAAAAAACAATTGAACAGCTATAACATGTTTTGGCTACCTTCATAAAAGCCATCTTCATCCATGTCTCCATACACATAGATATACTCTCCTGCAGTGAGTGGAAGCTCCACCTCAGGGTTGTCGTTGGGGCCATCATATGGATTGTAGCTATCAAACAAGAAAAGTAAATTAACCCTTTTTGCATCACACTACTTTAGTTTGGTTTAGTTTTGATGGGCATGTTCACAGTGTTTTCACAAACCTGTATCGTGCAATAAAAACTTGAAGTTTAGATGCTCCCCTATTGACAGTGTAAGGCGCTGGGGCAACATCAATGTCCAACTCCTCAACTTCACTGGCCGTATCCACCTAATAAATATTCAGAAACATTGGATGTAAAGAGGCAAACACTGTGGTAAATGTGACTTGAGTAGACACAATAATAAAAATATGATATTGCTGCTTTCTCAATCTCTGCCAATTTATATGTCAAATATACATTTATTAAGTGTTGATGCTGTGGTAACGCTAGTAACTGCTATGCATTGTGTCCGCTCCGTTGTACCTGCCTTTAATCTTTGTGTGTATATTGACTGTCTTATAATTTTTTGGTTATAATTACACTTTTTTCTTAAATGAATTATAACCGACAAAAACTGGTTTGTTATGTTTTAAGACATTGGGGAATCTCCACCAATGTGACATTTTTGTTTCCACAACATGTCAAGGATTTAAAGTAAGCATGCAATCCACATAACCATTGTGGTAATGCGGTATGTGGTAATAATAAACAAAATTCATACTTTACAAGGATGTAGATATTTGCCAAACACATGGTTCATACCTCATGAGTAGGGCTTGACTTGTGAGGACTGAGGTGTGTGTCAAACTTTGGGGTGAGCCGCGTAGCTTCAGACTTGCTAGAAGAAGAGGGTGACTTGCTAACACTGATGGTGGGAAGTTCTCTGTGCTTTGTAACTGGAGACCGTTCCACCTTCGACAACCCTGCAGCATGAGGTGTGACCCCAATGCGAAGTGCAGCAGCCACATCTAGCAATAAAACAAAAATAAATAAATAATGTTACAATAACTGAAATAGTAACAATACAACATTTGACTCCCAACAATGGAATAGTATATCTGTCTGCAAGCAGCTAGGTGGGTGGGTTGTCATGCCGGAGGCTCAAGGTTGAACTGGGCTGATTAAACAGTGGAGAAAAATCCCGTCTCCATCTGTCTGGGTTCAAAGGTCATGTTGCCTCATGGCTACCTGTGTCACACCAGCGCTGTTAAGGGCTTAACACTGTCCACAGAACTCCTCACCTCAGCCTCTGACCTTTATGTAAATGTAACAAGCATGCTCAGTGTGCAGGATAAGAAGGCATGCAGTGCACTGATAAATGAGTAACAGACAGAAAAGTACCAAGAAGATCATTTCCTGCAGGACCGGGGAGAAGATCACCCCCCTCAAGACTCCAGAAGGTTATTTCACTCAGAGACACCATATCCACTGAGCCATTGCAGTCTAAACCACACCAACAGTGTTAATGTAGCAAAGATACAAGCATAAATAAATTCAAAGAGGTTGGTTAATCTTTCTAACTCATAGTGCCTTCACTTTTTGTCCAAAAGAAGACAACAATTTTTAGATAACTGATTACCACAGATTCATTTGCATAATTGGTTACTTAGGCCTGGTCTTTTATTGCTTTTAAAACGGTATCAGATTAATTTATGTTATCACAGCCACTATTTTCTAACAGACTTACCTCTATCAGCAGTGAGACCAAGTCCGTTGGTCAGAACAGAGAGGCTGGGGTTACTGGGGAGAGCAGAGGCAGCCAAGTCCACTTTTGAAGCCTGCATTCGAAACTTTTCCAGCTCCTGGGATAGCAGGCCAAACTGTTCACTCTGACCACGACATTTCTCCTCCAGATCCCGGACCTTTGACTAAGCATTACAGACAAAGGCAATCAACAGAAATCAAATCTATCTATTAAGAATGCCATTTTATAATCAATTTAATCAAGGTTATGCAGATAACATCAGAGCATTCTAAATCTATGCAGTTAGTGGCAAAAATGCTTGAGAAGCAGGGGGGGACAAAGAACTTTTCCTCTTCTAGAACCTCAAAAAACTAAAATAGGCAAAAGCAGCTACAATCTGACGACAAATATAACCAACTACAACTCAAAATATTCAGTTTGTATCTGATATTTAAGATAAAAAAAAAAAAAATCAGGTAAAAAAAAAAAAAAAAAAA
Source organism: Mugilogobius chulae (assembly GCA_038363315.1). NCBI lineage: Eukaryota > Metazoa > Chordata > Actinopteri > Gobiiformes > Gobiidae > Mugilogobius > Mugilogobius chulae. Next base: position 20,641,562 of record CM076399.1, on the reverse strand, counting down.
CAAGAACAGAGACTTCTCTCACATGTCTACCAAACAGACATTTAATACATTTTTCTCCTTATAAAATGTGTTTGAGTCTGTTATTTGAAATAACTCAACTCCCCAAATACTGTACAGTTAGCAAGCAAACAAGCTAGCTAAGTTCTGTCCGCTACTTTCAGTTTTTTATTTTAACATACAAAGATAATTTCTGCTTTACAAAAGCTTCAAAAACAAGTAAGAAAAAAAAGGAGTTCTCTGTTATTCTCATATTTTTGCTGTGCACTAACCTCTATTGTTTGTTTTCTAGTAGATGGTATTTGTGTGTGTGTTGACAAACAGCAGTGGTATACTCATTTTTGCCAAAATACTTCTTTCTTTCTTTCTTTAGTTTTTTTTTTTTTTTAAACAAACCATTGCAAAGTACTCCTCTTGTGTTTAAGTACTGGGCTTAAATGCGTGGTTATTTCACTTCCTGTTGCGGTAAGCATTTCCTGGCAAAGTTTTTGCACAAAACTGTCTGCACAACAGTTCCTGCTTGCTTTACCCATACAGTATGTAGAATTAAATATATGCTATTTAAAAATCTTTTGATCAAGAATCTGTAGAACTAACCAGTGTCATGACAGTAATCCATGTTAGCATGACAACATATTTGGTTGGAGACAACAGATGGACAGGGAAATAAGACAAAAGATAGGCACAAACTGGGATAACTGAGCCAAACACTCAAGAATACCTGCATGCAGTCCAGTGTACTCTGGTAAGCGGAAACAGAACAAAAGAATAAAAAAGACAGACATGCTTGATAAACATAAGCAAGGAAATATTTTTAATCAAGACACTCTGTAGTGTGGTCTAGTAAAAAGCTCCCATTAGAAGCGAGAATCACATACAGTGTGTATTGTGAGTATTATAATGAAGGTCTCTTTCAGGAGGAAGGAGACCTTCCTCCTGATATAAACTAAAAGGCAGTGGGTGACATATAAAGTAAGAGGAAGGAAACTGGAAGATTAAAAAGAGGACCAACTAATACTCTACCAGCTCTCTCTGCAACACGAGCTGAATCAAGTCCTACAACAAAATACACGTGAAACAAATTGGCTATAGTGCATTTACTCACTGAGGAAAAAGGAGAAAGTATTAAACCTATCAGAGAGCTACAGTTCTAACAACACTTTCAACATTATGTCCTGTAAGTGTAAACACTTTTAAATGCATGTTAATATGTGGGCCGCTAAAGAACAGTACAGGGACAATGACAACAAACGGTACCTCCAACATTTGAACAACTCCTTCATGTTCCCTCTTGGCAAATAACTGAGCCTGAAAGTAAAACAATATTTTAATGAAACTGACCGTTTCTTCCAATTCAGTGCATTTCCAATGAACTTTAGGCAGCTTGTCATTGCTGCCCAAATGATGCCTCCTGCTGGCTGAAATACAGTCTTGTTTGTTACTTACTCGTTGTAATCGCTTGATTTCATCTTGTTTGAACTTAAGGATTGCCAGTGCCTGCTCATGTTCCAGTTCCAGCTGCTGCCTTCGCTCAGCAACCTCTCGCATATGCTGTTAGATTAAAGTTAGTATGAAAATGATGCAGTACACAGAAACGGAATACCCTCATTAGTACCTTTAGGACCTGCTCTAAGTTCTCCAGTTTGGCACGGAGTCTTTGGTTCTCCTCGAGAACTGAATTGTGTTGAGCAGTCACTTCAGAGAGATCCTCCCTCAGCTCCTCATTTTCAGCTTGAGCCTAAAAAGACAAACAAGTGTAATTAAATGTATGTATTGTATTTCTAAAAGGAAGTCAAAACAATTCCTAATGTAACTATCAACTCATTTAAAAATGCAATAATATTAATACAATAAGAAACATGGCTAGTCTAAAAGTTGTGGCAAATGCTCTAATGACAGTGAGGTCTCAAATCATCAGCGCATTATAGTATTTTAGAATTTGTCATTAAATTATCATGGCCTGAGCAGTAGCATAAACTCAATTGAGGTGAGAAGAGTTCTGGATCTATCTGAAGAATACACAAGGCTTTTGTTGTAGATCTTTGTTTTCTGAGTTACCACTGGCTACAACAGAGTTTGTGTTTTTGTTCTTTACGGTACTATCAAGGCAGTAATGTTATTCTTCAACTGATCTGTCACGTTTAAACTAGCTGAGCACCTATACATTAAGACTTTACAACTTTATGATGTTTGTACTGGAATATGTTAAATAGTATTCTGTATACAACTATAACTGTACAAACCACAAATTGAAGCATTTTATTTTTTTCAATTTAACATTTAAATGTTGTGAGACTTCTTGTTGTCATTTTCAAACAATACCCAAATTGTATCTATATGGAGTTTTGTTAATTTAAAGCAGCAACACAATGAAGTGGGAGTTCATAAGTTTTCAGAATCAGAATGAATGTAGTCATGATTAGTGCTGTCAAGCTGTTAAAAAATATTTTTTATATATATTAAATAATTATGATCTGTAATTAATTAATCTATTTTTAATCTCACTTAAAAATTGCTGAGAAAAACACTCAACTTAAAGGTGGAGTAGCTGACTTTTACACTGAAACACGACTTAGGTGTTAAACACTGACAACCTCCTCTTCTAAATCCTTTCACACATGTTTAATAATGACATGTATTCATTTTTGGTTGCAATTTCAGCTTAAAACCCTCTTTTTTCAAACAACAAAGTGAAACTGGAGAGGACCACCCAAGCTCAGCTAATCAGAGAGCTGCATTTGGCTCTTGATTCAAACTAAATAACTTATTATTCAATCCAGACAGTATTGAGTGGTCTAATTTTTTCACAAAGTGCTGCATTTGCCATATATACATTTTAGTGGAAAACACAAAGTTTAGTCATTTACAACTAAAAAAGTTAGTTACTCCAACTTTAAGTGTTTTTTTTTTGTTTTTATCCTATTTAATTCATTACATTATTGTTGCAGATGGGAAATATTAATATATTGCAAGAAAATGAAGACGTTAGGAAGTCTTTTGTTGCTATTGACAAGTTGAACAACCCTTATGTCCACTTTGCAACTCGCATATGGAAACAATAAAGTTAAAGATTTCAAAATAGATTTATGCGATTAAAAAAATGTAATTGATTAATATGTCTGTAATTCATTTATCTCAATTTGACACCCCTAGTCATGATATACTGTATGTGGATCACTTGTAAAGTGATGTATAATGTGTCATATTCTATGTCAGAAGCTTGAAATAAATGAATCAATGAATTAATCAATCAATCAATAATCGTCTTTTTGAATGTCATGTGACAACACATGAATATGTGCAGGCGCACTTGAGCGACTTTGCCTGCCATACTTGCCCCCATAGACTGTATATATAGAGTCTATACCTGCCCCTACCATTAGTATACGCAAGTTTAACACCAGGCTGTGGAAGTTTATTTAAGGATATTTTTTCCGTTAATGTGGTAAATATATAACACTGCTTTAATGGACTGTAGTTTATAGTGAATTAAGTCAGGAGCTTAATATTTACAGTAATTTTTAAAGCAAATTTTATACTGTCAAACTGTATAAACTATACGGGGTCAAAAATGAATTATCTACTGTTTCCAGGCCTTTTTTGGACATTTTTGTTCAAACGTGCTAATTTTGCAGTTATGCGTGCAAAAAACGCAGCTGTACTACAGTGCCTTTTCAGTACATGTCGACTTCACATCGAGTTGACGCGACATACAAGCCCCCAAGTTGAATCTAAACTCCTCACGCTGCTATGGAGAGTTGGAAAGCGTCACTCGCTGTGTGATGACTTCACCAGTCATTTGGCTCAGCTTGTTGATCAAGTGGTGCAAGGTGCAACGAAGCGCAGGTTTGAAACTCGTGTCAGAGGCGAGTTTTTCATTTTCAATTTTAGAAAATATTCACATCATAAGCTCATGCGCTTATGTAGACTAAGGCAAAAGTTTCATACATATGTTTTACAAAGTAAATATAAAAAAATCTAGACTTAGTGCTCTTGAGCTACCTCATCTGCAAACCTCACGTCAGGATCATAGATTGTATATATCAAATTTGATACAGTCTATGGTTAGGACCCAGATTGCTCCGACAAAAAACTCACATCATTTACCAAGCCCGCTGTTCATATTTGGTGCTGTCAATCAAAGTCTGTTCACACCCACCTGGGCGTCTCTCCAGGTATCTGCCACTTTTGCGCCTGTTTGAGGCGCAGTTGTGGGCGGAGTTAGTCCCTGATCGCGTGTTTAGCCTTAATTTAACGTTCATATTTTAGTAATTTCAGCGTAAAATTTTGTAAAACAAAAACTGACGATAAAGCTTACCCCAGTGAGAATATAGCATAGCAACTATAAGTTATTTAATTTCTCGTATTGTGAAAGGATGACACTTTCCTTATCAAAATGATAATACAAAGTCATGGAGGATCGAATCCAAAACCCAAACTTAACTGAAACACCAGTAATTAGCTAAAATAAGCCCTATATTGTAATGATGAAAAAGCAAAACGGGTATAAGTGAGAGAAGATGAATAGTGAGCACAATGTCTTCAGCCAGAGCAATGTTACAGAAATGTGTTTTTAATACTGACCCGGTAAAGCAGCTGTGCTTTCCTCTGGAGGAGATCAGTCTCCTCTTTTAGTTGCTCATTTTTACATTGCTCCTCTTCAAGCAGGCTCTCCTTTGGTAAACCACAAAACAAAATTAAGCGATTTATGTAAATACTAGATGTTTTTTCTACAGGCTGCTTACCAAATGTAGACATCTTTTTTGTCGCTTCTTTACTTCATGTTCAAGATTTTCACATTCTTTTCTTTTCTTGCTCAGTTCACGTTCCTAAAGCAGGTTATAGCATAATTAAAGATTAACATTAATCTTAACTTTGTACATCTAGAGAGATTGACAGTTTCTGATATTAGAGCAAAGACAATTGTCCAGGCTTAGCCACCTTTAATTATTGTAAATGCAGCTTACATGCAGGAGCAGCGTAAGAGAAATCAGCTTACTGCATGACCACAGACCACCCTGAGTATTACCACGGTGACAGTGAGGGCTGCCACACAACAGGGGCTAATTGTTAACTACCACCTAGCTACTAGCAAGGGTAATGCTACACTCAACAAGATGACACAGCAATACAATCATCATAATTAAATTACAATCTGTTGTCTGGCCAGCCTGATTGTGACGTGGATTAACAATATTCACATAACGAGTAGTTTTCCTAATAGCTGTACTATGCTAAACAGTCACTCGGCTTGGTATAGACCAGGAATCTTCAATAAAATTTCCCTGAAGACCAAAGTGCATTCACGTTGTAACATTGAGGTTTACAAATAAATTGTTGGTGTTTTTCAGAAAACAAGTATTCTTTTCTCTTCTCTAAAAAAGTTTTCAAAACTCTTTATAGAACAGTTTAAGTTTGACAAAAGCTAAAATTAAATAAATGTCAATAATTTCATATGAATGACAGTGCCAAGCATCATTCTGTTTCCAAGAGACAAGATCAAACTAATCCCAACATTATATAACTAGAGACCTTCAACTAGGATAGCAAAATCAAACATGGGTAAACTGCACAAAATGTAAGCAGAATATTCAAATTTAATATTTGGGACATATTTTAAGCAAATAATCAAAGTGATAAATCAGACAAAGCCTCCTTCATTAGGATACTGCACTACATTAAAATTAAACAACTAAAAAAACAACCAACCAACAAACAAACAAACAAACAAACAAACAAACAGAGATAGACAGACAGACAAATAAACAGATTGATCTCAAGTGCAATAGAGAAAGCCTGGTGCATACGTTCTGAAACTGAAAAAGCTGTTATAGAACTGTGTACATATGTAAAAAATAATCTGCCTAGAAGCCTAACAATGTGCCAAAACCATGGAAGGCTGAAAAACATTGCAGATAAAGTAAAGTAAACAAAGTTAATGTATGAAGAGTGATTTGATTTTGTTTTAAATGACTAGTGACCAATGAGTTCCTTTATTTTATATGCGTCATGCAAAATGTAGATTTAATTGTAGAGTACATTTGATTTGATTTGAATCAGAAGCATACGTTCTGGATTCAACAACCTAACAATGTTCCCTACAATACTACCACAAATAAATAGTTTGACGTGAGAGCTGTATTAACTAAAAACTGAAATCAATCAATACTCCTACCAGAAAAAGTAGGCCCTCAGGGTGCTCCTCCTTTTGGGAGGGGGTCGGGCTGAAGCCCGGGACGGGCGTCAGATGCTGCCCCAACTCCTCCTCCTCTGTGGGGGATTTCTCATTTCTTATTAGCAGAACTTCATCTAACGACACACAAAGGGTTTCACCAACAACCTGTGACAGACAAAGAAAGAACATGTATTTATTATTATTACTATTATTAATATAATTCATATTATTTTATTAATTTTTTTTCAGTTTAATTTGCAACCAGTTCTACAGTACATTCAGTCTATTGTCAATAATTCTCTAGAAAACATTAAATAAAATAGTTTTACAAAAGGAGTTGGTTGTGACAAATATGAATAACTACAGTGTGCTGACATCTAGAATAGAATATGTGTCAGAATAATTTGTTTAAGACACTGGGCGAGCTGGTTAAGGGTTAAGAGTCGAGAGTCAGCTTCTAATTTTAGAGCAAACCTACTTATGCTCAGAGTAGAAGTGTGGCAGTGAAGCCAAGGCCGTGACCCAATAACAAGATCAGAGGTACTCAGCCACGTGTAGCGAAGGGAATCTCTGCTACACTCTCCATTCTGTCCCATGAATAATGATCTTTGTACATACACTGCTCATTCAACAAAAGCTTCAAAGCATGCAACAGCAAAACCATCAATCTGTCTATGCCTAAAATGTGCATCAAGTACACCCGGCAATCTGGACTATATGGACTGTAAGAGGGCAACATTATTTACTGATTGTAAAGGCATTCTTTGCATCCATGCACACACACAAAGACACGCACATACAGACACGCACGCACGCACACTGACGCAAACATACACACACATACAAAACCAGTAGTTGTTCCATATGAGGTTTATTGTATGTGTATGTGTGTGTTTTTTTTTTAATACGTTGCTGCTATTATGTCTTTATTATATGTAGTAAATCATTCAAAGATCTGCAAATTTAAGCAAGGGAGGAGAGCGGCTAGATGATGTTAGTAGTGACAAAAGGCCAGAAGAAGGACCACAGTAAAAATATAGGCTTTCATTTTACGTAAATGAACATTACCATTGTGAAAAAAAATCAGTGAGGGAGCTGAAGAGTTTCTGAGCTGAACACGGGGCATGGTCTGTCCAAAAACCGAGAACTTACATCCTCTATCTGTAGGTTATGGCCCTGGCAAAATTTCGGTTGTGATTATTGCTCCTCTTTAAAGCTGCATTATGTAACTTATCCGGTGAAGGATGCATTTGTTTAGTATGAAATTAAGAAAATGAACTGATCTTTTTTTTTTTTTGCATTCAGACATAAAAAGAATTTACCACACTCTTCAAAGCCATTACATGTACATTCTAGGCAAAATAATAATTCCATTAAGGCAAACCAGTAACAGATCGTCCACCAGAAAAGTTATGTAGTGCACCTTTAGAGCAGAAGCGGAAGCTACGCATACTTCCTTTTTAAATTTTTAGAGATTAATGTATTATATGCTTTTTGGCCTATTTGCTTAACAATATGAAGATAATGGTGCTGATGATGATTCTGTCAAACAAACAGATATATGTTAAGACATTCTATTAACTTATTGGTCAAGCTTTACGATACAAAAGTGAAATGTGTGTAAGATTATTCATAAAAGTTCAAAAATTTCACCTAAACATTTATTGTTTCTGTAGCATTCTTTCTAAAATGCATATTATATTTCTGCATAAAACATTCATAATATTATCTAAAAGTTGCCCATCAATAGAACTGAAAATTCTCCTCTAATAAGAGTTTTACTTGAATAGCTGCAACAAGTTTTTCAAAGGGTTTAAGAAAAAGAACTGCTCAATACTATCTCACAACACTGAGAAAACCAAAACAAATAAACAAACATAGCCTTAAAAATAAGGAGTGCAAGTTTACTATTACGCAGAATGCAAAAGAGAGTGACACCATAACACTTCAGCGTGTAATAGACTGGGATTATTATTTTTGTTTGTTCCTAAAAATGAAAGAATATAGAATTGCAATTGACCCTAACTCGCTTCTAATATTAGTTGAGCTGTCATTGAAAGTGATACAAACTAGAGTCAAAATAAAAAAAATACAACAACAAAATGTAACAACAAATTAACTATAATATTTGCCTTTTCAACTAATAATGAGCCCCGACCCAAACTGTGAAAGAGCAGTCCTTCACAGTGAAGCGCTTTACGCAAATATAATCAGGTTTTAAGCATGAAGCGATATAATACTGTCATGGTTTGGCAACTGAGCACAGGAAGGAATATTACGTAATGACTCATTTATACAATGCAATGGGAGAAAAAAAGAGCTGCCATAGACAGTATTAGACCAGGGTTTTGTTCATTAGTACGATTTCACAGGTTTTAGGGCTAACACACTAACCTAATCAAGTGAAGTTGTAGTTAGTGAGCTGAAGAGGTGTGCAGTATGTTTAAAAGATAACCAACAGAAAGACAAGATGTGATGTCTAGCTTGAAGCATTTGGAAGACATTTGTTTTGGTTTCATAAAACATGGTATCTTCTATAGTTACCAAAATATACCACTGTTATTGACAATCGGTCCAATAAGGATGAACCCATTCAGCATTGAAACCAGAACTGTAAAAATGTTTGCTTTGTGTTTACAGATAAATGTTGTTGTTACACAGTGATTTGGACACTGGTTGTCACAACTTTTGAACTCATCCTATGATTAAATGACTTAATTACTTAATAGCCTGTTTTTTCTTCCAATAAGACAAACTGATGTATCTGACATCCAAAACAGCTTGCACGCCTATAAATAATAATCAAACAGAATACATTCACACTTTAAAAGTGTGATCAAACATATGCATTTGTTATTAATTTCTTTAATTATTTATATATTTTTACATAAAATGTAAACACCTTATGTCATTACACACAGTCAAGCTGGAGTTAGGGTGAGTTCCTTTTGCAGCATCTCACAAAAACAAAAATCTAAAATTCACTTTTATTTTACAATGGAACTGACAGCTGAAGTGATCACTTTCATGCAATGTTAATTCTTGTTATATTAAATCTCTGTCAATGACCTTGTCTGCTCTGTGACACATTGCAGTCACACAAACCGGTGCAAATCAACTGATGAAAACAGCTGAAAACAGCAAATACCTTTGACAGGCCAAAGGAAAACACAGAGATCTTTTGATTAAAGTAAAGAATGATACAGCCTGGATACATACATTCCAAACCGGGGTCAGATCCCATTCAGCAAGCCCTGAGTGCCGTAAGCACATTGGTGTAATCCCTAACAGACTACTGAAACGGGTAACTGGATCACTTCTTTTAAAAGCACCTTAATGGATTGGCCAGCCCGTTGATTTTCTTTTTAATACAGAGCATATCAATGCCCAGAAATCAAAGGCTCTCCTGTTGCTGCCACTAAATCGGACTGTCCAAAACCTTCTGGAAGCTTGAAAAAAAGCTGTTACAAAACAGACTGCACTACAATGATCTACATCTTACTGTCCCTATGCAAACAGAAATAATTAAATAATAATAATAATAATAATAATAAAAAAGTAAAAAGATAGCAAATCACATGAGTGAGCAAAAATGTATAAAAAGAAGACTGATTGGTAAAATAGTGACAATAGATGTCAAATTAACAATACACCCCCCTCCCAAAGAAAAATATCTGCAAATTAAATCAGTTGTTTTAACAGCTGTTGACTTAACACAGTCTGCAGCCGCTACTGAATCTACTGAAATGTCACGACATAGATTACTTGTCAGTCTCAACTTTGAGTGTGGAGTGCACAGGACCACTTCTACATCCAAGCTGCACAAACGCAGCTAGTCAAGGGGAACAACAGCTGACCACTGAGTGCAGTACACACAAATACACACACAAAACTATTAAGACTACCTACCCCTCAGCAACAGCCTCAAGTCTCCCTGGCCTGCTAGTTATCCAGTGCAGGAGGACATTGAAAAGTCTTTAGTGCGACTGAAGTCTCACCTACCGCCCAAAACCCTCTCACCGCTGCCACAGCAACAGAGAGAGGATTACTGGACCGTACCATTCTGTTGTTAGAGGGGATTAGAGTTCACACAACATGGCCCCTTTCTGGGTGTGCAGTGCACTGACAGTGTGTCCCACAAACGGGAGATTACCACTATCGACATTCTCAATTTAGCACACAAGCGCAAGCCTGGTTCTGCATTTACACCAGTACAGAAGTACAATATAAAATAATTAATAAATATTTAATGTGTTTGTAGTATTTAAAACAATATTTATATTTTTCAATCAGAGTAAAAAATCAGTACATAAAAAATAAGTGAATGTAAATGTTTGATGTAGTAGTAAGTAATTTAAAAAAATAAATACAATTTTATCTCGATTTGTTTGCATTTCAGTGTATAAGAAGATGAAGTACCTTCTTTTCCTTGTCTCCTTTCTCTGTGGCTCCACACTGGACTGTGTCATCTGGTACAACGTTGTTGTGTTGTTGTGTAGAGGATGTGATTGACAGCTGTCTTTGCAACCGCAGAACTTCTTTTTGGGATTCCTTCAGTAGCTTTTCAAATTCTTCACACAAAAGAGGGGATTTCTGCACAGATTAGCACAAAATAATACTGACTCAAACTATTCACAGATAATTATACAAATAAATCACAACTGATTTATTATGATGCTTTCCATTTATTGAAGTGACTGTATTCACTCTAAGGACAGTCTACTCCTGCACTGTCATGTTGACATAAGCCGTGACGCAGCTTCTGTAATGCAAGCTTATGAGATGGATGAGATGTACTGATGCTGTCCAGTAGATGGCAAGCTTGGGGGTTCAAGTATCTAGAGAGTGGTGTCGATGCTGAGAAGTTGTTCAAATGAGTATGCCGTGTGTAATAGAGCATTACTTTAGAGGTTCCCAGCTGTGTCTCTAGTTCTCTGCACTCCTGCTGCAAGGCTGCGATCTCTTTGTCCTTACACAACAGCACATCAGCATGTTGGGCTAAATCCCTTGCTCTTTGACGAGCAAAGGCTCGCTTGCACTGCTCCACTGACCCTGGTCTCATCAGTGGAGGATTCACCTGCAAAAAAAGACAAAGGAATTTTAGACATTCTTGTTTCAATAACATTTCTACTGGTAGTCATGTTTTCCCAAAACAGAAGGAAAAGCAGGGGAGGAGAAAGATGCTGTTCTATGGTAAACTTTTTAGCAAGTATGGAATGCACACAAAATGAAAGATGGTCACATAGTAAAGGCTTTACCCTTTCAAATGAGCGCAAAAGTCATAGATATACATTCTCAAATGTCCACTTACGCATGTGAAATAATGCTCAAGAATACAAAAGACTTCCATATGCTGTGCTTTTAGATTAGTTCACTCAAAAAAAAAGTAAGAATATTTCATTGGTATAGTTTCTATTCATCAATTAAACAGCTTGTTGATTTCTGTAAACAACATACGCTTCTATTTAACTTTACATTTTTTTTTTATTTCATACATTTTTTTTAATAGTCAAAGTTTTTAAATATACTTTTCATCTTTTTATTTTTCTGTCCAGTCCAGCTTTGTCTTTTGTATTTGGAAAAAGAAAAATACTGAACATAAAACGATGATACCACTCTGAGGTTGGCTTCTTGCAGTTTCCGTGCCCTGTCTTCCAATCTTTTAGCAAGAACAGACAGTTCTGTGTTCTTCCGCCTCAGTCGCCTGACCTTCTCCTCTGTCTCTGGGGCACTGCTCTTCCGCTAAACAAGAAAACAAAAATATATCACCTTTAGCACCTTCAATTGGTAAGCTATAAAAGTGAGTGACTAAAATAATGAATAAATCCAAACATCTGCTGAAAAGCTAATGGAACACAGATTTACTCTCTGAGCGGAACCTTATATTTATATTTTGATGTAATTGAAAGAACAAAACAATAAATAAACCAAATTTCAATAGTTTAATATCCCAACGCTTTTGTGAATGCTAAACTTAACTCGTTCAGTTTTTAAAATGACTGTAAAAATATAAGGTCTGAAAGTGATATTGCTCCGGTAAAACCTTTCCATAATCCAGTGCATAATACAACTAGAAATTGGCCTAGTTTCTACAAAAGCAGTACTTGAGACAGAGCCATTTTTATTTTTAGTCTTACCAGCAAGTCATTCTCCTCCCTCAGCGTCATGCACGTCTTCTCCAGTGCATCAAGAGCCCGTAACAGTTCTGAGTTCTGACCAACCAAGATGTTATAGTCTGTGCCACACTGAAAGACAAGCATACACAAAGAAATCACTTATTTTTACCAAGAGCATTGCATTCTTGAAGTAAATGTAAATGTAATGTTTGCATTAAAGCAATGACTATGTGATATTAAAGGGGCTATCGAAAATTCGTTCTGGTCCCTGGTGTTAAGTTTACTGTCTAATACGGTTTCTTTTCTTTGAGCTTAGATCAACAAAAGGATCTCAGGACACGTGTTTACACTCACAGTACACCTATAAACCTGGGCAAAGCGCAAAACATGATTGCAATTTTTCTATTATTTTTTCATAATTGGTCAACAGATTAAATTTGCCTTTGAGTTCAGCTCAGGTTATGATCTCAGACTCTCAGTATCGCGTGCGTCAGAGCGGTATTGTTTGGGAACAACAATGGCGGGTTTAGAACAGATCTTTGCCATTCTTGATTTCACTTAAGTGATTTGTTTGGGAAGGTGACTCACGACAATAATAATAATAATAATAATAATAATAAGAAGAAGAAGAATGGTCTATCTATCTATCTATCTATCTATCTATCTATCTATCTATGGCTCATATTGTCTTATTGGCGTTAAAATGCTAAATAATTACATTATTTATTTTTAAAAAGGACATTTTAAGCTTTTATCTGTTTTTTTAATCCAAAATGATTACATACATACATACACTTACATACACAAGGGACAGTATAAAATGTCCAAAGTATGAGAACTGTGACAAAAAATACAACAGGGTTTTGTATTTTTGCATTCTTAATGAAAACAAGGCATGAAAAAGTATATTGCTTCTGGGTTTTGCTACAATCAGGACACTACAAGTAGTGATTCACAAGTCTAAGATCAAGATGAATAGGACTGAAATAGACTTCAGATCAGAGTATCATTGGAATGACACACATAACATTAACTCCAAGCTGAATTTCTTCATTAGATAAACATAGGCTTCGAAATGATCTATTACCAAATGTATCTATTATATAAAACCAACACAATTTTATTGGGATTTTTAGCTAAAAATGTGCATAAATATGCATCAGGCACAGCCATACAAATATAATAGCACATTTCATTCTGCTTCTTAGGATGAGCTAAACCCTGACACTGCCATGACCAGCTGATAGTCTAGTTACAGTTGATATTGCCTAATCAATCAGAACAACACTCTAGTAAGGTAGAGTTCATGTGACAACTTTCAAAGCCTTTCTAATATGGATTACTTCTGGACAAATGAGGAATTACACCGACTTACAGAATAAACAGATGTTAAATACGGTATGTTACAGTTTTAGCTCATTTGTATTACATGTACTTGACTCTTGTTAGCTAACAACTAATCGTGAACATAAGTCAAAATAGTGAAAAAGAATTCAATATTTAGTGAAAGTACTGATTATTATGTTTGTGGGGAGTTATTGCATTTGTGGTCAGCTATAAATTTTACTGCCCCATCAATGTTACACTTATTACAAATTTTATTACGTCTGTAGTTAACAAAGTTATTACATTCAAAGGTATTTATTACGTTTGTGGTTTATTACATTTGTGGGTGTTACAGATGGTATTGTGCCATCTTTACTTATCATCAATTTAAATTTAGTTCATTATGTCTAGAAACAGGTTATTGACTTCTTGCATATTTTTGCACACGTGACATTTTTTAACAATACATTTTATTGTCAGCTTGTAATTGTAAAATAGAAAAGCAATTACAAAACATAGGTCGAAACTGGAGGTTAATCTTAAATAGTAAATCTATGTACCGTAATTTCTGGCCTATAAGCCGCTACTTTTTCACAAACTTTGAACTCTGCGGCTTATACGGCAATGCAGCAAAATATAGATTCTCATAGACTTACTATTAACAAGTGCGGCCTATGTATGTACTTTGTCATTTTTCTTTTTTATATCTAGTTGGTGCGGCTTATATTCAGGCGCGCTCATATGGTGAAAATACGGTATATCATGGGCAATCTGTAAATTGTGCATACCTCTCTTTAAGATTATGACAAAGTCATCAAAGATGTTACTAAAAATGAAAATATTTGTGATTCAAATTTATTTGCCACCATATAAATCATCCATAAATGCAAAACATTTTGAATATTGTTAAGTAACTACATACATTGAAAATAAAGATAACCACGTTTAAAGAGTCATTGACAACATTTGTCAAACTTAAATATGGTCAATTAAATATGGGGCTCCTTCGACTATAATGCTACTACTACTTTCTGTTGTCAGAATGACCACTCCTCCCACTACTTTAAAAACAGCAGGAGCGTAGTCTGTCTGCTCCCACCTCAGTTTTGGTTCTGTTGATTTTGGACCATGTCTATTCAGTCTCCTACAAGGGTCTACCTTTAGCCTGAGATGGTGCTGCTACAAACCAGGGCTGCAGATGGTGAGGTCCAGCAACAGCCACATTATTTGTATTCAGTCTTTACTCAGAGCTTTGTTTTTGTTAAGTGGTAGTTACAGTCCAGAGGTCTCAAACCAAACGTCAGTCATGGTTATGCTACTCCAAGCATGTCAAAATGTTGGCTAACCCAGACAGTATATCAGATGTCATATTTCTAAGTAATAGCACTTACAAACTGTAAATCTAAAGTGCAGGTCCATAAAAGAAGCTACATTTGTAACTGGCCTTGTAAAGTGTTGCAACGTCAGATGACCAAAAGGTGTTTTATCATAGTGAAAAGAAGGTAGAGGTTGCTCCGGAGGATGCACGAGATGTAAAAAAGTAGCTGACGCAGACAAGACAAAGGTCTATTAATAAAGATGGGAGAGTAATGTCTTCATTATCTCTAGACCAATTTTAAGTGCACAGTGGGAGTATTATTCAAAACAACAACAACAACAACAACAACAACAACAACAACAGTACAAACATAACAGATTTTTACTTACTGATAATACTAAGAAACGATTCAGTCATGTAAGGGGGCTTTCAGGGATACTGAAGCATTTTACTCTTAAATATATACAGCAATAATCTGGAAGGTCTTAAATATGCGTCAGATAAGGCCCAATCATTTATTCAAAGGGTAGGACTGCTTAGTTTCAGCTAAGCATTAGCTACTGCTAGCTACTGGTGTGAAGAACACAGGCTGTCTGCTCATTTGGACACCTTAATTATTCCCTTATAATAAAAAAAGAGAAAGGCCTCAGCTCATTTATATGAACACTGGACAGTGGTGCTGTGTCTTTGTAGTACAGAAAAATCTACATACTTGATTGTAATTAAGATTAAAAAAAATGCAGCAATTTCAAGCAGGTTGTAATTTGATAATACAGTATATAATAATTTGATAATACAGTATATAATAATAATGTTGAAGAAACTAAAGGCATTGTTGCTGAATGTCTGATCAACACAAACAGTACACAGTTGCACACTATTATCAGTCCATTGCTCATTTTGAAGTAATCAGAAAACCCTCTTGTGTCCACCGCATCCACAATTATTCTCCACAATTGTATCTGCAGATAATAGATTAGGGGTCTCTCTAACAGGGCCAACTTAGAACTCAACCTTTGACCAAGAGGCTTACAGTATGTATGCCTTCAACTGAAATCATCCCTTTACCTGGACAGGTTTGTAAAAAATATATAAACTAAACGTCAACTGTATTTGTTGTATGTTACAGAAAGCCTTGTCAGTGGCCTCAAACAGCAAAGGAGGTGCTTTAGGAGGTGCCACAAATTTAAAAGAAAAATGCGGCTAAACATTGAAATAAGAATCCTCCCCTTGCACTTTCAGCATCACTAAACTATTGGATTGGCACAACCACCACCTGAAGCTTTCTATGAAGAACACTCCTAAATCAAATTGCTCTACAGAGATTAAAAGGACAACAGTTTGGACAATTTCTTCAAGCCATTTTCAATTAGGAGACACATCTTAGCAATAGCACACACTGCCAACCTTTGTGGCATTGTTTTCATACAAAACACTGTCACAAAAACACTCTCTTTGAAATTATTTTTGTCTGGTTGGACAAAGCTTGAATAAAAAGCTTTTTCATAAAATTGTTGCTCTGATCCTGTGGGAGGCACAGCCCACAGACAGTGTCTGGGTTGAACTATCAGCAAAATACCCCAGAGATTACATTCATACCCCAAAGTATCAATAATTCAAGAGGCACAACAAAGGCAGCCAGTAAGAAGAGACAAAGCACATGTACATGTGGTCCAAACAGGCGTACGTTCTCTGGAAAGTACTCTAGTTGAAACTTTAACAGCAATACAATTTGTCGTCACTTTGAAGCGAAATGATTGCTAAAGTCTAGTACAAGTAGCGACAAGGCAGGTCATACTCTCTCCAGTACACATGGAACACAGACTGACAGTTGTGTCAAAAACATTCTAGAGATTAAGACCCCGACCACTATGAATGACGGCTGGGCAGATTAAACAATACTGCATTTATAAATCATACTGTTTACACAAATTTCTGAATTTAGGTAACTTCATTTTTATAGCTTTATTGAACTTAGATAGATTAAAAGAATACATATTAAAAAATTGAATGCCATGTAATTTCACAACTGCTTTCTGCGGCAGCTTCAGACAACGATAACAGGGATTGTTACTGCATTAATTCAGTGATAAAAATATATAAATATATTACATTGAAATAACAACATGCAGATATTAAAGAAAAAATCGCAAAATATCCAGCGCATGGGGAGTTTTGTGATTATTAAGGGTGTTTTCCCCAGTGAGGCTGAAAATAGTCACTGTGGGTGAAAATAATAATTATTCTAGTTACCTTTCTCATGACTTCTCCCTCATAACCATTGAGACTTGCATAGAGTGAGTGGTGTCTTTTTCCCAGCAAGGATGTGGCTGTTGCTGACTTCTCCTCACAACTGTTACCATCTGAACTCATCACATTCGGCTGAAGTCCCACAGCTTCTGCCTCTTTACAACCATCCATTTCTGTGTGCGCCACTTCAGGCTCTGGCTGCTCAGGTACAGTCATTCATTACTGCTTTAAAGAGGATAGTATAAATCAGTGATCAGCATGACCAATAGACCCAGTATGGACCAAGCCATTGTCAGAGTCTATATTTGTAGAGAAACAATGATCCGCTGTGACAAGTCGACTTAAACAGATGTGGTTCTCCTTCTCCTCTCCAGTGGTTCAGGAATGTCTGAGTAAAGCTTCTTCATTTCTGTGACAGTAAATTGCCGTATACTGGCACATTCAAAAGTGTCCCTTATAAAAACATGCCAGTAGAAAGAGCCCATGTAACCAAAGCTGTTTCTTCAACTCTGTGCCACGTATGAAAATGAGAATCAATTACCTCCAGAGGGATGCTATGTTTTTCCATCTTCAGCTTTAGATAGCGACATTACCTTTTTTGTCATTCTGTAAACCTCCTTCAGCATTCTATGATTATTTTCAAGCACAAATCAGTACAGTTTCTTCCATTTAGAACTCCTTTGGATTACCATTGTCCTTCATAGCGCAGTGTCATGAGGTTTTCTAAAATCAAATGAGGCTAAATAGTAAAAGCAAAAAACAAAAACAAACAAGAGGAAGCCTGCTTGGAAGAGAAAAGAATGAAACAGGTCCCTGGTAGCCCCTTCTTCTCAAGAAGCGCTGGATGTGGGTGGCATGTCAAGTCCTCAGCTGGAAATGTCTGAACCCGTATACAGAGTGGAATCAATGTTTAGGGAAAAGCCGAACATCTAGCGTTCCCAAAAAAGGTTAAAAAACGTGTTTCCGTTGAGCTTTCAGAGCCATAAAGGTGGGAAAAATAGGACGAATAAGAAAAAATGTGTAAGCAAGATGGTGTGTGTTGTTGCAATGAGGGGGGTGGGGAGGACCATTTCCGCTGCCCTATCACAAAAAGCCAGACTCTGAGCTGGGACCCAATCACTGCTGCCACTAGAGCTCGTTTCCATGGAGATGACGCTGGAATGATGAAGGTTCGCTATTGATTGTTTAAGAGGCGACCCACAGCGCAACACAGAAAGGTTGCATGAGGCAGACAGAGGAAGAAATCTGCATGGTCATTATTTACTTTTATAGCCAAAGAGAGTGTTTGAAACGACGCATGTCATTAAATATCACACAGAATTATATACCATCTTTTAAAGTAGAATTAGCTAGGGCTGCGACAAGTTAATCGATTAATCGCAACTTATCGATGATTGAATTATTCGTCAACTAACTTAGTTATTGAATAATTGTTAACTGGTCTTCATAGGTTCCCAAACATGCATGAACTGAAAATGATGTTTTATGACTCCAGTTGGGCAGCAATGTGTACATTTGCTGCTTTTACTAAAATAAAAATGGGTCATTCTCTGAAAGTGGGACCGTTTTGACCATTCGTTATTTGACAGGTTTTCATTAAGTAAATAATAATAATTTTGTTTTAATTTTTTTATGTAATATATACTACTAATGTGCCTCTAAAAGATTTGAAAAAATTGCAGCCCAAGATAAGATGGAACTTTTTTTTTTTACAACCGGTTTTTCAAAAAATAAAAAAAGCTTAAATCATGACCAAAAGTGTGACATTCTTATCCAGCAATAAACATGATGTAATTTCCTCATGTAAACTCGATAAAATACTGCATTGAAACACAATCAAATGAAGTTTGTATTTTGTTTTTCTACTTTTTGTATTGAGTTTTGTGAAAATGACAGCCGAATTCCTGAGTATCCGAATGTAACTGTTGGCGTCCATATAAGTTACACGCGGACCTGATCAGTTTTATCAGCAAGTGAAGACTTTTCATCGCTCAGGAACCTTGCAGCGGATAAACGCCACTAATGTGTGTATTCAGAGATAATATCTCAAAAATCAACATTTTATTTAGTATATAGCAACTCTCTCAGCTAAAAAATGTGGTCCAGTTGGTGTCCAGTTGGTGTCCATGTTACATGCGGAATTATGCTGGATTGAGAGCAATTGAAATTGAAATGGCTATATTGGAAAAAATAGTTCTGCATCTTTCTTGACCATTATAGATCCTGTCAGTACACTTCTCAAAGATGGAAATTAACCTAAAATAAAACAATTGCTGCAGTTTGAATTTTCAGCCTGGATGTCACACTTTATAGTCCCACTTTCAGAGAATGACCCAAATATACAAAATCTTAAATAAGTCAGTGTAAACAAAAATGTGTCTTGATTTGAGTAAATATGACTATAGTCAAGTGATTCTGAAAAATCTACAAGTACAATTGAATTCAGCAATAGAACTATAAAATTATGTCATTATTTCAAGTACAGTGGCATATTTTGCTTCTGTCAAATGAAAAAATGCTTGTCCTTCTCTAGTATTAAGAAAATAGCTTTGTCTGGATCGAAATGTGTAAAAATTGCGTAGCCTTGTGACTTGCGATCCAAACAACTAATAATCGGTTAATTGAAAAAATAATCGCCCAACTAATCAATTAGCAAAATGAGTAGTTGCAGCTCAAGTTATTCATATTCACACTTAGCAATCACAAAAACATTGCTGTCAGTCCATTCAACCATCACTCCTTCCACAATTATTTGCAAATATAAGCATGATCAGCTGTTGACGCAGTGTAACAAACACAATATCAGGCACTAGCTTGAATTAAGACAAGAGATCCTTTATTTGTTTCCCCACAATGGAGAAATAATAATTTGCTTTTGTATGCTGCTGACACAAAAGTCTTGAGGCAAACATTTCAAACTCATTTCATGAAGGCTTATGGTTTGCTGATACCTACATCATTATCAATCACAGTTAAGCAATATTGACAAACTGTCAAGTGACGCCACCAGAGGGAGAGTAAATTTAGCTACAACCACAAAATAATGAACAAACTGACTCACTCTGAATGGCATGAGTACAAAAGAAGTGCAGATAAAAGCAGCTAAAATGTAATCAGAATAAAACAAAACAAAAAAGGCAAAAAAAAAACAACAACAACAACTGTGAGCTCCTTCTCTGTGACAATCTGCTTTTTTGGTCAAATCGTCATATCGTGATCTCTATTTACTGCATCTGTTTGTTCAAATACATAGACTATTTTTCCCACTCAGTCTTAGTTTCAGAGTTGCCAAATCCAAGTTTTTATTGTGACTTTGGGCTTCTTTTTTTTAAGTCTCTTTTGGAGTGCGCTTTTAGTTCATAAATGAATGAATCTTAATTTTTCAAGTTAGATTTATTGAAATATATCAATTTATATGACTGAAACATCAATTTTTAGCATGTTTTCATGTCTAAAAGTCACTATTAATGTGAGAAAAACGCATACACTTGTTTTGCAGCAACACACAATGTTCTAATTGATTGATTTTTTTATTAACTTTTTATTGAAGGGCTGAGATTTCTTGTTTCTCTTTGAAAATCTGGCAACACTTGTCGGATTTTGACAGCTGGATTTAGCTATTGATAGTGAATTGTATTTACCTCAAAGACAATAGGAAAATAAACAATCTACAAGAATCGTGATGAAATCGAAATTGTGATCTTGCTCCAAAAAAATCTTAATTTAATTTAATCTTATTTTTGTCATATCGCCCAGCCCTAATATGAAGATGTATGAACTACAACAAATTAAAGCTGGAGTATCTGACATTTTGTTTTTAATTAGTAAACTTTGTACACTGATAAGTAATATTATACCTTCAAGACTTTGTGGCAAAATCAGGCAGCTGTATAATAACATAACAAAGCATTTTATTTCTTATAGACAGCCGAAAGTAGATTCTGATTGGCTGCACTTGGGACTTTGGGACACTTTGCTGTCTGTAAAATATTGAATGAATGCATGTGGATATTAACCACTTACTACCTTCTTTCTGCTTTGTACTGTGAATATCAGGTTCTCCAGCTTTAAAATATAACTTTTTATAGCAAATGGGGAGCAAACAACTCACCTCCATATTTATTTCCAGACATTGGGGCCTGTCTGACCTGGATGATTCAGTGCTGTAGCTGGCTGAGTTCTTCCAGTCAACATGGGGAGTGTCGGGTGGATGACAAACTTTCTGTGAGTTGCTTGGACAGGTGTCTCTCTCTGTAGTGGTGCTGCAATGACCAGCTGCACACAAGGCCCACCTTGAAGGGAGTTTCTGCTCTCTTCTCTTTTTAATCGATTTAAAATAGTGTTCTGTGGTCTTAACTGACGTTGTGGAATATGTTAATTGTCTTCTTGTTTGATTAATGTCTTGAGTCTTGAAGAAACGGTTGTTTTTTTCACCAGCACTGGCTTGTCCTTGTCCTTTGTTGTGAGTTTTTAGCTGATGGCAAAGTAGAAGTGCCTTTTCTAAGTCTAATTTCTGTCTATGCTGGAGGTCACCAGGTACACCAGGAGGTGTACCAGTGTTCACCTTGTCATATATTTTCAGTTGCTTATCTAGCCAAGTGTATGTTACAGTTCTGTTGTGCCCGAAGCCTGTAAAGTGGACCTTTTCTCTTTGTCTGGTTTTATTGAGAGTCCTTCCAGTTTGGTGCAGACGTCTAGACATATACTCCAACACGGCAGTGTGCAGATCCCTCTCTGCTTCTTCACGCAGAATTTGGAGCTCCACTCTGAAGAGTTTGTGAGTCTGTTGTGATCGAAGCTCCTTAGCCTTCAATTCAGCGTGGAGCTTGCTCAGCTCTCGTCCATATTCAGTGTGGTGGTCCTGGTGTGGATTTGTACAAGACAGTTTTTCAAGGTTATCGTTTTCTTTCTTCATAATGCCACACAACACATGCACAGTAGAAAAAGATAGCTCTTGAAGATGATGATAACAGACATACAGCATGCAGTCAGTCAGGAGTTTGGATTACTGGAAAATTGTGAGAAAGAACAAGAGAAAAAAGCAATAGTGTATTTTCAATATGCATCTCAAATGTTACAATTATTGTTAGATGAACAAAATAATTTAAATGATTTTTCACAATTACTAAGAATGTGACCTACAGCAAAAATCTTTTTGTTTTCTGGTGTTCCCATAGTCCTGGAACACTACTGTAACAAACTTTTGACCACCCTTTTAAACCAAACTTTCTGAATTCTGAACATTATAGAGAATGACGGATATGGGTATTTTTTCTTTTTAAAATCTTTGTCAGCTGATGCTGATGAAAATGGCTGATTTTCAATTCCGATTTCTGTTTACAAAAGTTTAGCGATAACATAACCAAAAAAAGAAAGCTCAATGAATAAAACAAGTTTATGCAAATCACATAACATTTTTAAGAACAATTTAAGAAAGTGCTCCTTTTCATGCTAAGGAATGGAGGCACATAAAACAGTAGATTAGAAAGTCGATTTTTTTTTACATGCCTATTTTTTTATTTTTTTCAGATGTTTGCTCATCTCTTGAAAAACTTAATAATCTAAAGCCAGCAACTCCAAGGTTATTCTTTGGTGGGCAAAAATAAGCAGATTTCTTCCTCAACAGGCTAAAAGGTACTACCTTACAGCCAAACGTCGAGCCTAATTTTGCAATAGACAAGTTTTTTTTTTTTAAAGAGATTATGTTTAAACAGTCTTTTATTAACATGTTTTAGGAGATTGAGCACCACTGAGGTATGGACATCTATAGTCTGAGAGCAATATTAATTCTGCCCCTTTGTTATTGTGTTATGTCTCAATTGTATTTGTTAATCTGTGCTACCACCCTACAATGCAGACTACATTTTTGCTTTACTGTGGCATTTTTAAACTCTAAACGTCACAGTTGTTTATTACTATGTGCTCTCCCTATTAATAATTAGATTAGCATTAATTATAACATTACTTTGTTGCAAATATAGATATACTTATTTTTGCTTAATTGTTTTTCGAAAAACTTGTTATAATAAAATTGTAGACAATTGTATTATAGTACCATATAGTATTATCAGTACATTATCAGGAAGTGATGGTAAATACAGTATGAAAGTCAAACCCCCGTACGTGTCAACATGTTGAATCAAGGACATTTGACACAGAGATGAAAGTCTTAAAAGGAAAAAATAAAATAAAATAAATAAGTAAAGTTTTAAAAGGCGTGACATGCACTGCTGTTTAGTATGTATGTTAAGAGTATGAATTAAATAATTCAAATGCCAGAAGCTAATTGTGAAGAAATCCAAGACATCTAACGTTGGCAGTATACGGCGACATACTTGGTCTTCTAGTTAGACTTTAAAAAGCTTCTCCTGTGTGGGGGTCTGCCCCGGGGAGGCTTCGTTTTACACAGGCTTTGGCTCAGTGGCTAATTAATTAGCATGAGTAAACTTATTACAGTGTAGTGAAGCTTAAATATCTTCTACAGTTACATTTTACAAGCATTGCGACTTTAGGTGTGATGCTGTATTAGTAATATGGTAATTTGGTGAAGGCTAGCTTACCTTGCAAGTTTTCTGGAAAGCTTCAAAGTCATCTCTTAGTGCGCAGAAAGATCATCAACCTGGTGCTTCTTCGTGTTTTATCTATGAGATACGTTTTGATAGTTTACACACAGTTGTTGTAATGCAACAGCTAACTTTAGATTACCTCTGTTTTAGTAGCCTCGGGGTTTGTTTATGTTAGGTTGGTTGTGACGGTTGTGTGACACTTTAACCAGACACGCGCTGCTGGACAGACGTACAGCGTCACTTGGTCCTGTTACACCACGTGGTCTGGTACGTGACGCTTGGAACCACTGGACACACACATACACCATGGATCTATTAAAATATACACGCGCGCACAAAAACCGCCTTTATAAAACTACTAATTACTTTATAGCAAAAATTGTTCGTCAATGAGATTAAAATAAGATGGATCATTTTAATGGAAGCAAAGCGAAAGATACACTTCTTTGTCTTTATGGAAATTTGCGACAACTAGTGGTCAAATCCGGTATGTCAACACGATATAGGCACTCTGAATGCCAGGAGAATTTGAAAGGTTTGTTCTGAGAAAATAGTTACTGGATCATATTTTGCCTATCTACAAAACAATGTCTAGAACTACCTCTAGAATGTTCTTGTGAGGGAGTCGCTTCTGCAAACAGTTTTATTTGTGCAATCAACATTTTATATATTTATTTATTTTTATTTATTTAACATTTACTTGAGTAACTGTGGGAGAAAGTTTGTAACCTACTTTTGTAACTCACTTTAACTCAGTGTAAACTATTTTACTAAATCAAATTTTGCTTACTCTTCTTGAATAAATAATGTATATTGTCAAAAGGTTTCTTGTCATGTTAATAATGCATTTCTATGAAGCTCAACAGTGGAAGATTGCCCTGCTTCAGGAAGTAAACTCCTTTTTGTAAAGTGCCATAGGCTTTTCGAAATATTCAAATATTAAGAGATGAAAGACATGCTTGCTAACCAGCTCAGAGCCACAGTGCGGTTGCTTTCAGTCTAAAAAGCATAAAATTGAAATTCGGCAAAATGTTTTATTAACTTTGTAGTTCATAAAGCTGCAGAAATGGATTTTAAACAAAAAATATAGGTCTTAAGCTCATGACTCACCACATAGCTGATTAGCCCTGAGGACGTTTTCAACTTTTTTTTTATAGGCCTATTTTTTTTTAACCCCTAAGTCGATTTAACATGGGAGCCCAAAGTTGTTGAAGCAGGAAATGGGAGGTCAGTGTTGAGATCCATAGTCTCTTACCCATTGTCTCTGGGGTTTGGGGTTGTGGTTTGTTCTGAATTATATATTTTGTCTGTAAGACTTTTGTGAGTCTTTCTTTCTTCTGTATGCTGGGTTTGTGAAATAAACCACCCTTGTTCCATTGTTTGAGTGTCATTTCATTTCCCTTTCGCTCATTTGTGATCCTGTGAGTGAACATTAGGAGTTTAGGAGGATTATGTTTCTCTCCCTTCATCCATGTTTTGTGGCCTTAGTGTCTTGTCTGCTCTCAGCCTCAATTAGGAGTCTTTGGGAGACATGACACTGCTGCAACACCAAGGTACTAAACAACTACAGCAGGTGCTGTTTATTGTTGCAGCCCTGGATTAGCAGCCTACACATTAGCGGCTGTGCTGTTTCTGCATATCTTTTCTCTGCTTGGAAAGTCTCAAGCTGCATGTTCATGGAGCGTTCCTGTTTTCGCGCCAGGCCCTGAGTGCCATAGTTGATGCTTTACAGTCAGCCCACACTGTCCTGGTTAACTCCTCTCCCTAGTCTTTTTTCGAGCACAATCTTTTTGCGGGAATCCACATGAATCTACGTGGCTTTGGGCACCTACAGACTGCAGTGTACTGAAACTGGTGTACAAGACACTTTGCAAGAATCCCGCACATGTCCCGAACCGAACCTGCCTCACAGTCAGTGTACATTGTTCTTCTGGTTGTTCTGAGATACATTTTGGAAGTCTTGATGACCTAAGTTTGTGTTGTCACTTGTTCTAGTGTTCAAGTGTCATTTCCCTTCCACCATAGTATGCCCTTTATTATATATGCTATTGACCCTTTGCATGTGTCGTCACGCTCTTCGAGGGAATGCCCACTTCTCCATGATGGAAACTTTGCCGAAAACTTGCCTGTTTCTAAGTTACTTTTATTGATTTAATTGTAAAATGGTTGTATCTTGTGCAACACTCTGCACTAACGGGCAAGGCTCCAGTGGGTGGCAGCAATAAATCAAAGAACTGGAGTTGCTACAGATTTGCAGTGAACACTTTAAACAAGGTAAGTCAATGCTAATGAGAAAAAAAAAATAGATGCAGTGAATATTTGAAACAACCTGCATTCTGTAGGCTAGCTAACACTAGCCTCATGATATACAGCCAAGCTATGAAAACAAATTTTTTAGGCTTTAAATCTGCTCCAATGTAAGACAAAGCCTGTTTACCACAGAATAGTACAGATCATGAGATGTAAAGACAGGCAAACTTGTAAATTTGATTAAATCTGCAAACATAGCAAGAAAAATAAGACAATTTGTGAGAATTTGTCAATTTTGCGCTTCCTTTATTCATGGAAAATCATTTACTGAAATCAAACTATATAGCCTTCAAATTTAAACTGAAAATAAATGATACATGAAAAATAATTACGTAACTGATGACAGGTTAAAATAAATTAATAAAATAAGAAAAACAATAATTATAATGTCTGGAATTTCAACACTTAATGCACGTTTATAAATTCCAGCTGAAAACTCGAATGCAGGAGTTAAGACTGAAAGAATGGTTTAAAAAAACACACGATGCAAGCAATAAAAATAATCTCATAAAATATAGTTCATGGGCTGAGATTTAAAGCTAAAATTCCATGGAAAATTCTTTAGTTCAAAATGTGACTGAAGAACCGCAGTCAGACCCTGCTCATCAAAACCCTTTGAGGGCCAGGACTTTACTGAAGTTGACTATGAACTAGTTTGTTGTTTAGTTTTTAGTTCAAATCTGATTGGAAAGTCATGACTGAGGGCAAACAAAAACCCTCATTTACCTCTTTTATCTTTATTATCTCCACAATTGCAAACTAAGTATCCTCATTTCAAATAACCTGGTTACCCTATAAGCTGTTTTGAGTGTGGAATAAAGCCAAAGTGTGCCTATAGTTGCTTTTTCCACCCATGGACACAACATATCTTATTTGTCGTGATGACCCACTTAAGCTAATTGTGCAGGACAAAGGTGGTAGTGTCATGTGTGTCAAGTTCAAATTTGATAGTCTTGTAGCTTCAGGATATTTCTTAAAAAACATTTTCTTTAAAACTCACTTAAATCTATATGTGATTTTTACTGGCAAAGGAAAGAAAGAATAAAATCTCATGTTTGAGCAAGTTTGCATCTCACGCTTCTCATTGTCCACATGCGATTCAACTGGGAAATTAGAAAATGGAGCCTCCTTGAGACTTTGTTTGTCCTCACCTTCTTTATTTTAATATTCTCCTGTTACTCCTCCTTGTCTACATGAGTAGCCAGGCCTAGTTCTTTCTGTTTCAGTCCAATCATAATGAGTCATTAACACTAACACTGCATTTCTTTCCTGGAGCCTGTATGTGTGCTGGGAAATGGAAAAGTGAGTGACAATACAATCTAAGCGGCAGTCTAAAAAACATTTACAGATTATGTCCAGATAAAGATAATCACACTCACTCATTACACTATGCATCCTGCAACATGAGAAGAAAGTCAAAGCATGTCAAAGTTTTGCTACTTGATATATTGTAATCCTTATATTTATGTGATGAGTGATTTTAATTAGCTCCCTGCTGTTTTGGACAATGGCTGAACAACTAGGGCTGCATGTAAA
Organism: Mugilogobius chulae; assembly: GCA_038363315.1. Classification (NCBI taxonomy): domain Eukaryota; kingdom Metazoa; phylum Chordata; class Actinopteri; order Gobiiformes; family Gobiidae; genus Mugilogobius; species Mugilogobius chulae. Next base: position 20,613,968 of record CM076399.1, on the reverse strand, counting down.
TCACAATAATAATGAAGACATGCCATTTTTCGAGAACCTAATTTTATTCTAAAATAACAAATCTCTTGTTTTTTTCCAGAACAAAGCACAGATGTGTAAAACATAGTTTAAAATACATTTACAAGACAAAATTCTTTTAATAGTCATTTCATATTTTACCTTTTTGTCAGTTCTTTAGAAAAAAGTCAGACTTAAAGAAAAAAAAAAAAGTAACTTTACTGACACAGTATTTGCAGAGGTTGCAGAGCAGCCAAAGAAATGCTATCTCAAAAATAATAATGATTATTTAACACTGGCCCTATTTTTAGTCTTTTTCACATATCTCCTAGACATGTTTGAAATGTGAACAAAATCAGATTATTAAACATAAATAGTAGATCGAATCATCAGAGGTGTGGACCTGCAGTAGTGACTTGGATTCGACACAGACTTGAGTTACCTTTTGGATGACTTGAGACTTGGTTGATAAACTGAACTCAGACTTGGGACTCAAATTAGACTTGAAGGTGTGGCGGCATGGTGGCATAGCACTCTCGCTCACAGCAAGAAGGTTACGGGTTTGACTCCCGCACGGCCCGGACCTTTCTGTGTGAAGTTTGCATGTTCCTCCCCGTGTCTGGGTTCCTCCGGGCACTCCGATTTCCTCCACCAACCAATACCATGCACATTAAGGTCCAGCTAAGGCCTGACCAAGCCCAAAGAACATCTGGAGATGGGTCCCCGAGCTCTACTGTAGCGATCACTGCTCCTGAGGAGATGCCCAGGTGCATTGAAGGACGGGTCAAATGCAGAGGACAAATTTCCCTATGGGGACAATAAAGTATACCTTAACTTTAACCTTGACTTGGATTGGAGTCTTGTGACTTGAGACGATTTGATGTTTCTCAAAAATAAACTGATTCTACTGAGACTTATCTCACCTCTATAAATTGTACTCGTATACATAAATGTAATGTAAAAAATTGCAATTTGATATTATTCCTTTACCATTATGTGTCGCCCTTTTTGAACTCAATAGATCAAGGCTTTTCACTAGAATGAGGAAGTGAGATCTTAATAAAAAATAAAAAAATAATAAATTAATTAATTAAATTGTGAAATAAATAAATAAATAAATATATATATAATAAAAAATACAACTTCAAAATTGTGGCCCATTGGGTATTGGCACAAAAACAAAACAAACACAAGCAGCAACTGCAAAAGACAGGCCTTGGGCTTTTAATAGAAATATACAAAAGTATACTGCATATCTAACTACAGCTGCAAGAAATAAACATAAGTTCTTATGCAATAAAATAGGTGTTCAACAATGAAGCAATTCTGCTTTTGGTAATGGCAAGTTTTAGCTTTAGTGCTCAGGGTTTTTGAGGGTAAGTTTTGTTTCCCTATAAACTTTGTGTCACAGTGATTTCATCTACTGAAAAATACATAATAGTATGTATTATGTCCAATAACATGCACATTAGGGTACTATCCTCCAGCTACAGTAGTCCTGACCAAGCCTAGCAAGAACATCTGGAGATGGGTCCCCGAGCGCTGCACTGTAGCGATCACTGCTCCTGAGGAGATACTCCAGTCCAGAGGCATTAAAAGGATGGGTCAAATGCAGAGGACAAATTTCCCTACTGGGACAATAAAGCATACCTTAACCTAACCTAACCTTAACCTTAACCTTAACCATAAATAACCTTAACCTTAACCTTAACCTTAACCTTAACCTTAACTTACCTTACCTTAATTTAATTTTAATTTTAAAGTCAGTTTACAAGCTTTATCCAATGCCTAATTTACTGTTATTGCAAACTATGGTAAAACTGTGGCAAAAAAGTAATATGTTCCTTTGTTATTGCAACTGCAACTTATTACTTAATAACATGTTCACTTACTTATGAATACATTCCCTTATAACATCAACATAAAGAACATTTTGTTTGGCACCTGCTGCGTCTTTGTACAGTGGCCCTGCTCCTACACACATTGAACCTGCCTTATAGCACACACATGCCCTTGAGCCATAGCTCTGGCCTGAGTCCTCTTCATTCTGTGTGGAAGCAGCAGGATGAGCACCTGCTCTGACTCTACCTGAAACTGGAGATGATGCTCTACTATTGACGGCTAAGCTTTCACCATCTTTTGTTTTCTTATTTGGCCCTCCTGCTTTTGGCCACCAAAGACAGATAAAGGGGCGTTAGAAAATTACTTTGTATTTATTATTTTACGTAATCCCTGTCATGGAAACGGGTATTTATAGTCAATGAGGCTGAGGAAATGAAAGAGCTAAAACGACCTGGATGCTACTTTTTGCATTATTCTTACACAGACTTTCGGGTGTGACATCTGGAGTTAAGAGGTTTTGATTTAGAACAGCTTTTTTCCCTCTCATTTTAAGGATTTCATTGGCAATTTTTGTTTGGAAGATAGGCTAACTAATTGGTATGTATTTTCATTCATATGTCTATATATTATAAAATAACTGAATGGTCATAAGTTATATTTTGTCATGTGTTACACTAACTAAATTGGTTGACCACAGACACAACAAAGTCTGTACATTAACACTATAGTTGACCAAAATACATTTCAATTCAATTCAAGTTGGTTTTAGGTGTGTTATATATTTATCTGTATTGTGTCTAAAACAATATATGTTTTTGGGCCCCATGATCTTTCAACTGTTTCTCAGTGCTGGAAATGAGAAGGGAGGAGAAGTGGAGCTAACACAAAAGGCGACATTATTCTTCAGCGGATCTGAACTATAGCCGACCATGAATGGAGTATTGAAAAACATAGCACGAAGGATTAGATTATTTTTCATCTCTCATAACTAAGTAATTTGTCCCAGAGTTTCATAGTTTCTCCCAGCTTTGTGGTACTGGTTGTTCAGCTGGTGTTAAAGTACCCCACCCCAATTTCAGTTTCCTTTTGATCCCTAAGAATCAGTCAGGTTACATATTTGTATTAAGTAGTTAGCTTTATATGCAAACTTTTAGACAGTTTAAAGCTGGTAAGTTTAAACATGTCCATCTTTCCCCCAGAGATAACGGCGCCACACTATTGTCATCAGGTACCTAAGCGTTTTGGACTATTTATTGACAGACTGCAGGAAGCAGTCGTTATTACTGACTATGAGGACTACAGAAAGTAGAAATGTCTTTTGTGTCCCATGGGCTCGGAATGCCCACTATCTCCAGAGGCCAATATCAAATTCTCCCCTCATCATCCAAATACACATTCTTGCATAAGGTCAGGGGGATTTCCGTATGGGCAAAGAGGTAAAATATGAAGACCAGACCATGTAGAGTCACTAGCTACATGTTAGGAGGCGCTGATTTCTGTTTGGAGAAGTCAGACATTTTGGTTTATAAGATTTATTTAATATATGAACATAGTGGATTTGATTCAAATTCTTGGAAATGCTAAAAATTATGTCCTTTATTCTTATTTTGCTGAAATACAAAAGTAATTTGGCTCTAAACAGTAGGCTTGGATGTGGCAGCACCCATCTGATTGGCCATGTTTTTTTTTTTTTTTTTTTGTAATTGAGAATAGACTTAAGTGTCCTTTGGTGAAGTGGAAAGTTTTTACCATTTTGTCAGAGAAAATAACTAACATTTCACTATTCACTACCTGACTGAATATTTTTTTTTATTTTTAGACCAAGGTCATGTATGCACAGAGTGAATTGAGAGATGTTGTGTTTTGTGGAAATCCCCATGACTTCTGAAGACAATAATCCAAAGTGGTCACTGATACTTTTGTAATCTTACTTAGAACATAATTGCTTCATGCAACTTACAATTAAATATGTCCTATTCCATTACAGCACCTTATGGATGTAATTTGTTTTAGTTTCAAATAGACATAGTTTCTATGCCAGACACACAGTTAAAGCTCTAACAGAGGAAATATATATATATACTGTATATATATTATATATATATATATAATAATATATATAATATATATCTATATATTATATATATATATATATAATAAATATATATATATATATATTATAATATATATATATATATATATACATCATATATATGATGATTTGGTTACTTTACAGGTGGATGGTGAGTCTTCGGACAATGATGAATCACAGTTGGTGCTGGGTCTCAGGCGTGTGGCTTCTGCTGACCCTGCTGTGTTCTCTTCACTCTGTGACAATGTGCTCGGTGCTGCGATATGACCAAAACAACAAAGGTGAGGAGGTAAATGCTGTCATGTTCTGCAGAAACTGTGGCATTTTACTGTACTAACTTGTAATACGCTAAAGTGTATTACGGATCATTTGTGGTAATATTATTTTATTGAAACTTAACAAAAAGACTAATAATATGATTATTATTAAGATTTAATTTTTTTTTCAGGAAACTTGGAAATACACAAGCGTGATCTTACTGGTTCTAGTAAGTTTTCATTTTGGATCTGCAGTTTTCTATCGATTCTATCGATTTCTAAATAGCTTGTAATGTAATGTAACTAATATTTACAACATCACAATATAATATGGGTGTGATTCTTGACAAATGACCCTGCTGGTTTTGCGGAATCACATTGTATCATTGTCTCAGTATTTAGGTCAAGACATCTTTTGTGTTTCTATTATGGCTGACAAAAACATTGAAAAATACTTCCTCACTATCTGTTTATAAATTATTACCAAATTACAAAACTATCTGACAAATTGAACTTTTCTTCAGACATTAAAGATGTGTTTCTGATGTTTTTTAGGTCTCCCTACAGACCAGTGGTTTACTGCAACTACAGAAATTTCCCCTTTCAGTACCCAAGTAAATACAAGCTTTACTTTTTCATATCACTATGAAGATCAGTCAATCAACTGAATATGTTGTGTTCCATAGTAAGACTGGTGAATGGCCTGAAGCGCTGTGAAGGTCGCTTAGAAATCTTTTACTATGGAGAATGGGGCACAGTGTGTGATGACTTTTGGGACCCGGTAGATGCCAATGTGGTGTGTCGTCAGTTACAATGTGGTAAAGCTGAAGTGTCACGCAAGTTGCCACATTTTGGGCGGGGGGAACGGTCCAATCCTGATGGATGATGTTGCGTGCAGTGGATGGGAAACAGAACTGGGCCATTGTTGGACTGCGGGATGGGGTGTTCACGACTGCTCGCATTCTGAGGATGTGGGTGTCAGATGTGAAGGTAATATTTGCTTATCATCAATGCTGAATTTATGATGCACTGCCAAAACTTACACGCCTAAACTTTTGTTTGTTCTTATTATATAGAATTGTCATTTGGGGGAAGGATTTTGAAGGATTCACTACTCCATGGCCTACTGCAATTGGTAATTTATTGTTTTGATTTATTTATTATTATTTATTTATTATTTTTTCAGCTCACAATCTTCCAATTCCTATCTGAGAATCCAGTTAGCTTCATGAAGTTTGTTCACACTTTTAGAAGTTCTTGTTGTCTTCTGGTCTTTGTCACTTGGCTTGTTTTTTCTGTTTAATTTCCAAGAAGATTACGAAAGGACTTAAGATTTAGTAAAGGTCTGATGCATCTGGCAGAAACCTTACTGGCTTTCACCAGGTGTACTGAGAATGGCCTTTTCCAGAGCATGTTTTTCAAGGAGAAGGCCGCTTTGAGGGGTAGACATATGAGAATGTGCATTGTCCTGCTTTTTGTTAGGTGAAGGAGTAAGGTGACTACATATGCGTTCAGTAAAGTATTATATTTTCCGCAAAAACTCCATACCTGCATTTTCTCATGTAATAGTAGTCATGAATACTGCTGGCCAACACCCTTTATTTTTCCTGTTTGCATCTTGTCTTACAGTATTTTCCTAACTGAACTTCTTTTTTAAATACGTACATGTCCAGACAGCGCATATCTGATAGACATAGATTAAACTGCACATACATTTACATACACATATAGAAAGGTTTTTAAACCTCTGTTTACAAGTAATTTTTTTTGTGTGTCAAAATGTTTAACCAAGTGAACATGTTACTTAAAGGAAATATTTCTTCATCAGGCTCTGGTCCATCAATGGTGACATTCGTCTTGTCAATGGGGCTCATGAGTGTGAGGGCCGGGTGAGATCTTCTACAATGGTGTTTGGGGAACAGTCTGTGATGACGACTGGTCAATGAATAACGCCATCGTGGTGTGCTGGCAATTAAACTGTGGAAATGCTATCGCATTTTTGACAAAGCATACTTTGGCCGAGGAACTGGTGAAATCTTCCTGGATACGTTTACTGCAACAGTTATGAAGATAGGCTAGAACGCTGTCAACATTTTGGCTGGAGCACACATAACTGTGGCCATCATGAGGATGCTGGCGTGTCTTGTGGTATGGAAATTTAAAACAAAATTAATGATTTGAATGACTCATTGAATTTTTGATAACTGAATCATAAACCATATAAAAATAAATTGATTAATGTGATTTATTTTCTCAGCACTTCCTCCAACTACACAACCAAGTGAGCACAGAAGTACTACCATAGCAGGTATTTGGCAAAAAGTTATTTTTAGTTGGTGTAAAGCTTAAAGTTAGTAACTTTTTTATTTTTTTGCTTGCCATGACTTGATGATCTTAAGTGCCAAATTAAACTGTTTATTATGTTTATATTTTCTTTTAGCTACAGACCATGTTACTGTGACTAACAATGCAAATAGAATACATTCACCAACCACTGCTGCTTCCACACCTAGCCCTCTTCTCAAGATACCTCTCCAACTACTACAGCCACCAGTGCTCCAACTACTACTAATGCTCCAACCACCACACAACTATAATGCTCCAACTACTACAACCACCAGTGCTCCAACTGCTACTAATGCTCCAACCGCCACAACAACTACTAATGCTCAACCACCACAACAACTACTAATGCTCCAACTACTACAACCACCAGTGCTCCACTATACTATGCTCCAACTACACCTTACTCAACTACTACAACTACATTGCTCCAACTACACCTACTACTAATGCTCCAACTACACAACTACTACTAATGCTCCAACTACTACAACCACCAGTGCTCCAACTACTACTAATGCTCCAACTACCACAATTACTACTATGCTCAACTACTACCACTACTATAATGCTCAACTACTACAACCACCATGCTCCAACTACTACTAATGCTCCAACTACCACCACTACTACTAATGCTCCAACTACTACAACTACTACTAATGCTCCAACACCACACCATGCTCAACTACACTAATGCTCCACTACAACCACATGTACTACTAATGCTCCACTATACCACATACTACTAATGCTCCAACTTACAACCACTGACTACTAATGCTCCAACTACTACAACCACCAGTGCTCCAACTACTACTAATGCTCCAACCACCACAACAACTACAAATGCTCCAACTACTACAACTACTACTAATGCTCCAACCACCACAACTACTACTAATGCTCCAACTACTACACCACAGTGCTCCAACTACTACTATGCTCCAACTACCACAATACTACTAATGTCCAACTACCACCACTACTACTAATGCTCCAACTATTACAACCACCAGTGCTCCAACTACTACTAATGCTCAACTATACCACCATCTCCAACTACTAATGCTCCAACCACCACACACTATGCTCCAACTACTACTACTAATGCTCCAACCACCACAACTACTACTAATGCTCCAACTACTACAACCACCATGCTCCAACTACTACTAATGCTCCAACTACCACACTACTACTAATGCTCCAACTACCACAACTACTACTAATGCTCCAACTATTACCACCATGCTCAACTACTACTAATGCTCCAACTACTACAACCACCAGTGCTCCAACTACTACTAATGCTCCAACTACCACCACTACTACTAATGCTCCAAACTACCTACCACTACTACTAATGCTCCAACCACCACACTACTACTAATGCTCCAACTACTACAACCACCAGTGCTCCAACTACTACTAATGCTCCAACTACCCACTACTACTAATGCTCCAACACCACAACTACTACTAATGCTCCAACTACCACCACATACTACTAATGCTCCAACTACTACAATTGCTCCACTAACTACTACATCCAACTACTACAATCACCACTCCAACTATACAATGCTCCAACCACTACAACTACTAATGCTCCAACTACCACCACTAATACTAATGCTCCAGCTACCACAACTACTACAAATGCTCCAACTACTACAACCACCAGTGCTGCAACTACTACTAATGCTCCAACTACCACCACTACAACTAATGCTCCAACTACCACCACAACTACTACTAGTGCTCCAACTACTACAACCACCAGTGCTCCAACTACTACTAATGCTCCAACCACCACAACTACTACTAATGCTCCAACTACCATCACTACTACACATGCTCCAACTACCACAATTACTACTAATGCTCCAACTACCACAACTACTACTAATGCTCCAACTACAGCTACTACAAGTACTCCAACTACCACAACTACTAATGCTCCAGCTACCACAACTACTAATGCTCCAACTACCACCACTACTACTTCTGCTACTACAGGTACATCTACTAGCAGCAAAATCCTTCTCGTCTCAACTCCTACTGTAGCCCCTGCAACCACCACAACTACCACTATAAAAACAACTACCTCTGGTCCAGGTAAGTTTTTAGTATTATCTCTATCAAATCCAAACTGTAATGTAAAACGATATGTTTTATGTGCTCTACAGTGCTAGCGCCTCTTCGACTGGTGAATGGTCTGCATAAATGCGAAGGCAGAGTGGAAATCTTGCATGTGGGCATTTGGGGGACAGTGTGTGATGACGGCTGGAACATGCATAACGCTAAGGTAGTTTGTAGGCAACTTCAGTGTGGAGCGGCTACACAAGCTCCAGACAAAGCTACATTTGGTGGTGGTAGTGGTCCAATCTGGTTGGATAATGTGGACTGCACTGACAAGGAAGAAGGTCTATCTATATGCTCAAACCTGGGCTGGGACAACATAACTGTAATCACAATGAAGATGCTGGAGTCCGTTGTGCATGTAAGTATTAAGTACAACCAGACTCTGTATTACTTTGAAGAAAATGACAACCAAAATGCATAATCAACTACCTATCTAATTGCTCCCTCTCTCTCTTTCTTTCTCTCTTTCTTCGTAGTACCAAATGAAATAACATCACAGTCTGGGGAGCTCCACCAAATTTGGCATTACCAGGAGCACTTACACCTAAAACAGTGACAACAGCTCCCCCAACTGCTCTACTTCCCTCAGGTACAACTGTAAACCAGCTACACCTTAATTTATTAATATTAATTTATTTATAACTATAATATTTGTGGCATGAAAGAGATGTAGTATTAGAAAATAAAGTAATCTTGTTTAGCAACTGTTCAATTGTTTGTGGTTCTGGAAACTACTGTCATCATTTTCTTTTGCTAAGGCCAATTAAATAATGATTTAGCCCTATGTAATGCTGACATAAACTTTAATCTTCTGTTGGAAATGATTACCTACAAAGTCACTAAAGCTGCCAGTCTTCTGATGTTAAAAAGCAGTGTGTAAAAAAAATGTTTTCATAGGAGCACTTAGACTTGTTGGTGGGGACCATTCCTGTGAGGGTCGTGTAGAGGTGTATCTCCAAAATGAGTGGGGTACGGTGTGCGATGATGCATGGGATCTTCCGGACGCACAAGTGGTATGCCGTCAGGTGGGCTGTGGCCCGGCTGTAGAAGCTGTGCCACAGGCAAAGTTTGGGGCTGGGACTGGAACAATTCAACTGGACAATCTCAAGTGCATCGGCTCTGAAAGATTTTTAATATTTTGCTCGTATATTTCGTGGAACGTACACAACTGTGATCACAGTGAAGACGCTGGTGTAGTCTGCCAAAAGTTGTGATCTCATCAGAGCCACTCTCCAGCTGTGATTGGTGTGCCAAACTTAAAAAACTTGTGTAACACCTTGTCATAATTGTAATACACTGATCCGATACTGGGATCGGATATCGGTGCTGATCCATGAAATTTACCTGGATCGGGTATCGGCTCCATGATATCGGTTCAGTCGAAATCCCAGTTCTGCCTTTAATTATATGTTGTGAGATGTATTTACTGCTGATTTTGGCCCAGAATGTTTGAAATAGTTTTCATAAAAAGTTGTTGAATTGTTACTTCCATAATAAATACCAGTTACATAACACTACCTGTATATGACCTATTTTCAAAAAAGTGAACTGTGTTTTGAGAAGAATAAAAGCTATTTTTAGTCCCTTCACTGGTATTGCTCAATATCAGGTCTCAGTAAATGCTAAAAACAAAATATTGGAATCGGTATTGGAACTGAAAAAGCTGGATCGGTGCATCCCTAATTGAAACATTGGCAAATTACCTACAAATTGCTTCAATATTATTCCTACATATTATTAAACAAGCACTTTAAGAATACACGTTCATTTGTTGTTCTTAAAAACAAGTGGATATTATGCAACACAATCCAACTACACAGCAGCGAATTGATACACAATTTGAACATAAAATTAGTATTTTTTTTTTTTTACAACTGTTTGTATTTTGTGTGTATATTTTGTTCTGTCAAAATATATGTTGATACAATATTCAATGTTACTAAGAATTGTGTAAAAATAAATAAATAAAGGCTATTTTCCATATATCTTTTTAATATATATTTTAGTTTGTTGGGGATTTTGTCATCCGCCCTGACCCATCAGTGCCTCTAAGAAACTTTACCTGCAGTCATCTTTTCAAATCTTGACTCTTGGAGGAGGGAAAATAACACATCGGACTTATTAATAGAATAAGTTTAAAGTGATTAGCGCTATAGTTATTTTTGGGGGCTATTTGCAAATTTTCTAAAAGTTACAGTATATTCTATAATGCAAGTTACTTTTACAGCCACAGCTGGCCTGACAAATGCATCTGCAAGTTTAGCCCTTCAGTCCTTTTGAGCTTTACATGGACAAGGCGGTGACATGTTTAGTTCAGGGCTTGGATCAATCCTATTCTAGTTATAGGACATGAGGAGTGAAGCAGAACTTACAACTACTCAAGAAGCCCAAGAAGAAACAAAAACACAAAGTAAGAGGCTGGAGAGAGAAGACAGCACAACCAATCAAACATCTGGTATGAGGAATCAAACTGTAAACAAAAGGCAATCTTTGTGTATGCTCACACTGGCTACACTATTAGGTAGTTATTTTTTCCAGCCAAGCACCACCTGAGAAAATATCTGGCTCATAGAGAAGCATCATATGTAAACTTCTAAATTATGACCAAAAAGTCTCAAATTGACCTAGATATTGGACCTTATCTTTTGCAAGTATTTGAACTGTAGAAATATTCACGTACAGAAGCTTCATGCAACATATACCGTTTGGGAAACACTTAAAGTGCCTCATGTGCCAGGATCAAACCAAACCTTTGAAAGTAGATTACTGCATTTTATTAATTTTGTACCAGCAGAGACATACTATTTCAGAACGCTTTAAAAGAATGAGAAGTACTTAAGTAATCACCACAGCAAAACTTGGTTCAAAACAAAACATGCATCTTAGGAGATAACATAAGCTTTCAGGGGACCTTCAGAATGAGAGGGTTGGGTTGATCTATCACTAAACTGAGCGTCTCTCATTATTTTTGACAGATTACTCAAGTACTTCACTTTGTCATTAGGTTTATCCTTTAAGTTAAACACTTTCTATATCAAACTTTCAAAGTTTTGTTGCAAATTGAAAACATCTCAGATGTCACTGCAGCATTGATTGAATTATGCATATTTGTTGATAATTAAGACTAGGAGCTAAAAACACCCAAATTGCCATCCAAGTAGCCTAATTGATTTGTGAGAATCTGAAAAGAAGCGCTGGTTTTATTAAAACCTTAGTTGCCAAATGAATTACCATGAGAGTCTATTTGTCCTAAAACACATGACTAAAACTGTTTAAATTAATAAGTGAATCTGTTTCACAACGTGTTGGTGTACAAACAAATGTCTAGCCTTTGATCTCTGAGTGTCTCTAAGTTAGACCTATTGCTTAAGTGAAACATCAGATTTTAAAGTCTGCTTAAATGTTCCTATGTTTAGGAGCCATGTGATGCAGGAAGCCTTAAGCTGCTTGGAGTTTTTTGAAAGTTTTGTGAAGAGAGGTACAGTAGGGGCCCTCTACCCTTTAAGGAGCATCCTGCTCTTCTTATTTTTGTTATCTTTGAAGATAGTTGTTTTTATACTGACGCGTTGGTTGAGTTCCTAAGTATGTAGTAACCGTATAAAACACGTGTGAGTGAGAACCCTCAACCACAAAACTTGGGCCTGAATAAGCCAATTCCAGATCGATTAAACAGGGTTAGGCTACATAAATACAAACTTCATTTGTTCACACAAATTAGGTTCACTAGCTCTAATAAAGTGTAGAGTCCGGACCGGTATAAGCTTAGTAGATGTCAGGAGTGTGTGCTTCAGTCCTGGTGGTGACGTCACTGGGCAAAGGCACGCCTTTAAATATTAGGCTTGTTTAAGCAGAGCCAGGCGGTGAAGGCGGACGAGGTGGACGCAGGCGGTAAGGGGGTCGGGGTCTGACGACAGCGCTACGTAGGTCCCGGTAGTCTCGAGAGATCAATCCGAGTGCAGGCGCCGTCGTCGTCGGTGAATCCAGAAAAAAGCAAATGCACCGCCTGCAGAACAAAAAGCATGCTGGGAAATGAAGTGCGTGCACGCGTGGATGACAGTGGGATCGATCTGTTTGATGGTGACGTGTGCAGTCCTCTCCTCGTCTGTCGTTTAGTTATCATCACAAGACTTCAATCTGACAGAAAGTTCAGATGTGACCACGACACATTTAATGTGAACTGAGAGCTGAAAATCTACAGACAGCTCAAGTTAGAACTTACAGCTCTTTATTATGCTCTGGTAATCCTGCAGTCAAGTGTGGAGGGTATAGGGCATACACGTATGGTATCAGACAACAGACTCAGGTCTGCAGTCTGCGCTGGAGAGTGTCAGGTGCCATCTCCCCCCCCGCATCCGTCTCTGTCCCAGCAGACGGAGCTGCTTAAACACCTGTGACACGAGCGAGCGCTGTTCTGAGGGGGGGCGTCCCGGCAGCACAGACACCAGCAGCAGCTGCAGCGAGTTATCCTCTCGCTCAAAACACTCATTCTACACATTAGGCTCCAACATTCAAAAACATTACCGCTTTTACAATGGTTGACCGCGAGCAACTGGTTCAAAAAGCCAGATTGGCAGAGCAGGCTGAAAGGTATGACGATATGGCCGCTGCCATGAAATCGGTAAGTAGACTTTGGCTATAATAATGAGCTATATTTTCTGATTTAATTCCGATAAATATTTTCTGCAAAACCAATGGCAGTTTAGTGCGGAGTTAGCTGATTTGTAATTTGTAATGTGCAGTACCCGGTGTCGGCGAAGTGTGCGTACTCATGTTGTAGCACATGTCTTTACTGGCAGGCATAGAATGGTGTGTGAAAAACGAAATTAAAATTAACACCAATAAAAAGCATCCAACCAGGAAACACAGTCCGCTTATGTGACAAGAAGATGAAGGGGAAAAACGTTTTGAGAAGCTATGTTCCCTTTAACTCCTACGCCTATTTCAACCATTTCTACTAATCCGCATTTTACTTACGTTAATACAAAATCAGTGATTAGAATAGATTTAATTTTTTTTAATTCTCAAGGAAGAGATGCCTACAATCCTCCATTTGTTCACGCATACAGCATTTTAGACTGGCTGTTTGATGTTGGGGCGGTGCCTTTCTACAATCTCCACGAGAAACCATCCGCTTGTTCCTGACTCGATTCCTCTTCAGTGTTCATCAACGACATATGACTGTGAGGGGAACAGAGAAAATGCACAAGTGAAGCTACAGCGTGAATGAGGCCAAATGATATAGTTGAGCCATTATTTTTGCCTCCATGTCTTTTACAGCGCACGAATGGCCAGTTGAAAAACGCTATGCTGGTTGAAATGCGCTTAATTTGTACAGAACAAGGCCTCGCGTTAGACACAATCTTATCCAAATGTGGGAGGTAGTGGGTGTGCTCTCCAGAGCGCACTATGCATGTCATATTGCAGCAAAAGCGAACAGTATCATGATGGACCGGGCCTTTTGCGGGATCGATGCTGTGGAGCAGCCGCATCTCTGCGTACTCTCAGCAGCTTCTCACAGAGGCGTGTCGCAGCATCAGATGCGCTCAGCGACCCACCCGTATGCACCATTTTACAGCTATTCAAGATCCACATAGGCTTCAGATGCGAAGGATACACTGCACGTCTGCTGCCCTTGGCATGTGCATCTTGTGTTATATAAAGGACATCATATAACACAAATATTCCAAACACCCATTTTCAGAATCCTGCATATAAGATCAGTTGTTCATCATTTCATTACACCACACTGCAAGATTTAGCTTAATAGTAATTGGATTTTATTTCCCCCACTTATATCTAATATAAACAATTGGAATTTATGTATTTATTTTTGCTGTTTAATTTAGATGTAGTAGTAGAAACTACGTGAAATGCGTGAAGTGGCAGGATCAGAGGGGGCAAGCTCCACCCTCTGGTTTGTGCAAAGTCAGAGCTGCTTCTTCCCCAGCCAGTCTCTGCAGCAGTGAGCTGTGGGGTGTGTCTGGTGCCTCTCCTATCAATTCTGGGGAATCCCTCTTTGGCACAGTTATCACTGCACTGGCTCCATCAAATGATCTAGACCCTTGATTAGATTAGTTTAGTTTACTTTTAACAGATGCTGATTGTTTCAGTTATGACATTTTCTATACGATATGTCTGTTACACATCAGTAGATAAAATGCTTTCCCTACATGTGACTTGGTTTGAATATAGCCTACAATACAGGAAGTTTATTGTGTTAAGAATGTAAACTAAATGTTGATGATAAACACTATGTTTTATTTGCGGTCACAGTATTGACAATGTGTTAAACTTACAGGGAATAGAACGTAGACCATTGATACTCTGCTAAATTATCAGAATTTGTGTTACTAAAATAACAGCGAGAGAGGCTCTTTGTGCCATCCTGCGCGAAAGAGGGTCAATGGTTAATTTAACAAACTAACCAATAAGGAAAGAAACGACAGAATAACAATGTGAAGAGGAGGAAAGGGCCACATTGGGACTACATTTGTCATATGTGAGCCTTTATACAAACAGTAATGGGATTTTCAGCTTTATGCCAGACTTGCCCAACTGTCAAATCCATGTGTCTTCTATGGATATTAGGGCTAATAATGATGCGAAGAGTTGTCAGTGAAAGTTCTCTTTTGAATTTCCTGGATTTAGTTTGAAATTTAGCTCAGTTGCTTGAACGTTTTACTACTGTACATTGTACATGGATGAGTCACAAGTGTGCAGACACGATTGATGAGCAGTATGTGTAGACAGAGCCCTATTGTCATCCATGAGCACAGTTTCTATAAGCTTACTGGTCACCATGCGGCCTGCCTAGACAAAGACCACCATGTTTTTCAGCCAAGTTGTTTCAATATCTGACCTCTAGCTTTTTTTTAAATTTTTTTGATGAGGACCTAATACTTCAACGTCTCGATCGCTAAAGGACATTATGAGTGCTTCTGGGTGACAAGTTGAGGAAAGTGTGCTTTTCATCTGTGTTCTATGATTATTGCGCAATCACTGTTCATTGTAGTGACTGTTTTTACAGCACCTTAGTACATAGGTCATTATTATGGCTGCTGTAAAAAGTGAAACACTTATAGGGGTTGCCAAAGCATAGGAAATAAAAACTGTTTAACAAAATTTTTAGTTTGAGATGCCTCCCTTCTATTTGTAGAATTGATTAAAATACTGTATATGATGTTATTAATGCAGATTCGTTAACTCTACAGTTGATGTTAGGTTTTGTAGAAAAGATGCGCTATGAAAAATGCAAACTACGATTATTCCTAAATGTGTTCTTATTTCCTGCAGGTAACGGAGTTGAATGAGGCATTATCTAATGAGGAGAGGAACTTGCTCTCTGTGGCATACAAGAATGTGTGGGGGCTAGACGTTCGTCTTGGCGTGTCATCTCTAGCATTGAACAGAAAACAACAGCTGATGGCAATGAGAAGAAGATAGAGATGGTTCGTGCTTACAGGGAAAAGATCGAAAAGGAGCTGGAGGCTGTTTGCCAAGATGTGCTGAACCTCCTTGACGACTTCCTTATCAAAAACTGTAATGAAACGCAGCACGAGAGCAAAGTCTTCTACCTAAAGATGAAAGGTGATTACTACCGCTACCTTGCAGAGGTAGCCACTGGGGAGAAGAAGGGCAGCGTGGTTGAATCTTCTCAGAAATCCTACAATGACGCTCATGATATCAGCAAGGCACATATGCAGCCCACTCACCCATCCGTCTGGGGCTGGCTCTCAACTACTCTGTCTTCTACTATGAGATCCAAAACGCCCCCGAACAGGCGTGTCTTCTGGCCAAGACCGCGTTTGATGACGCCATCGCTGAGCTGGATACTCTCAATGAGGACTCCTACAAAGACTCCACTCTGATCATGCAGCTGCTACGAGACAACTTGACGCTGTGGACGAGTGACCAGCAGGATGAAGACGCCGGAGAGGGAAACAATTAAATCCAAATTTCATTCTGCCAAATCACCAAACATGCGCGCTGACAGATGATGAAAAAAATAGTTTTAAAATGTTCTTAGATATTAAAATGTGGGGTTGATGACAGTTGATCGATGGCACTAAAAAGGCTGCTGTTCTTATTTGTATTTGTTTAGTTTTTTCCACAAGTGAACAAAGTTGAAGGGGTTAAAATTATTTTGGAGTGGCAAAGTAAAAGAATCTTTCTTTTTTGTGTCTGCCTTTGCTCAAAAATAGATTACAAAGTAAGGTTTGATCTTGATCTACAGTAAATGTGACCATACTGTTGGTAAAAGTGCATCAAGTGTCAGTGACAGGCTTAATGGTGCAAATGAAGCTGAGCTACAAGAATCATTGAGGAAATTGAGTTATGTTTTGTAGCCACAAATTCAAGTAACATTGAATGTCATGGCCTTGCTCTCTGAAACAAGAGTACATGTGAGTGAACTACAGTGGTGAACCAACAGGTTTCAGACTTTATTGTGTAACTCCTACTGTATCAATGATGCATCTTCTAATGCAACTGTTATTGTTGTATGAAGCAGTTGTCTTTGGTATGGAAGATAACAGTCAAGTCATGTCATGTTTGCTTTGTGTTCAGTATGTGTCCAGTTCAGTCACACACTCACACTGTAACTTACAAGTTCATGGAGTAAACCTAGTGCAGCTTGTCCCTCTCATGTGCTGATGTGCTTTATTAAATAAATTAATTGTTTTTGGACACCAAGTTTTTAGTCAGTATTGTCATTACTGTATCATTTCATAGTGAAAACTGGGTCACATTATTCAAATGAAAAGAAAATAATAATTTACATTAGTTCTTTAGTTACTTGAGAATACCTGTCTGCAGGCTCTGACAGTTTTTGAGAATTCATCTGTAGATTCACATTGTCCTTACTCCTTAATTGGTCACGTATTGCACATGAAAATGAGAGATGCTCTCTGATCCACTAAAGTGTTTACGTTCTTGTCATGTATTTCTATGTGTTCTCTAGTACAGTGTTTTTCAACCAGTGTGCCGGGGAACACTGCCTTGAGTTGCTGCCAAGTGTGCCTTGAAAAAATGTCAGTTTTCAATATTCAATCTATAAAATAAAATTAATTAGATTCAATTAAATTAGTTACAATTTGGAGTGTATGGAGCAATTTACTGCAAGCAAGCAAAAAAAATAAATAAATAACAATCACCATTTATACATTTAAAGAATAATTTAATGATGTTCTATGTAAAATTACATAATTTTTGTTCCAAATAACTATGGCCACATTGAAAAGTGGTGTTTGCGGAAAAAAGCAAAAAAGTGTGCAATCAAAAAAGTTGGAAAGACCTCTAGTAATTTGCTGCACTGAGTGTATCAATGATTGTTAATAAACATGTGAATGTCATAGTTGTTAAAAGTGACAAGACAGAAATAGTATTAATATTTGGAGAAAAGATTTCATATATGATGATAGTAAGTTACCATCCAAACATTCTTTTAAGACTTAATAGCTCAGATTAATGCCTTAGGGCTTGCAGCAGCATTCACAATGCATAGAAGAAACATCACATGTTTGACACAAGTTTTCAGGACTGTTGCCTGAGATCCAAAACTAAAGCTTCAATAGAGAAAGATCATCTTGTATCTGCCAAGCAAAGAATTATTTTTTCAGAGTAAATAAAATCATTTAAGACAAATATAGACTACTTTTCAAATATCCTATAGTATACATAAACAACAATAATACAACAAATAAACATAAATACTGTATATAAACTTCATAAAGCTATATTGTCCCTTCATTTGTTGACAAATACAACTTTGGTCTTTATTTTGAATTGAAACAAAACTAAAACCAAGCAGAGACTGTTCTGAGTGTGAGCTGTGTGCAAATGTGATCCTGACACTGACTGACACAAACACTCACTGTATTCCTCAAAGGCCCAGTGCACCATGGCACTCCTAGTAGTGACTCAATTACATTCATTTTTACGAAGTTAATGAGTTGTACTGTTACTTGCTCTTTCTTGAGTTATTCTTTTACTAAAATAAAAACCCCAGGGCTCAGCAGGGAGTTTCAGAGGGTAGAATTACAATCTTAAAGTCAGTATATAAAATCTGCCAAGCATTTTATTAAGACGGCAAAGTGTAATAAATCCAGGTTGATTTTGGTTTGTTCCAAGCACAATAAAAGCTTTGCCTGTAGGTGTGACTTGCTGTAACATCTCCATAGAGAAAACAAGATGACCATCCCACCACAGAAAATTTACAAAATGCATCTTTGAATATGCATTTATAAACCTTTAATGCGCAATAGGTTCTCCACATTTGATTATGCATAAAATTACTTAGTTTCAGTGGTCAAGTGACTGAAAAAGCAAAAATAATTTAGATGAATGATTATGAACACAAACACTGGATTAAGGAAACCAACGTAGAAAAGCAAGCAATAAACAGAGACAAAGGGGCCTATCAGCTTTAAAAGACGTCTGATAATGTCCTGGAGAAGTCTAACAAATACAGTAAGAGATATAAAACTTTATTAAAATGTATTTATTTTATTTACTTAGACTCACTGGGGGTGTCAGTCGGGTCTTACATTTGTTCGATACACCTTACATTCACCTTAGTGGAGGATATCTTCATAGAGACAATGGGAATACTACATTAGGCTTATCAGTCACATCTGTGAAGAAGCATTCAAAGCAAGTTTGCATGTTTTCTCAAGTTATTTTTTTTTATTTATTTATTTTATTTTAGGAAACATATATATTTCTCATCTCCACGGAGACAAGCAAGTGGCTGCCTCTCCACCACAAAGGTTCCAAAGTAAACCTTTTAAGTGGTTTATATGTACAACAAACTCATGTGCTTTTGAATGAAGCTCCAGCTATCTTTCCGACTCACAGCATGGCTCAGTGCATAGCTGGGCTTTCTATAAATAGTTCTCCCCTGCAGCTTTGGACTGAGGAATACAGCTAGTGTGTTCACAGTGGGCTGACATGCCACACGAATGACGGTCAGTTTCACAGTAAGGATGTGATCAAGTTAGCATAAAAGGTCAGGATACAATGAGTTCTTTCTATTAGCAGAATTTTGATATAAACTAATGTACTAGAAGCTTAGCTAACAATACATGATAAGCAGCTGTAAAGATGAACTTTGATTTGGATAATAAAAAAGCAGCGTAACTGAGTGTGTAAGTATGTTTCAAATATAACAGTGCATTAGTCTTTAAGGTTGTTGTGGATGGTACATTATTGTTTCATTCCACACTGGACTTTGGTAAGCTGCTGTTACAGCTCCACCATGGCACTTGTTATTTCTAGTGGTTTCTCTTTCAAATAGTAAGCTTTGCTTCTGAACTAAGACACAAATGAACATTGCAGGCCGTTCAGATCATTATTTGGCACAGTGATCATTTGTTATCAGTTTTACAATGCTCGACCTAAAGGGCTTGAGGAAAGTGTTACATTTTGTTTTCTGATTAATAACTAAGTGGGAAACCTTAAACAAACTGAAATATTCACATTCACATCAAACCTATTCTCAAAGTAAAATGAAATTTTTTATACATGCATATTAATCATTTTAGCTGGAGCCTTGGGACTTGACCTGTGGTGTGCCCCAGGGGTCAATCTTTGGACCCATTCCTTTCTATCTTTACATCCTGCCATTAGGCCAATTAATACGCAATAATAATGTGTGCTATCACAACTATTCAGACAACACTCAGATCTATGTGTCACTGACAGCAGGTGATAATGGGTCAGTGGATTCACTTTTCTCCAGCTGAACTCAGACAAGACTGAAGTATCACTGCTTGCCCTCAGAAACAAAGAGAGAGTGTCAGCAGCCACCTTCAGTCTCTCTCTCTGAAAGTCAAGTTAGAAATCTGGGGGTAATAATGGATTCAACTTGAACTTTATCAGCCACATTAAGTCAATAACATCAGCATCTTTTTACCATCTAAAAACATTGCCTAAACCAAAGGTTTATTGTTAAAGCCTGACTTGGAGAGACTTTGTCTCCAGTAGATTAGACTATTGTAATTGCCTGCTCACCAGCCTATCAAATGAACTGTAAAACAGCTGCAGTACACCCAGAACGCTGCTGCTCGAGTCTGTCTACAACCAGGAAGTACGATCACATCAGTCCTGTGCTTAGGTCTTGCACTGGCTTCCAGTGGCTCAGAGAATAGACTTTAAAACAGCACTGCTTGTGTTCAAGTCTCTCCATGGCCTAGCACCAAAGTACATTTCTGACATGTTAGTGTCTAATGAACCATCTCGCACTTTGAGGACCTCAGGGACCGGCCTCCTGCTGGTGACCAGAGTCAGGAATAAACATGAGGAATCAGCATTTCAGTTTTATGCAGCTAAGATCTGGAACAGTCTTCCAGAAGATGCAAACAGGCCTTGACTGTGAGAATGCTTAAATCTAGGCTCAAAACATTTCTTTTTTCTGTGCACATGACTGAAAAAGTTTTATCTGTACCCTTTATTTCTTTTAAAGTAAATTTTATGACGATTATTTATATTTTTAACAATATCGTTTTGTAATATTTTGACGTATCGTTTCCTGCTTTGTAAAGCACTTTGAATTGCTTTGTGTATGAATTGTGCTATACAAATAAATTGGCCTTGCCTGCCTTGATTTAAGAATTGTCTTTGAGCTGCACTTGAAATACACTATGCAATATGTGCATCAATGTACATGTTATTTAATGGTATGATGCAGTCCAATTCTCTAAGCATAATCAACAAAATAGTCCAACAGTGTATGATACATGTAATGAGTCACTGGAGCCTTTGGGAGTGGCAGGATCAGTGGAAGGTCAACTATAGATAGGACCACACGTGGAGAAAAAACAAATCCCCTTTTTCTTGAATGAAAAATACACTATTAATATTTTTTTAGAGCTAAGTTTTACTTTTTATTTTGGTTTGTCTATGAGAGCTTTATTGTGTGACACCAAGTG
The DNA here is from genome assembly GCA_038363315.1 of Mugilogobius chulae. Lineage (NCBI taxonomy): Eukaryota > Metazoa > Chordata > Actinopteri > Gobiiformes > Gobiidae > Mugilogobius > Mugilogobius chulae. The sequence goes on along the minus strand of CM076399.1, from coordinate 20,592,363 downwards.
ACACCATGTAATTTTTGAGGGTGGAAAATCAAGTGTACACTTTTTTAAACATCTTGTTATGGGCTTCCTTTATTGATATAGATCAATTTCATGCCACACAGTGCATGTCTATTTTGTTAAAGTCTATGTTTATTTATTTGTTTTATTTTTTTTACCAAAATTTAGAGAGTGTACCTTCTTACAGAGCAAATGGCATAAGTGAATGGTTGTTTAAAAAAAAAAAAAAACATAAAAAACATCATGTGAATCCAGTTTATTTTCACAGAAGATCCCAGGTTTCCAATCAGATGAGGCACTATTGTGAGAATTTCTACAGTGTTTTATTAGGCTGCTTTGGCCTATTGTACTGGCAGTACAGGACACTCCCAGATTTGTTTGATAAGCCACATTCTTCTTTTACTGAAAAAGTCTCTTCATGTGGAATAAAGTGCATAGTATGAATGTACTAGAGTCGTAAGGTTTGGTTTACTTCTTTGCTACTGCACTTTTGTCAACTGTAACCGGAATCGTGGTCTCAGAAGACTCCAGGGCTGGTCTGGCAAGAGGCGCCTCCACAGTGAGTACACCCTCTGGGGACAGGGATGAGGTCACCTTTTCCACGTTAGCTGTGGCTGGAAGACTGGAAAGGGAAAGAGACAGCATAGGAAAACATAAGCTACGGTAAAGGTAGTATTGCTGTTAAGTGGATTCTGACTGTTCTGTGGACTTGCCCCTTGATGGCAGCAAAGTCTCACTCAAAGAGCAGACTTGTACAGATGAACTGTGCTAAGTGCTAATGTTGCATTTCAGGAGATGAATGAGCCAGGTTTTGCTCTGACATTTTATTAGAAAAAATGCTCCTCAACATTCTATTAAAAAAACAAAAAAAAAGAATATGTCTTTTGTCAGGAACAGGAAGTGCGCTGCCAAGGAAAGTGGGCAGGGCAGAATAAGGTGAATAGAGCTACAGAAAGTTAACTAAACCAATAGCCTAGTGTAGTGGTAGGTAAGTGACTTCAGTAGTTGCAACTGCCCTGAGACCACATACAAGAGAGGCTTACAGTTTACACTAGAGTATCCTCTGATGTTATCTTAGCCTACATTAAGTTTTTACTCTCTTGTCAGTCATCAGTTGAAAAATAAAAAATAAAAACGAGGTTCAACTTACGTGTATTTTCTGGTGAAGCTCCTGGAAACAAAACCATGCTCGTCTTTCCTTTCTTCATGTTTTCCTAAAGATCATTGGGAAAAAAGAAGTTAGAAAATAAGATCATTGCAACATGCAAAGTGTCTGTTATTGAACTGCTCTGGTAGTTATTTACTTAGTTATAGCTTGTTTATTTGTCAGACGAACAGTGGTTTAGTGGCCTTTCAAATTGGGGCTTACTATCATTGTAAGTGGTACCTACAGTCCTATAGCCTATGACCTGTCTGGCCTGTTTTCTAAAGCACTAGTGGACTGTGGGTGGGATCATTTTCTGCTCAATGTCCAGTCTCTCTTCTGTGTGATAGGGCTGTTATTGTTAGGCCTGCTTCAAGACTTGGAGTTCATCCAAGACTTTTTTTAAAGCACCAGGCACACTGAGTGCTAACACTGGAACTGTGAAATTATTGGATTTGAATCAAGATCAGGAGGACTGGGGAGGTCTACAGCCAATCCTCAGTGAATACGCATGTGGTTTAAAGCACATTTCAGACTGTAGAGAGACAAATGTGATTATTTTGTTTGCTTTAGTTCATTAATAAAAGGTTTTATGATTAATGTACAAGATTTGACGTTTTAGAACAAAATTAAGTCTGTGCAAATTGTGACTGATGTGAAGCACAAATGGTTTGTGAAAATATTAACTTTATACATTGACTTTTTAGGAGGCAACCCACTGACTTGGCAACAAACTGATTCTTTTGAAAACAGCCCATTTCCGTTTTTTATTGTTTTGTTTCACTTACCACTGATTTCCACCACACCATCTTTGGTCTTGACCACCAGCTCCTCAGGTGAAAAGTGATTGACATCCAGAGCCACCTTCCAGTTGTCCTGAGTCTGTTTGATCTCTGACATGCCACTGCTCATCTGACGTGCCAACGTGCGCGCCTGCTGGGCCATCACAGGTCCAGGGTACATCATAGGACCCATGGGGGTCATGTCTGGAGCCAGGAATGAAGGCCTGAAGTAGCCGGGCCAGTGGGTAGTGTGGAAAGCTTCATCAGGGAGTGCAGGCATTCCAAAAGTCTGGTCAAAAATTCGGCTGTGCCAGTCACGGAAAGGGTCCCAGCTGGGAGAGCGCATCAGGGTGAAGGGGATCCTCCTCTCTGCCATTGCTGAAGGGTTGAAATGTTGTGCTATGAGTGAAGAGCTCTTGAGGGGTTCGGAAGTCGTTCCTTGTGAATCTACTGTAGACTGTGAAGTGTGAGCTTTTATACACACACCCAGATCCCTCACTCCCCTACATGCCTGTGGAACATACTGGAATATCTATTTGTGGAGGTCGTAGTAATCCAATGGAATCTGACAGGAAGGCCCTCCCAAAGACAGCTGCCCAGTGCACCAGAGACTGCCCTCCCTTCTGATGTAATGTGTACAATCAGACACACAACTCACTGGGCAGTTAAGAGCTAGAACAATCTGAGGAGTCTACTGGAAACTATATGACTAATATTTAAATTTGCAAGCAGCTCTAGCCTTCCACTGACAAATCCCTTGTGTGCAGAGGTGGGTTAGACCCTCAGTAACATTGACTTGAGTAACATTTTGGAGATATTGCTCTTTTCCACTTGATTATTTAGTTTGATGTAAGTGATTTTATTTAAAAGTTTCTTGCGTAGCCTTTGACCAAAACTAGACTTGAATAAAAGTCTTTGTCATTAAGATGTTTTGATGCACTAAATAAATAATACTAACCTGCTTCTTTTGCATGGACAAAGAATGAAGTATTTAGTCCACCCCTAACCCTTTAGTAGTATTTTTCATTAAGACATAACACACAATTATCACTACAATGTTGCAAAGTACAGTATCGTTTAGCTGACTTTTCACCCTCAGAAAGTTACATTCTGGACCTTTAAAATTTCGCTTACTCTGTGAGTAAATTGAAATGACTTCAAATGTTGTGTTTTTTGGCAACTCCTTCAAATGGGCTTTAGGGTGTTTTTTTTTTTGTTTTTTTGCATTGTGGAGTCTTTAAAAGACAACAGTTAAAAATGTTTCCCTTAAAGTTACACTTTGGTACTTGAGTACTTTGCCGGAATTATTACAGGACTAATTTCTTGGACCAGTACATTTTACATTTACTTAAATAAATACTACATTACTGTTATTTAGCAAAACATATTTCATACAATCAATTTACTAATAGCACAATATTTTGATTATGTTAGTTATTAGTTTGCAAACAAGAGTAATCTCTACAGTGTGCCAGGCCTTCCTCAGTTAATTATTGCATGGAAACAGCTAGAAATGCTGATGTGTACACCCCCTAAAAAAGCTTCCCTTTCCTTATAAGTTTAACATGACATGGGAACATTCTAGCAGAAGTTTAAAAGGTACTGTAAGGTCTGGTAAACTCAGGAATGTTCTCTTTAGTGCCATCTGCAGACCAATCCTGGTAATACACAAAAAGGACAACAATGGGTCTGAATAACAACATGAGCACAGTTGATTACCCATTTCTGTTTATTGTCAGGAATAGTAGTTTGTACACAACAGAGGAGGCCATTGACAATAAAAATGAAAATGCTATAGTTGGAGTATATTCTGCAAAGTTGTGTCAGAGTCAGGATTTACTGCATGGATGGCCAAAAACACTTAGAGGTATCCTTGAGTGCACTTAACACTAGGACCGCCGCGTTCTAAATTTCCCTGCAACCGCCGGCAGCGGTCATTATGACCGCCATATGCTAATTTCAATATCGTGCACATTTATGAATTATTATGTATATATTTATTCATTAACTGTTCTGAAATCAACAACATTCTATAATTAACGTATTACTAATTATAAATGCTAAAAAATGCAGTTATTGTCCACAAATAATTTATAACTCAATCGCGCTGCAGTTTCAAAAATGTTGTCACGTCGCATTATTGCATTGCCGCTGATAAAAAAATCCTTCAGCTATTCTGTAGGCTATATTTGTGATAAACAACGTCTTTACACATTTATTTGCAACTTTGTAAAAAAGCAGGTCTATTTATTCATTAGACCATTAGACCACAGCGCGGGCGTTGGTGCTGAAGAGGCGGACCACTCCGAACTCGTGCTCAACTTCACAGAAAGAAATTAAGCCTTTTTGAAACCTTAACAAATCTTTAGGATAAATCAATTATTAATTAGTAAATTACTTAGACTGTAGGCTATAATCTATTTCTACAAAATATCTTGAAGTGATGCAAACGAGAGGCTATCAGTCATTTTTATGAATGACGCGCGTCAACATCTGGACTCGTTATAGTTTGTTAGATCCTGAAATTATAGGCCTTTTGTCTTGATTAGATTATTGCAGATTTGTAATTCATTATACACATGCTTCATAACCTTAGAAAGACTACAAACATTGTCAATGACTTATTTCAATTGAGGCCTAAGAATTCGTTATGTCAGGCCTGGATTAAATTTACGCATAGCCAGCGTTGAGAAGACACGCGCTCTGTCTGGCGGTGGTCTGATGCGCACCAGACCACTGTTTACTCGCTCTGCACAGCCCTGTCGTTGGCACAGGCCACTATCGTCTTGCTTTGACACTGGGAGAGGCACGTCCAGCGGCTGCTGTAGAGCGCTCTTTTTGAAAACGCACGTTTTACCAGACGCTCGTCGGGTTTCTTAGGAATCTGCAGCTCATATTTCGTAGGTTTAAATTAATACACCTTATTTTATCCAGGAAAGTCAGTGTTTGTAGGCTGTAGTAAATGAGTTCAATCAATGAGAAATAATTGAGCAAAAGAGTACGCACTGTCTCACTCAAAAACATTTGTTGTCTGCTTTTTACCATTCAAACTCTTCACAATTAGGCTATAGTTATTTATGCAACACATTTAGGCCAATAGAAAACGTAGTTTTCCAGGAACCTTCTCTTTCAGCTAAAGTTATAGTTCCGCGCATCTCGGACCTCCGCGCCCTGCCGCCTCCCCGGCTCTTTATCCAGTGGATTATTTTCATCACGTGAGTCCACATTAAAATCAAACAACTCACCTCCATCGGACTCTGCCTCAGTCATTTCGTAAAATAAAGCCAATGCCTGCGGTAAGGTTTGTGTTTCCCTGGTACGTTTCATTCTGAATCACGCTTGTTTGAATGGCTGGTATGACGATTCTCTCTCTCCTTTGTCTCCTCACACTCACAAATAACACACACATACCTACATAGTTTTATGTGTCCAATAGCAACCAAAGATACATTTAGTGGCGGGAGGAACCCGCGAAATGACGTAAGCGAGAGGACCGCATTCGCGCCAAAGTTACAATGTAACCTTATGGCGGAGGCAGCGCAGGCAGAGGACGGAGGTGTAAAGAACGTCATAAACAGTGTGTATGACTTTATTGAACTAAACAAATGTCGTAAATTATAAAAACACTTTGAAATAAAAGTCACTAAGCCTAGGGAGATACATTTTGTTTAATTAATAGTAATCAATTATGAAAATATGAAACGGTCATTTTGACCGTTGCTGGCGGTTCTAGTGTTAACCATGGCGGCTATGAACAACAGAAAACACAGATCATACAAGTATGATGACACCTTGACCTCTTGGAATGGACCTGTTTATTTCTATTCACTGCTAAATCAAGTTGAAAATAATGCCATCTCATTATATAGCCACAATGCATTCAAATGAGCTGTTACAATAGGCCAAGGATGTCACAATGGCAGTAGTAAGAGATGAAGCGAATGCCCAATACTCCACTGATTAAAGTCATAATAAACTCACGTCCATCCTCTTCAGTGAAAACAACCGTAGGCTACAATGTGTTCCATCAAGTTTCAAAGGGAATTACAGCTGTAGCAATCTCATCTTGCAAGACAAAGAAGAAGGTTTGCTTTACATTTCAAATAAGTTAAATAAATAAGTAAATAAATAAATAAATTAAAAATAGTAATAATAAATACAGGTTTTATAAATAGTAAAAGTAATATGTGCATGGACATTATTTGCAGACAGTTTCCCCTCTAAATCGCACTTGCTCACATACAAAGAGGGATAAGAAAGTACATAATACATAGATTTTCTCCGGTTTGTTCCGAGGGGGCAGCAGATGCAGGCTCTTTTTTCCTATGTCTATCTTTTGCATCATGCTTTCCTTCAAACGATCTGCTTCCTGGAACTCTATGGAATATACAGTGCATAGTTTACAAAGCCAAAACTTAAAGGATCTATACAGACAAACCTATATAATACATTTGTGAGCAAAAAAGGTCCCTTTGCAGTCTATTTGTTCTTACTTTTGTTCCTAGCTGTGCTTTGATAAAATTAAACTGTTTGGAGGGAAGTGATTATAAAAACCCAAATAGTTCAGTTTTTAAAAGCACAGTAAGCTCTTACATGATGCATTACTCCTCGATTAAAAAAACACTTTTATTTATAAATAAGTACATATCTATATATATATATATATATAGATGTTTGTATTTTAATGCTTAATTTTTGGTTGCTTGGTGGAAGAGAAGAAGAAAAGTGCTCATTATTAGATTTGTTCTACAGACTTGACCAATTACTTTCCTTCAATTGATATCTTGATTAAGACATACAGTAACCGAGGATAATTCATTCCAGATATCAAAGCATTTTCCCCTTTTTGATCCAGGCTCTCGCATACATACACATAGAAGTCCTGGTGCAGTTCTCCTCAGCAGCACAGTCCTACAGCAGAGTGCATTTTGGTAAATGGGAGCGCCTCAGAAGCCCGGGCTGTCGTCACTGCTGTGGCTGTAGTAGCTATGGTGTGTGCGAGAGCGGCTGCGGCTCCAGCTCCGACTGCGACTGCGGCTACTGTAGCTGCGGCTGCGACTGCGGCTGGACGGGCTGCTGCCGGAGCTGGAGGAGGAGGAGGGGCTGGGTCGGTAGTACGGGATGGGCCGCTTACGAGCACTGCACGGCAAAGAGTAGCAAAAGAGCAGAGGTGAGAATAGAGATCGACAACCTGTGAAGTGTTAGCATAACGCCAGTTAGTCCAGGCCAATTTGTCATTTAATTTAATCTTGTATATTTTTCTGGCTTGTTGTATTATAACCAAACAGAACAAAGAACAAAGGTAGCAAGTTTTTTTTTTTTTTTTGTAAAAGATTTCTGATATTTTGCGGGCAAATTCTTGTCTACATACAAACTTGCCTTTGCTTGTCTTAATGCCTTAAACTAATTTTAGTTTTATAAAAAGGAGGTGGTACAAATCTACTTTGGTAAGACCTATAGTTTGGTTAGACCAGCCAAGCTTAAAGTTTGCACTTTGTTTAGTGGGGCTTGGAGGTTAAGCTGAACCCACTTGTGCAGTCAGCTGCTGTAAAAAAGATCAAATCTATTCTCCTATTACACTTGTTAAAGGGAACCCACCTGGCTAATTAAGTTGATGTTTTCTGAAATTATTAGGCCAAGGGGGCCACATTTTGAAAAATATTTATTAATATTTAAAATGTAGAGCTACATACTACTGATCAATACTGTGAATCACAAAATTATTCCATGAGGCCATTTAGAAAAGCTTTAACAGAACCACCTTCACCACCATGCACTTACAAAGGCTTGGAACACATGTTTTTGGTTTATGTCACATAATGCCCGACTTAACGACTAAAACTTGGAGTAATACTGTCCAGCATTTGGGTCAATTCAGCAGGTGTCTGAGTGACAATAAACATTAATCTGAGGTACATTTGAACTTCTCCTGAATTAGGACGTAGTTTTCACTTTCCATTAGCAAGCCCAATGTTTTAGTACCAGGAGCAACATTTAACGGTCAACAACACATCAATGTTAGCTTTTGATCAGTGCAGCGTCTGAAAAAGAGATGTGTGTAGGTTAAAAAAGACGGAGGTGGTAAGTCACATGATGCAGATAAATGACAGTAGTTAGTTTAAGCTCCCAGAATGCCTTGTTAGTAGCCCCCCGCCAGTGTCTCCTGAAATGTAATTTGCTATTAACATCCAAAATTAGCACTTTTTTCACAGCAGAATCCCACAGCCCAGGAAAATTAACAGTAGGGGGTGAGATCTCAATGGTATCAACATATTTTGCTACTGCGACCATACTTTCAGATGAAAGTACCTTTGTTTTGCCTGTCTGACCAGGGAACTCACAGCTGGTGCAATCACAAGATACCTTCCCAAATGAACCTTGATAGCATTTTAATCTCACCCCCGGTGTTAAAACATTAGTGCATAATCACAGAGGAGGTTGTTATCTGTATATGCAAATTTAAATGTGGTTAAAGACAAAGATGAGGGAGCTGGAGCAGAGGACAGAAAAGCCAGGAGAAGGCCAGGTTTTTACTCGAGGGATCTGAGCTGGTTTTGCTTGAGGAGTCAGGCTTAGAAGAGGCCCTGCTGCACAGCAACAGTTACCAGGGTAACTAGCCCGCAGCATGGATCTGCAGCTTCCTGTTGTCACCAGGACCTTAAAGAATGGAGTGAGAAAAATGACAAAATACACATGTATACTCTCAGAGGGACAGAGTAGGCACAGTGTACTATGTTGCTATATATCTGTGTTTTCCTAGTAGTCTAATAGGTTTATTACACTAATACCACTGATTTAGCTTTCACACTGTAAAGTATAAAATAAGATTTGCTATAGTCCCGAAATAAAAAATGCACAAATTGTTCAACACAATGTAAAAATAAATAATACAATATTACATTCATGTTGTTTCTAGGTATAAAGAAAGACAGAGGTACCTATAATTGAATCCCACTCCCAAATCATATTCCTGTTGACTGTGAGGTAACATGTGTGCTCAAGGTAGAGTTTTTCATAGCACACAGGCAAAACCATTTATTACCTGGTGATCCTGCGAGCCTCCATGAAACTTGGCGAGTCTCTTCTCCTTTTCCGAATTGGTGAGTAGCTTCGTGATCGGCGTCTTGCTCTGCTGTCAGTGTCAGAGCGGTTTGCACTGTCTCTCTCCCTATAAACACAAATGACACTCATTAACATCTTCTTACTCTACACTTCATTGTGTGTTTTAAGTCAAAGTGCAGACCTGGAGTTGTTCTGCCTGTGTGGAGACTTGTTCTTGCTGGGCCCTCTGTCTCTGGAAGCAGAACGAGAGGAAGAGCACGCACTGCTCCAGGAGCTGCTCCTCTGCCGAAGACTTTTACCTCGGGACTCCCCCTTTTCTTCCCCGATGAGTGGCGTCCCGGAGATGGAGACTGACTGCGGTGGTGTGTCTGGCCCCGCCCAGAATGGTGGTGTTTCTTTGAAGAGTGTGCAGCTTTCGTTCTGTTGACACACACACAGTTGAATGAGTTGATCACATTTAAAAGTGCACTATGCAGCTTTTCTGGTAGAGAGTCAGGCGCCAGTCTGACTCCATGATGATGTTATTGAATTTTCACTAACATTTTTTCCACAATGGGTGTATTTATATCTCAAAAAGATTTTGGAAAAACATGATTTGCGTCAGTGGGCGCATCTCTCCAAATATTAGTTTGGCCTATTATATGCTCACCACAGTGGAAATATCTAACATCAAAGTCCACAATGATCATTCAACATTTATAACCTTTATTGACCCTATTTTGTCCCGCCTACTTGTCTAGGACACGCACTTCCTGTTTAGCTGCATTTAGCCTGTAGATTTCAGTCGATGGGTTTATTTTAACTGTCATTATATTTAATTAAAATTGCCCCACAAGACAGACAAACAAACACTTTAGCTACCTTAACAGAGCTAAACAGGAAGTGCATTTCCAAGCCAAGTGGGCGGGACAAAATAGGGTCAATAGGCAAAGCATAATATGGTTAATATTGACCATATTGCAACTATATCATGAAGAAAAGGTAAATCAATAAATATTTCAATGCTTAAAAACTAATACACTATTGATGATGACACCTGTAAGCCAGAAATGAGAGTGACTATTCAACCTAGTAATTTAAGGGATTCAACTAAAAATTATTATATATTTAATTGAGCCCATCACAAGAACATGTTTCTGTCCTGTAAGGGTTGAAGTGTACCTTTTCTGGTGGCGGGATGTTCTGCCTTTGTGGGTGTGGTTGTGCTGGGAATGTGTGGAGTCACTGCTGTGGGTAGGGGAGTGGAAGGTCTTGTTCTGCCCTCGGTGGTCCCCTTTTCTTCCTGACGTCTGGGACACAGAATTTCTACTGTCCAAACATCCACCTTCAGGTGCCTGTCCTGCTTGGCTCCTGTTGAGGGTGCTGTGCAACTTGTGCTCTCTCAGCACAGAGTTCTGTGGATTGGAAGCCCCAGAGGATGGCGCACGATGCTTCTGTAGAAAAATGATGACCAACAAAGGAGGAAACAAAACAAAAAGAAAAGAAAAATAGAGACATTAGAGAGTTTTCACATGAGTTTTCAAGTGCTACGGTGTACTTGCCAAAAGAAGGTAACATCTAAAAGAAAAGATCAATGTTTTCTTCATATGGCTTAAAGATAGTCCTCTATGGTGCAGCACATGCAATACTTGGCATGCAAAACCATAATGAGTCGAAGAAATAATAATTGCAAAACAAACAAAAAACTAGGAAGGAGGGAAGAGAGGAGAAAACAAAAGAAATGTATGAAGTGAATAAGTTGAAGAGCAGAGGCAGAAAAAAGAGCAACAGATTTGAAGAGTAGAAAACAGAGGACTGCTCCAGTTTTAGTTATGGTTGAAAAGAAATGATTCAAACAGAAAGAGAAGACAACTTGACGGAACATCACAGAAATGGAAGGAACAAAATAAACTTCACGATTATTGAATTACTGAATCAGAAAACAAATCGTCTGCTACTCAATTTTCACTTTCTGGAATTTTTCCTGGAGACAATTGTTGAGATGTCAACAGCGACCCATTTTCTCAGATTTTAATGCTTACTCTTGTTTAACTCCCTTCTGGTTAACATCCACTTACCAATAAAGTGGTATTCCCTCCTTTAGTAGGTAAGGTATGAAGAAAAGGGAAAAGTGGGGCAACATAAGTGCATCATTAGATTCACAAAATGCAAGAGAAAAAGACACAAAACCCTTCCCTGCCAGTGACTCATGAGAGAATGTATGAAAATCAATGGAACAGAAGTGAAAATAAAGAGGAGAAGCACAATGTGCAGGGAATACCTCACACAAAGTCAATCCTCAGGACCTAGCCACCTCCATAAACATCAAACAGCAACTAGCTATTACACATAAGTGAGTTTGTAGCCCTCCGAGCCTCTGCCACCCATTAGGTGCTGTTTTACCACTCAGTGCAGTCAGAGGTCATCATCTGAAGGGCGTTTATGGAAACTGTGGCTACACAGACAGCTCTTTTAGTTTATTTGAGCAACATAAAATACATGTGTGACATGTACATGTAATAGAAACTACAAGCAATGGTACTTAAAAAGACTAGGAAGAAGTTCAAATAACTTATAGACTCCTGCTGACAATTACTCATTAGCTGGGACAGATAAACTGGGGTAATTAATGTATGATTGTAACTATGTAAATACAGGTTCATGATTGAGCATAGCATAGCATTTTATTTTATTTTTTTGCTAAGAAATAAGGGGAAAATATTATACATCCAGCGACTTGCAGTGTGTATTTTAGATGCTTCTGGCACTGTCTCGTGTTCTGCTTAAACTCTGACCTAACAGAAGGGTCTCTGATGCACATATGTGATTATGAGCAGCTCTGTGGGCTGCTCTACATGCAATACAATGTACTGTTTAGAAAGGGCAAAGAAATAGGACCAATATGTCTGCATCAACAGACCACTAAAAGGTCTATGAGAATCCAATGCACCATCACTGATTTGTCAAAATAATTGTGGTAAAACACACTGACAAACAAAGGAGACAAATAGAAATGATGCATTCTGTCAAAAAAAAAAAAAAAAAGTAAATAAAAAATAAATGATAGTGGACCTGGAAGGTAAAGCAGAACTTCAGAATGAAGTTAATTGAAAGAGGACAACCAGAGTTCCACGTACTCCAATATCTGCCAAGTCAAATCATAACTTATGAAGTAACTTAATTTGACCATTGAGAAAAAGAAAGGAGAGAGAGAAAGAGAGCGAAAGAAAGAGAGAACATTGACGTCACTCAGGCTAGGGTGCTTGTCACATTCTCATCTGCATATAGATCACGTGCGTAGGCAAAGCATTACCTACCTTCCATTTCAATCAGTGACACGTATGCAATATCAACATAAAAACAGGAAAGAAAGAAAATAAAAATAAAAGTAGAAGGAATGTTCTCCGCAGCGAAATGGGAAAAAGACAATGACCTCTTTTAGTATCAAAGCTACAGATTTGAATTCTGAGCAGAAAAAGCAACTGAAAAAGGGATGAACAAAACCCATATGGCAAACCAAAAACTAAAAGATGAGTCTAACAACACTATATGAGTTGCTTTGTCTTTTTCGCTTGTACAAATGCAGCCATATTTGTATCAACAAGGAGGGAGGAGGGAAGTGGAGAGAGTTAAGAATCATTGTATTAGTGTAGAGTGTGAGGAATAAAAGGAGGACATAGAGGAGGAGGCATGCAGAGCTGGCAGATGTAGCAATACAACTAAGAAAGAATAAAAGAGCTAGGACACCCACATGAGACATGGACAGGTGAGGGAGGGTTCAGAGGGACTTTCAGACGCTCTACAGACTGCTAATGGAGAGCTAGAGTCCACACTTCTAAACAAAAACACCCTAGTACCAACAGTAGTTCAATCTCAACAAGATGTGAGGCTTTTTCAAAAGTGCTTGGTCACTTGGTTATGCATTTCTTATTTTGCTTAACTAGTTTTAAAGTTGTACAGTTCTTTCATGAAAACATTCATGCATACACAGTCTTTTTAAAATTGAAACCCCATAAATAACCAATGCTTAGTCATGTTACACTTTAAATGTAAAGAACAAAACACTGGACCTAAACAAATGTTTAACAAAATTCATGTCCAGTTAAAATAGAACTTAAATAATAATTAGTGTACACTAGGGCAGTGTCCTGTTTTGAATGATTTTGCTGTCAAATAGTTTCACTTTCTGAGTTATTTGGCTAAAACCAATGCTTTGCCTAAAACTGAACATTAAAGCTAAATATAATCAACAAAAGGTCTTTAGGAGCCACACAATAGCTCCATGTGGTATAACAGACGCCTGACATCAGATGTATCTAACTTTCACACCAGATGATGATGCAAACCTTAACTGTTTCTACTTTAACATTAAGTTTACAAAAAGTCTTGTAAATGTCTTCTTTCTTGGACAGAATCTAGCAGAAGCACTGGACAGAGAAGACTGCCACCCGGGGGCGACATGCACATCCACAGTAAAGCATTAGAGAGGACTTATATCCTGTAGCACTTGGACAATTAGAAGAGAATAATATCTATCAACTTGAGAGAGAGACAACTGTATTGACAAGAAGAAACTATAAGACATACCCATTTAACCTACTTGGTCCAGTTCCAAAGCATTTGAGTGCTTTTTATATAAACAAGACATAGAGAGGGCATTTATTCATGGGTAAAAACCTTTAAATGTTAGGAAATGAAAGAAACAAGCAGAGACAAAGAAATAGAAATTTATCATAGAAACATGCAAGCTCGTGTGAGAGCAGCAGACAGCAGCGCTGCACCTGTTTCACTCCGTGTCTGCAATCCATTTAGGGACTTGTTAATCACAAAAGATCAACCTGCTCTGTAGAAGTAATATTTTCTTTCAAAGCTAATCGTTACTCTGTGACGATCAAAATAAATGATGAATTTATGGGGAGAAAGGTTATTTTGATAAAAAAAAAAAAGTCATTTAAAAGCTATCACACGCAACAATAATGACCATGGTTTTACTTCAGGAGGTGTTCAAGTAAATAAATATGTTTTGATTTAAAAAAACAACTTTTGTGACATTAGAGGCGATACTCACATTTAGAATGTTGCCTTCATATTTAGTCATGAGTCCTGTGACTTCAGACTCAGTATACATGATCGACTGAACTTTAGAGTCAAGGTTTGCTCAAGACCTTGGAATGTTGCACATGTTAAAAGTTATTTAGAATCAACACCAAAAACAAATATGTGCAACATTATTAACTTTTAATTATGTTGCACAAATTAAAAATGAATGGTCAAATGATTATACTTGTTTGATCATTTTTGATAGACCTCGACAATCCCTGCTCCTTCTCTTACTGTCTTGTCTCGCGCCGCAGCAGGTGACCAGATTGACAGAAACAACACATCTTTGCAGTCACATCTCCATTTCCGAAATGTGTGATGCTAATGCCATGGTCTGACTCACAATAGTAGGAAACATTACAACTTTGCACTATTTCGTGCCCTCCCTCTGTTACCAGTAAACAACACCAAAAGGAAAAAAAATTAAAAACAGGATGGCAGAGGAGTCAAAAAGAGCCAGAAACAAAACAGCAGGAGCGGGCAAAATTTACACACGACAAACATGTTTAAAATCTTAAGAAAGCAATTCATCTACGAGCTAAAAAGAACGAGTGAGAAGAGAGGAAAGAAAAGTCAGTTAAGTCATGAGACACAGACTAATCAGAAGTCTGTGAGGTTTGGGAGATCATGAAGGTGGTTCAGGGAAAGAATAGGGGAGAGTACATACATCTTGGGCCTTTTCGGCGTCAGCGTGGTTGTGCCGGGTTCGACCGTTACGACTCTGCTCCCCGTTGTGCCATGCGCCGGGGCTGGTGGGACCGGGAGAAACCTTCTGCCCATCTGCCTTGTGTTTGGAGTTGATTCTATAAAAGCAAATACAAGGAAAAAACGTTACACTGGTTGACCACTCATTCAAGAGTAAATAACAAAAGTAATAGAGTATACAAAGTTTACCACATGAGCTAAGCCAGATGCTACAGTAATTAAATATCTTGCTTTTATAAATGTTCAAGACAAATTTTACATCAGCAATAAAAAGATTTTTATGAAAATTTTTATTTTTACGTAAACCATGAGAGTGTCACCTCACAGCGACAGTCACCTCCTCATGCTATATTAATGTGTGACTGTGTGTGCATAGTGTGTGCATAGTGTGTATAGTGTGGGTATTGTGTGTGTACCTGCTCGGAGACTTGGAGACGCTGCGTGCTGATGACACTGAGGCACTGCGGGAGCTACAACAGCTGCCTTGACGCTGTGAACTCCGACTGGGTGTTTCTCCAGGAGACCTGACGACAATATGATCCAATGCATATCATTTAAATACTATACATATTATCATTGTGCACATGTTTGCACGATACAGAGACATGCACTGGCAAAGACTAATCATTATGCATACTGTGATCTAAGCTTAACATTTTAGACTGTAGAATTGAGCTTGTTTTGTTGCTTTAATAATGTATATTTTTTATCATAAATCAGATCGTAAAAAAATCTGAATTTGAAAAGTATGAATGTATATGTATCATACTTATAAAATATTCTAAATTTGACAGATGTGATCTCGTACACTGTATTTAGTGCATAATCCAAGTTAAGTCCAAGATCATATTCCTATTCATATTTAACCTGAACATGAAACATCTATTTAAACCTTACAACCCTGCATCTATGTCACTGGTCTCCAACCGGTAGCTTGGGAGCTACCAGTAGTTTGCCACCACCTGCCAAGCAGCTCACCAAAGTATTTTGAATCAGACATTTGGATCAGCTTTCTAAGTCAAATTGTATTTATTACATGAGTATTTTATCATAAATGTGTATTTAGATGCCTATCTGTCTTGACTTCTAAATGGATAAAGGCTAATGTTTCATATGTGCATCTAACTGTGCCGATTTAAGGTCAATTATTTTGTATTTGCTACAAGTAGTAGCTATACTTGTAGTCCACAGAATGATGCATGCAGCTCATAATAGCCGACATGGCACTATAAATGTAGATAACACATCATAGAACGATCATGACAGACAATCAAAATTCTAATTCAAATCAGGAGCAATGTTTAGCCTGGAGATTGTGTTGAAGTGGGCCATAGAAGCACCCCATTCTTCATGCTCCTTAAGATTCTTTGAGAGTGTGAGCTTGAGATAATAGGTGTAAAATAGCAATATAAATTTATGAGCGAGGGTCCAAGTGCACATACTGTTGCCAAGTATAGGGCCCGCCATGGAGGATTGTTTTAGGTGTCTGCATATAGGCTACAGCCCATAGAGTCTATTTCAACAAAATAACTGAATAAATATGGAAATGTTGCTCTGGATAACTAAAGTCACATCTGTGTGTGTCAGCACAATTTTACTATTAAAATGCACCTGACTCTTCCACTGTAAATAAATGGGTTTGCCCAAGAATGAGTGCATATGTCTCACCTATTTTTGTCTTTGTTCTTGTCTTTGTTTTTGTTCTTGGGGCTGCCTGAACTGTAAAGAGAAGAAAACGTTTGAGACATTACGAACAGTGAAGTATCGATTATGCACACTGTATTAAAGATGAAAAGGGTTATGAATATAAATGAGACGAAACACATACCGGTATCTTCTCTTCTTCCTGGAACCAGATGTGGATCTGAAAAAATATATTCAGGCTTTATTAAAAACTAAAGCATATCATTATTACTGCATGAAGTATTGCTCGACTCCTTCCAGTATGCCTCAGGGCAGCAGTAACTACAATAGTGATTGAATGACAACATTCACATTCACAGTATAAGGTGGAGATTTAATTATATGAATTTGATCATTTGAAAACAAATATGCTCTGAGATCAAGAAGTATTTGATCACTCTGATTTTGCATGTTCTCCCACTTAGACATCATGCAGGGGTCTAAAATTTTTTCATCGTAAGTGCATTTCCTCTGTGAGAGAAAGACTGCTTTCACGAAGAGACCTGTGCACCTCACAATCAGTCCAAAGTCTAACTACCAACATGGGCCAAAAAAACAGGCATCAAAAGAGACAAAATTTTAGATCTTCACAAAACTGGAAAGGACTACTGGGCAATTGCCAAGCAGTTTGGAGGCTAATGTTGACTGCCACTGTCCCTCAGACTGGGGCGTAAGATCTCACCTCGTGGGATATCAATGATGCTGAGAAAAGTGAAGAATCTGCAAAAAACTACATGAGAGGAGCTGGTCAGAGACTTGAAGAGAGCTGGGACCACTGTTTCCAAGGCTACAATTAGTAATAAACCAAGACTTCATGGTTTAAATTCATATATCGGACGAAAGGTTCCCCTGCTTCAATCAGCTCATGTCCAGACCCATCTGAAGTTTGTCAGAGACCATCTGGAGGATCTAGAGAGGGACTGGGAGAATGTCATGTGGTCAAACGAAACCAAAATGGAAATTTTTGGTCTGAACTCCATGCGCCAGGTTTGGAGGAAGAAGAATGATAAGAATCATCCTAATGATACCATACTGACAGTGAAGCGTGGGGGAGGAAGTATTTTTTCTGCACAGGGAACTGGACGTCTGCACTCCATTAGGGAGAAGATGAACAGGGCCATGTACAGTGAGATATTGGGCTAAAACCTCCTTCCCTTAGTCAGAGCATTGTAGATGTGAGAAAGCTTCAGGAGACAGACGTCCATCACACCGGTTCATACGTGATCGAAACAGCAAGCTGTCGTCCCGTTTAGTTGTTTTTATTGAAGACGCTTCCCCAGCAAGCAAGATGGACTAGTTCTAGTGTAGTAGTCAAGACCACACTAATCGAGACCAAGACCTTTCTGAGAATACAGAATCCCAAGACCAAAACAAGACCAAGACCACTGAGGTTCAAGACCGAGACAAGACCAAGACCACTGACAGTCAAGATTGAGACAGGACCAAGACCACTGAGGTTCAAGACCGAGACAAAACCAAGACCACTGACAGTCAAGACTAAAACAAGACCAAGACCACTGAGGTTCAAGACAGAGACAAAACCAAGACAACTGAGAGTCAAGACTGAGACAAGACCAAGACCACTGAGAGTCAAGACCTAGACAAGACCAAGACCACTGAGAGTCAAGACCGAGACAAAACCAAGACCACTGAGAATCAAGACCGAGACAAGACCAAGACCACTGAGAGTCAAGACCGAGACAAGACCAAGACCACTGACAGTCAAGACTGAGACAAGACCAAGACCACTGAGGTTCAAGACTGAGACAAGACCAAGACCACTGACAGTCAGACTAAAACAGACCAAGACCACTGAGGTTCAAGACCGAGACAAAACCCAAGACAACTGAGAGTCAAGACCGAGACAAAACCAAGACCACTGAGAGTCAAGACCGAGACAAGACCAAGACCACTGAGAGTCAAGACCGAGACAAGACCAAGACCACTGACAGTCAAGATTGAGACAGGACCAAGACCACTGAGGTTCAAGACCGAGACAAAACCAAGACCACTGACAGTCAAGACTGAGACAAGACCAAGACCACTGAGAGTCAAGACCGAGACAAGACCAAGACCACTGAGAGTCAAGACCTAGACAAGACCAAGACCACTGAGAGTCAAGACCGAGACAAAACCAAGACCACTGAGAGTCAAGACCGAGACAAGACAAAGACCACTGAGAGTCAAGACCGAGACAAGACCAAGACCACTGACAGTCAAGACTGAGACAAGACCAAGACCACTGAGGTTCAAGACTGAGACAAGACCAAGACCACTGACAGTCAAGACTAAAACAAGACCAAGACCACTGAGGTTCAAGACCGAGACAAAACCAAGACCACTGAGAGTCAAGACCGAGACAAAACCAAGACCCTGAGAGTCAAGACCGAGACAAGACCAAGACCACTGAGAGTCAAGACCGAGACGAGACCAAGACCACTGACAGTCAAGACTAAAACAAGACCAAGACCACTGAGGTTCAAGACCGAGGCAAAACCAAGACAACTGAGAGTCAAGACCGAGACAGACCAAGACCACTGAGAGTCAAGACCGAGACAAGACCAAGACCACTGAGGGTCAAGACCGAGACAAGACCAAGACCACTGAGAGTCAAGACCGAGACAAGACCAAGACCACTGAGAGTCAAGACCGAGACAAAACCAAGACAACTGAGAGTCAAGACCGAGACAAGACCAAAACCACTGAGAGTCAAGACCGAGACAAAACCAAGACCACTGAGAGTCAAGACCGAGACAAGACCAAGACCACTGAGAGTCAAGACCGAGACAAGACCAAGACCACTGAGGGTCAAGACCGAGACAAGACCAAGACCACTGAGGGTCAAGACCGACCAGATCCACTCTTTGGAAAGCGTGGGTCCTGAATCCCTGGCATACTGAAGCCAAGGTAAAATCCTTAAACATGATAATCCGTATATAGTTGAGCATATTTAAAAAATGTTTAAATTTAAATAGCACCTTATGACCAATATTACCAACCAAATATATCTTCACAAATGAGGTATTCATCTCTGAGATAGCCTGAGCTTATTGTAATCTTTTCAGCACAGCAGAGCAGAGGCTGGAGTGAGTGAATGGGTGGACAGCCGCCCCTCAGCCCTCACAGTTTGAATGACACCTCACCTGTGTATCCTCTCTCCCCTCTGTACAGTTTCCATGGTGATTAGTCAGACTGGTTCGTAAAAGTTGTTTCTATTTTTCTTGAAGAGGCCTTTTTTAACACACCTACAGTGGGCGGTCGAGTGTGTGAGTGGGTGGTGACACAAAGTGTGTTGATTCACTGGATCATGTTGAAAGCAGTGAAATAAAGCTGTCACACTAATACTGTAAATGTGATGCATGTGTGACTTAGCGTCACAGTTCTGGTAGTGTCCTGTGTTTTGCCCCAAAGGATCAGCAGGAGAGTGTGTGGGGCAGTGTTCCTGACGGATCATTACTCTTGCCTTTCACACAGTCTGGGTGAACTAAGCGTGCATTCAGGTGAACAGAAAGTTGGAGAAAAACTGTGACTAAAAGTGATCAAGCTTGTTGTTTGTAACCGAATGTCTTAATTGAGTCAAGATAAAATGTGATCAAAACAGGACCCAACCAAGACCATAACCGGTCTAAAAGGTTGCTTTTTCAACAGCTTACTTTAATTTTCAGTGCAAAATACCATATTGATATTAATTATAATCTACAATCTTATACAAGCTTTGACAAAGTAAAAATATCTCATGTTCTTTTTGATACTTTTAACAACTCTAATCATGACTAAAACAGGACAAGTGTGAACGCAATTGAAGTAGACTACAGGGCATTTACACATTTGACATAAAACCATGCAAAACAGCAAAGGCCTCCTCTTCAGTTCATCAAGATTTGAACTGCAAAGGAGACTCGAGAACCACCAAAATGAACTATTACTGAACTAAACAAGCATCACTTAGCTTTAGTGATGGCCACCATAAAAAAGACGACAAGGGGCAATTCCCACAAGGGACAAACCAAGCATGTTGATCTTTGCTGCCCTGTCCTATACATTATTCATACATCAACACTACCTGCAATGCGCTAGGAGAGAGAGAGAGAGAGAGAGACTGTATGTGTGTGTGTGGTGAAGGAGTGTGCAGCGGGCGAGCGAGGCCTAGGATGTGCCTGTATGGATGAGAGGAGGGGAAGAGGAGGGAGCTGGTGCAGTGATGCTCAGCAATTTGGTGCCAGGCTCATTTTTCTTGTGTTGTTGTACAGGCCCGGGTATTAGAGCAACTCATTTAGAGGGCGCACCTTCCCCCCGATCTAACCGGCCAATCAGAGGCAGAGACCACTACAATCTGTTATGATATCCCAAGGCTATCATAACAGCTTATGTGATGTTGAGGTGATTTTTGTTTTTTGGTTTGTTTTGTTTTTTCTATGCTTTTGTTTTTCATCTTTTTTTATTTTTTTCTTCTTCCGGGGCTAGTTTTTTCCCAGCCCGCAGCAGATCAGTACAAAGCGTCTTTCCAACAGCATGTATGCAGGAAAAAAACAACAAATGAGTGGATTTTAGGAATTAATGTTTGTTTTTGTCAAGTTTTTGTGATAGAAGTAAAGTGAGTTTGGAGTTTACAGAGCCATGACAAGATGTGAGTTAGGAGAGGTTGGTGAACGCAGAACTTTCTCTTCTCATGTAAGTACAGGTATTGTAAAATCTTTCCTACATGTATTTGAGTACAGTTATGTAGCATCCATGTGTTTACAATGTCTAAATAAAAAGTGTGAGTTTGGTAAATATGTCGTTTGCACAAAGGTGACATTTGCCCTTTGTTGTTGTTCTGACACGTGTCTGTTTTTGTACTTGTTGGAGGAGAAAAGTCTTTTACTAACACTGATTACTGGCTGTATTTCCCAATTTAAATAAACTAATTAAGTCAGTGTTGTGGTTACTGTATGTAACCCCAAAGTTGTCACCAGCCGCCACTGCTCACATAAAACAAAAGTAAACTAAGTACACATGTTTGCATCTATGGCCATTAAATGATGAAGAGTATTGTTGTCATAGAAATTAAGAAATACATATTTGGTAAATAAGGTTCCTGAGTATTTAGAAGATGCTAATAAGCAGTTATCTCTACACACTTACAAGGCATTACAAATTACAGATATATAACTTTATACTTTTATACATAATACTTTTAGGTTTAACAAGCAGCTCTGTAATGCTCTTGCAACTAACACATTTCAAACAAAAATTTCTCCTTGAAAAGCATAAAGAGAATGTTGTAGGAGGTGCAGAGAGTGGAGAACAGCATTATGATTAGTCAGACAGCAGGTGTTTGTGATAAGCACACAGTTTTGTGTGAACAAATCACTGCTGATGTCACATAGTCTAGAAATGACACTGGTCTTTGCAGTGAGACACTGCAAAGGCCAGAAACCTGCTCAGTTTGCACAAAAATGGCCAACCAAATTTAACTGCCAAAATATGTTTTTTTTTTTGCGTAGCTTAACTTTAATAACTTATCACCATTGACAAGGCATTAAAATGTTTCCACTACACGTGCCAATGTATGCCTTTTTAATAGTCTACAAAGGAATGTTTATGTAAATCATTATTGAATATTCTATCTTTAAATTGTATAAAAAACCCTTGGCACCATTTAGAAAAACTGACTTTATCTTGACTTCAATAACATTAAAACAACTCATAGAACATTTTTGAACATCAAGGGGTAAAATAAGAAACTTTCACCGAAGTAAGAGTTGGACTGTTGAGCTGCAGACATGCTTTTGGCAAAATACAGAACTTTTACAGAAAAACTAGCAGACTTCTAAGGGTAAAAGATGGATGTCTGCGCTCTCTCACTGCTGTTTTGAGTGTCCCTTCCTTCCTGTCTCGCTTCATCATTTTCAACATTTATCATTTGTTCTGTCTGGCTTCCTTCGACTCTTAGCTTCCTTAATTTTAATCGATTTCTACATTTTAATAAGTGCCTCTGCGGGACACATATTGAGGAGTGGCATAATAAAATTTAATGTTCAATGTAATAAAAACCAAGGAAAGTAAAGTGTTTTGGGATCCCTTTGCGGCTATGGGATTTTTATTTCCCTTTAAGGTAAGGTACTCTTTTAGATAAACACTGTCTGGGTCTATGTTACAATTACAACTTCCCTTGAGAAATGTTAGATGCACAAGTTTTGCTATTTCTAAGTTCAGATGCGCTCCATTGTTAATCTCAGAAGAATGGACAAAAAACAAATCTCAAAGTGTTTTGTAGAAGGATAAATCAACATTTTAATCGTCATCAGTAAAAAAAAGTTTGATGTTTTCTGCGTATCTGGGGACACACGTAGGTAATGTTTATGAAATATGATTTTAAACTCTACATACTTTGCCTTTAACATGCAAATAACCTGTCACAATTTGAGGGCAGGCGCAGACAGGCCCTTTGAAACAGCGTATGTATAAACACTGCTCACCTGTCGCGTTTGTGCTTTTTCCCACTCTTCTTCTTCTTCTCGCGACGAGTGGGCGAGGAGCTGCCAAATCTAGTGACAACAAGGAGATGGAATAAGCATAAAACCCAAGCCAAATACTTTATAGAACATGATGAATTACATTAGGTTATAAAGGGGATTGGTAGATTGGCCGGCTATCGTAATACAGCTAAGTATAGTATAATTTGTTACGGCGTTTTTATATTCTTGCTAATGCGTTTTGCTAAATGCTGCATGCTGAGTGCCTTTTGTAACTTTTGTGATAGTATAGCTGCAATGTAAATTTCCTCTGGGACCAATAAAGCATACATTTAATTTGATTGTTCCCAAGACAGCCTATCACCAGTTCATTTAATGTACAAAGTGCCTTACCTATTTCTCCTTAAAGCTGAAATAGCAAACTTTTTTTCTTTTCCATCAAGAGTATACAGCAAAATTAGCACTTTGTGACTATATCAGACTGTTATGAAGTCTGTCTGCAATGTGCTAGGAGAGAGAAAGTGTGCTCTTTGTCTGAAGCAAATAATACACTTTTAAGTTCTCATTAAGTGCCAATAGCAGCCTTCAGTTTGGTTCTGTTTGGTAGGTTTACTCCAGAAAAAAAGTTGTTTTTAGGCCATATAACAACCAAAATGGCAGAAATTTGGAATATTAACTCCTTTTATTAACTTAACTGTGTTGAAGGGTTTGTGAGAACAAGGAACTAGTTAGACCAATGTCAGGCCTTGCCCACACGAAGTCAAGCTCAGGCTTTTAAGAACAAATGTTTGACCTAAATCACACATCATCCACACAAAGCAGGAGTTTCAGGACACGCAGGTCTCAGAGTGAAAAGATTTCAAAACTTAGATAAACCACAGAGGACAAGAAAAAATTAAATAATTCCACTGCAAACTCCATTAAATCCTTTTTGAAGCTTTGTCAAAATATTCTAAAGAATCTAAAGCATAAATCCACTTTCTTGTCTCTTCTGTAAGTTTTAGATCTATTTTGTTCATTCCGAATGTTTGCTAAGTCTAAAGTTTTCTGCGCACGCTCGGTGTCAAGTCTTCCTCTATTTTTGTTACTTTCTGTTATTGAGTTGATTTTGATTGTGACAAAATGTCCCTCGAGTATAATTATGGGAATTCTAAGTCCACTAATGCAATAAAACAAAAATAGGGACAAAAACATACTAAATTCTGGCAGGTTTTTTCTTGTCCCTGAGGAGAAGTGTTGTTTTGATAATCACCTGCACCGAGGTTACATTACCTTAGGCAGTCAATAAGTGCAATAATCATAGTAATTTGCTGTCCTGTATGGAAAGTGCATAGGTGCAAGGTCAACAAATGCACTTCCTTTTTATTGGGTGCTTACTTTCAACAACTAACGCATTAACCTGCTGTAATGAGTGTATAAAAAGGATTTAATAGTTAACTGTATCTTCATTTCTGCAGCAGCTCCTTTCACACTGAATGTTGGGACGCACTCCTTTCAGGTCGACCTTGCCTTTTGTCCAAGTAATATCTGATTCATGGTTGAAATTCATACAAAATAACTGAGCTTCCACAAACCCACACACTTATCGTTTTGGCTCACATTGCTCAGCACAGTTCCCACTCACCGACTCCTCCTGCGTCCAGATTTTTTCTTCTTTCGTTTCTTTGGCCGTGGAGATGGAGAGCTGCTGGATTTCCTCTTCACTCTGAATAAAAACCATTTACAAGACATTGCTACAGTAAAATATTCTGTAGGAAAAAAAACATGGAAAAAGTTTTGATT
This sequence comes from Mugilogobius chulae, assembly GCA_038363315.1. Taxonomy (NCBI): domain Eukaryota; kingdom Metazoa; phylum Chordata; class Actinopteri; order Gobiiformes; family Gobiidae; genus Mugilogobius; species Mugilogobius chulae. The sequence goes on along the minus strand of CM076399.1, from coordinate 20,567,671 downwards.
ATAGTTATTAACTTATGAAACAATAAGAGGAAAATATATCAAACAAACGCAAGCATCAATTTTCTCATCAGCTCAAATCGCTCAGCCATAGGACACAATGTTATTGCAATTTGTAGTGACAAAAAAGAGGAAATTGCTTTGGGGAAATTACTCCTACACTTAATCTGCTTTGTGGAGTGACACAGGCAGAAATCTAAATGGCCATCTCCTTTGTAATTCTCCAACATAAATGCTTGGTTATCTTGGTGCGGCAGAACAAGATGGCTTTGATACTTGAATTGAAAAGCATTTCAGATCATCCGACTATGGATATTACCGACTGGACTGCTGTATAGAGAACACATTTGAGCTCCTTGTAAAAGGGCAGTCATTATGTGCTCTAGTGTAATGTGTACATAATGGATAGAGAAGTGTATACCTGTTATCACTGCCGTAGTCGTAGTCTCCATCTTCATAGACAAAGTCAGGGTTGTCCTCGTACTCGTGCTGATAGTGCAGGTGGTTGACCCTGGGAATAGAACAGAAACAGCAAGTTAGGACTAGGTACATGCATTTTTTCAATTGAAGTGGTACTTTCATTTGTACCATTACATTGTTTTAGAGTGGTTCAGGTGACACACGTTAGTAAAACAAACAGAAATATAGATAAATACATATAAATAAATGTAAAATTTTAATTTAAAGAAATGTTAGAAAAAAAAAATATTTAAAAGTTACGTTTTCTATGTTGTGTTTTCATATAGAACTAAGGCATTTTATGTGGAAAATTGAGCAAATAACAGAGTTAGCAAAACTCAAAAATGGACAGAGCTAAGTTTAAGCTTATGGATTAATGTGTTGACATATTAGATCTAAATGTTTTTAAATATCTTATTTAGTTTTTGAGTAAAATTGATTTGCCTGAATATATGCAGAAAAACTATGGTCCTGATTTATCAAGTCCTGTGCAAAATATTACACTAAAGAGATATGCACCACCTCGAATTCTGCATCTTTAGTGTTTGTGTGAAAGAAAAATGTCAGCTACGCCAAGTTTTTGCTCCCCTTAACTTGTTTTGCACATGAGCAAAAGCTTAATAACTCTGGCCCTATGTGTATGGTATTATGTTTAAACCTAATGGCTTAGTTATACATCAGAATAGTTTATATTATAAAGTTTGGAATGTATAGAAGCTGTTTTAAAGGCCGATATTGAAAACCGCATGAAGAAAACTGCATTTTTGAGAAAACAGCCATTCACGTTACAGTGTTTCAAAAAATAGGGAAAAAAGCACTTTGCAGTGTCTCGTCTTAAGCTCGTGATTTGATTTTTGTCACTGCGAGTACAAGGGTTTTAGAATGAAGCTGCTGAAAGGTTGTTGAATTATAGAATAATTGTAAAAAGCATGAGAACTGAATGAAGAGGCTTAAGGAAGAATCAGTATGAGACCTGAGACCCAGTCATGAACAGATCCAGTTTGACCCAATTAAAGTTTGAAGAACTGGTGGTGATCCCATTGTATTTTTACTGTTATCTTTATTATTAGCTAAAAAAAAAAAAAAAAAAAAAAAGAAATAAAAAGGGTTAGATCTGGTAACAAGCTATCAATTTGAGATTTTTTAAGTTCTGGTAGAAATTTTGTGAGCACATGCACCATACATGCTGCTCGTGAGTCCAGCTTGAATATCATTAGAATAACAATTTAAGAACGGATTTCATTTTTATGTGAAGATTCAATTCATTTCTAGCAATGGGCAGAAGTAGATATTTACCTGTAATGTACTCTAATGTATCCTGTATAAACAACAGATGCTTACTTATTTTGCTATAGGTTGTAAAATACTGAAATTGATATTAGCAGTCAGTCAAACACGGTGCGATCTAAAAAAAGGAAAAAAAAATAAAAAATCCATGTCAGACCATTCCTAATCTATAAAGGAAGAAGGAAAAAATTCCCAAAAGGATAGTAAAAAGTCGCTGCAGTTTTCTTTTCTTTACGATCACCATTTAAACAATGTTCGTAACGGTGACGATGGTGATCTCATGCGAGCAGCAGGACCACAAATCGAAGCGTACCTTAGACTAAATGCAGTTTTTATGAAATCACAAAAGTGGAATAGTGATGAGGATAATTAGAAGTGACCCAGGTTTAATAGCAGTGAGCCGGAGCTGGTCGAGTGCTATAATTAGAGAGGAACATCATTTACACAAGTGGCTGTGATAATTTATTATAGATCAGACCTTTTAAATTAGAACTTCACTTGGGCAAACATTGATTTATCTTTAATGGTTTAAAGGAGCCCAGTGTTAAGCATGCAGCACTACTTGAGAGGAAACAAGGTTTGTAGGTTCTTCTGGTAATATTTATTTTATTTTTCTGTATTTTTCCACAAATCAGTTATGCCATGTAACAGTCACTTTGCAACGGTGATAGCAAATGTTTATATTTAACAAGATTTTTACCACTAACGTGTTAGAGCCTTATGAACCATAACAAAGTCTGGAGAACCTCAGGGACCGGACTCCTGCTGGTGCCAGAGTTAGGACTAAACATGGACCAGACCTCCTGCTGGTGCCAGAGTTAGGACTAAACACGGACCCAGGACTCCTCCTGGTGCCAGAGTTAGGACTAAACATGGACCGGACCGACCTCCTGCTGGTGCCAGAGTCAGGACATGGGGAAGTCTTCTGATGGTGCATTTTGAATTGGTTTGTTTAAATTGTTCTATATAAATAAACATTTTTTTAGGGCTTTAGAGGTCTGGCCTGTGGGACAGATTTGCCAAATGTGACATGGTAAAATTGGGTTATGGCAAAAAAAAAAAAAAAAAAAATGCAATTCAGTATAATGAAAAATTCAGATGGTTTTAACAGCGTTTCACAATTAGAGAAACCAAAATTGTAATTAGATTTTGCTGTGACAGAAAACTTGCTGTTAATTGAGTGCAGTTTAGATTCAAAACATGGTCTAGTCATAAAATAGTTGAATAGTTTAGTGAACCTTTGCAATCACCCCTTTTAAATCAGGACTTCATCATCAACCCACTATTTCTTTGTTTGACAGTTTATATTAGAATGTGGATTATTTGATTTTAGAAAGTGCACCAACACAATAACTTTTGCACAGAAGAGGAAAACTCATTTGTATTGCTGTCCATTATTTAAAAAAGTCCAAATGTCTGGGTGTACGGTTGATGACATGTTGTTGCTGGCTGACATTTAGCCTTTTCCATCACCCCTGCAGTGCTCTCACTCTCTCTCGCTCAGCTTGTGTCCTTACACTTGTTATTCGCACATACTGTACTGAATACAGACAGATGGCCGCTGCCTCACCCTGATTTGGATTTCTCCATAGACCACTACTCTTCTGCTTTCTCTGTTCCCCTCTCAGCCTACCTTATCAACTCTACAGGGCCGTGAGAAATAAGAAAGCTTCAAACAACCTGTGGTAAACAAGCTCGGTATGCTCAAAGTAGTTTCCTTGTTCAGAAAGATTAAAACACTATTCAAATTTTAAAAAGTTTTCAACTCCATAAACTTTTAGATTGTCATTAATGTCTCTTAATTCAACACAACGCAGGTAAGTGTAAATAATATTAGAATTATAAAGAAATAATGAGCTTTGGCCATGTGGTTGTCATTGTTTGCTCACATACATGGGATGAATCCTATTCATAGACATGGCAAGTAACCAAGTATTTTTATTTTGAGTACTGCACTACTTAAGTAGTTTTCTTTCTTTACTTGAGTATAGGCTATTACAAAATCAGGTGACTTTTTACTTTTACTTCTTACATTTTTCAAAAAGTAACTGTACTTTCTACTTCCTACACTTTAAAAACAAGTTAGTTACTTTTTTAAGTTTTAATAACCAGGTCAGACTTGCTGCTGCTGTATATTAAAGATGTTTGAACAAATTAACAAGTGAAAATTGTCAAAGCTATAGGAATTCTAACCAAAATTAAATATTTGTGACATGATAAAAATCATCACAATCACACTTCACAACATTACAAACCAACTTTGTGCGATGCAAAGAAATTGTAGATTGGTTAAAATGGTCTTACATGATGTACCTACATTATATGATTTGTTTTCTGCGTTGTTTCAGCAAATGTGTTCCTATTTCAACGAGCAAAATAAGCTGCCACATTTCTAGTATTAATAGTTTTACCAAAGACTAGAAAATATTTTTGGCAGTGATTGTACTTTTACTTTTTGTACTTTAGTAAATTTACACACGTTTACTTTTATACTTTTACTCAAGTAAAACAGTTCCAGCAGGACTTTGACTTTTACCAGAGTTGTTTTTTATACAAGTAACTGTACTTTTACTTGAGTAGTGAACTTCAGTACTTTTGCCATCTCTGCGCTAAAGTAATTTAGAAGCATAAGCATATTTTATTGTGCAGTAAAAAGCTGCTGTAGTAGACTCACAACATCGCTGGCTGCACTGCTCCTCTATTGTTTTGCTTTTTTTAATTTGGACATTTGAATGGAGAAATGGAAGCATTGTTTTGGAAGAGTACATAAGTAAAACAGGAGGCTTCTAATGATCATATTACCATTTATTTTTTCTTTTACTTTCAAATGAGTATATTTTTATAGCGTGGCTGTTCTTACAAGTAACATAGGGTCCGCACAGGAATACAACAGAAGAGATTAATGAAGTGTCAAAAGTGCAATCTGCAATGTCAGAGGATGTGGCGAAAAGCAGCAGCAGCAGCCTTGAGCTCTTCTCTTGTAGGAAATCAAACAGAACAGGAGTGCAGTGCTCCGGTTCGATTGAGAGAAATAGGACGCTAACAAAGAGAGAAGAGCTGCTTGTTGAAGTAAATGGTGTTTGAGAGGCACATTTGAGCAGGGCACCGGGCTGACGGTTTGTTATTGGAAGAAGATGGGTAACAGAGCCCCTAATTGCTGAGGATCGCTGAACACAGCAGGGACGATGCCTCATACCAGCAAAATCACGCCACTTTTGCACCCAAATGCCTGAAGCGCGCTGACATTCTACATGTCCATCTGCAAAGCTGGACTGTGGGTCATTTTCATCTAAAATTATTCTGTGTTGTTGCCATGATATCTTCACATTTATATAGTTTAAAATTTTGCATCTATGGATTCATTAATTGCTGTCCCTGCAATGTCAGTAATGAAAAACTGGGTTGGGCAGATGCGTTTTGCACAGCTTTTACGAGAGCCTTTTTGGGAGGACAAGTTACTTTATCGAGCCTTAGAGTGGGACTTGGTGCTGATAGACGAGATTCTCCTCAGGGCTGCTCAGCTCATTCAGCAACACTCAGGGAGGAAGGAGAAATGGATTTCAATAGCTGCAGAGTCTATTACTGAGATGGAATGATAAGATTTATGAAAAATTCTGTATGTGTGAAGCTGTAATAAAAGCATAGGCCTACAGTAAAAGTGGATTCATTTGAGCTATGGTGGAAAGATAAAATTTAAGTTTTAAATGTGTGTCACTTGTTTTAACCAAATGAAATGTCTTTCCAGTTTACAGAGTAACTTTGTGCTCATAAACTCACACGTTCTTAACAGGCTGCAAGCTCAATATAAGTTATTTTAACCATTTTAACCAACATTGCTTCTCCATAAAAACACAGCATGGAGTTGTGAGACAGAACTCTCTTGGGTTAGGTTAAAATACAGTACATGATGTTTGGAGAGAAGGGCACAACTTTTATTTCTGAAGCTTTTGGTAGAAATGATTGTGAATGTCCTGGTGAGAGGTACAAGTAATGGTAGTATTTCTGCTCAGTGTGCACTTCCCTGTTTGTCTAAATGCAACATATATTTACTCGATTCAGAAAAAAATGTATTTGCCTGAGGCCTTTAGTCAAATATTGAATAACTGTGTAAAAGTGCGGGCCAGCTTCACCATTGATCCAGCGGTGATCGGGCAGACTTGGGTGTGTAAGTCTGGCTGAATGTGAGCTGGTGGAAATCGATGCAGGACATCGGTAAACAGAGTTATGAGCTCATGTGTCCATGCTTCCTGCGGCTGTTTATTGCTGCTGCGTATAAGAGCATTAAGCTACTTGTGAGAGGCCGGTGCTGTCAATAGGAAATGTCCCCTCTGAGGATGAAGGACGGCTTTGCAGGCTGCACTAAACTTCAGCTCAATATATATACATCTGTTAGCTTCAGATAATGAAAATACTCTTATGGGCTGGGAGAAAGCTGTATTACGCTTTATCATTTTGGTAAGATCGAGACTAGTTTGTATCAGCTGCTTGATTTGCCACAAGAAGCTATGAGTTTTCATTATCAAAATTATTAGAACAATCACTTTTAGGAATTTATGTTTGGTAGAACTGAAGGTCAGTGAAAGTCTTCTGTAATTTAGTATATTAAAGGTGGAGTCTGAAAACTTCCTCTCAGAAATGTACTCAGAAAAGTATTCATGCCTTAAAAATCCTTTTCGCAAACAACAAAGTGAAACTAGAAAGGACCACCCAAGCACAGCCAATCAGAGAGCTGCATTGGAACTAAAAGTCTTCATTATTCAATTCAGGTAGTACACAGTGCTCTCTTTTTCACAATGTGCTGCAATTAACATATACTTTTTAGCGAAAAGCACAAAGTTTAGTCAATTACAACTAATAAGTAAGTTAGTTAAGTGTAAATGAATTAGCCTGGGCAAAATGTAGTACTATCAACTAATTGCAAAGAAAATGACATGAGGTAAATAATCTTGCCTGATATACTAATTCTACAGAAATTCTCAACACAAATCTGGATGATTTCTGGACTTAAAGATCTCAGAGATCTACCTATGACTAGGCATGGGTTGATATTAAAATTTGCACTCACAATTATTGTGACCAAAATAATCGAGATTAACAATATTATCATGATAGTTTACGTAAAAGTGCACTGATTTAAAATCATTGAAATATTTACTAGGGCACAATATGTATATAATATGTTTGAACAACTACTTAGTGTTTTGGTCTAAGTACAATCAAAAATGATTCAAAGTGAACAAATGTTTACAGTGTTGAGCAAAAATCTACTAACTTTGTCTTAGAGTCTCTGTTTTTGATGGAAAAGCAATTAGAACACAATTCAAAGTTTTGCATATGTTCTTTAAAGTGGACAGTTTAAGCATACTTTTTTTTCATCCCTGACATAGTTTTTCACTTGCCATATTATGAGTAATTAACATTTAAAAGGCTCAATAACATTTGCATTTTGAGAGAAAGGACAAAGATGAAGCACACAGAGCATAGAGCTAACACAATCTCTGTTGTGGCTGTGTGAGCAGTTTATTTCTACAGACAGCGCTTTAAGGGAATGTGCCATAAAGCCAAAGCCTACAGCATGTTAATAAAAGTAGATATTGGAAAAGTTTGAATGTGGACTGAAGATGTTTACTTTTGAGTTAAGTTGTTGATGTGTTGAGCACAAGTGTGTGGTCAGAGTTGAGGGATAAGCACTTGGCAAATTACAACCGTCTTCAATTTTCCACACCAAGGCCTTTTGGCGGAGAAAAGCCGCGAATCCAGCTTCCAGAGTGCCCTTGAGAGAAAACTAATGCTCGCAAAAACTTTTCTGAACCATCGTATTCATCTTTTTTCCCCTCAGATGCACCCCCTTTGCTTAAATGTCAGGCGCTGGCGAAAGTGCAGAGGAGGGCCATTAGTCTAGTCAGTGAAAGTGGAAGCGCTAGCATCATTAGCGGTTATTAGCTCGAGACAGCAGGTCACAGCGTCAACACGGGCTTGATCATTCACACGTAGGAGCTGGAGGCTGACTCAGACGTGTCTTCTTCCTGCTGCTTCTCTGTTGCACATGGATGAACACATATGACTAGACTGTGATTGCTGTATCACATCCAACTGTTCTGCCTCCATCTCCACAATTACAGACTTCATACTATTGTATATGTGCTCGCAGCTTGACTGTACCTAGGAAAAGAGCACAGACAGCTGCACAGTTGTGAAGATGCTCTGGATATTATACAACATTTGAGAAGCATTTTCTGTACTTTTAAAATTTGATATTGAAAATTGCATTATGCAGGAAGTGCACTTTTAGCATGTTAACGTTTATTAGCTTTATGTAACAAAACTGAACTGCTGCATTTTTATTATTATTTTTTTATCAGTCTACGTTTGCCTCTGAATGGTTCACCATGATGTGTTTTAAACACTTTTTACAGCTTATAGTAGTTTTGATCTTGGAATGAGACTTTTGTGAAAGTGCACATGATCTGCAGGTTCAGGGCTGGAGTGAGACTTTGAAATCTACAGAGATTATTTGTCTGTTTTTTTATGGGGTTCATGGGCAGCACATCTATTTCAGCAGTGTTTAAACCAGGGCGAAAGGCCTGAGCGGGGAGTATAGACATCCTTCCCCATAGATTTTTGGAAAAAAAGGAAACGTTTGGTGTATTTTACAGACTTCAGAAAGTGAGACTAAAATCATGTTTTTAGATAAAACTTTTATTACAGTCTGTTTAGTGTGGTGTGAGTGCCTGTGATGGAGGTGAATTGTGTGCATCACAGGGTCAGTGCACGAGTTATTTTATTGTAAAAAAAATCTGACATAGTGACTTTAAATACATTTTTTTATTTTTTATTTTTTATTGTATTTTCTGAATAACTTTCAGATGACATTATGTTCGTTACTTGAATTTCAGTGGGTGTGATTGACAGATGAATTAGCCAATTGAGGATGCATGTCATCCGCCGTGAGAAAATAAACATGGCTGCTTATGCAGAAAAACTAAATGAAAAAATTCTACACATTTTAATATGAGATGAGTGAAATTTGAATTTGTACAAAATGACAGACGACCAAGGAATTGTTTGCATCACACAAATAAACTATCTTGATTGCGCGTTTCTTTGTTAATCTGTTTTGAGAAGTGGTCAAGTATTGCAGAAGAGTGACTTTGGCTGCTTCACTCCAGAGAAATGTAGCTTGAAAAGGTGAGTCTGGAGAGGACTTACATAGGCGGCTGTGTGCCTTCTCTGGTAATGACACCCTCTTTGTCCATCAGCATCTGCCGGAAAGTGCTCACTTTTTGTCGGATCTCCTCCTCTGTGTACCTGAGAGAAGACAGCAGAAAGAATGTTATTGAGAAGAACACACACTTCAATTCAATGTAAAAAAATAAAATAAAATAGAGCACAATTTTGGTTTATAAACAGACAAAAACAAATGAATCAAATTTTCAACTAGACTGGAAATGTATTCTACTTAAATAATGCAGCTTTGGGGCAGAGAAAAGCTACAGGAACTAAGACCAATACTGAAAATACATTCTTTGAGTTTCAGTGTATTGTCCCACCTGAAAACAACTGTTTAAAAGGATTATTGGGTTACTAATTAGTTATTACTAAATAAAAGGCCTAATAGATTAATGCTCTTGCAAACCAACATAATGCTATTAAAAACTTTTAATAACTTTTTTAGAAATAAGATATTATTGAACATTGGACTCCTGATTATATACAGCAATTAAGGTTTGAGCTGACCTCCAAGTCTACTTTTAAGCTTTGTCCATGAGCTATCTGAATAATTAAAGGGAACAGCTTAATCCATTTGAATTCTTTTGAAAACTTATGATAATTACAAGACTTTTTTCACATTTCTGTTTGTTTATAAGTATACAACCAAACTGGGGCATACAATAGTTTGACTGACGCGATCACAAAAGCAATAAATAACTCGATTCATAATATCCGCTGCATAATATCGTGCATCTTTTCTTCTCGCTCTTTTGTGTGACGGGCGGCTGCACTTTCAATTGACCTTTTGCGCTTTAATTCTACTGTGAGTGTGAATGTGGGACGGAGTATAACGAATGAATCAAACATGGCCACACATTTTTTATGCATTCAGACACAAGCATCATCCACCAGCAGCAGCAGCAGTGACAGCCTGAAGAGGTGGCTCCCATAATTCCCCTGGTCTGTCAGACTCTGCCGCAGCAGCACTATTGTTAGAGGCTCGGCTGAACTACTGTCAGTGCTGTACAAGAGCTCTTTAGTGAGAGCAGCTCCAGGCATGTTCACACCTTCAACACATTTCCTCATAATAAGCTGTGCTGATCTACACAGATTGTCATGAGAAGGCTGGCGAGGAGGATTATTAGAAGAAGAAAAGTGATTAGGGTGGGACGAGACCAGACATCACACTGGGGTCACAAGAAGGATTTTGCCCCACATTTCTGTTATGTTTATGCTGGCCATTTTTGAACTATGGCTTCTCAAAAAAAATAACTCACTAGCTCTTTTGGTCTCATTAAGAATCTCCACACAAAAAAGAAAAAAAATCACACAAGGTAAATTTCTCTCATGTGTGTACAATCTTGTAAGATCTTGGTTGTTTTTTTTTTGTTCTAGAATGTGAATATGTCATAAAACCAAACTGTTTTTCCTATTAAGACATTGCAACTTGCCATAAAATACTTTAAAAAATCTCAAATTTTAAATCTATATCCACCGAACATTCCTTGTTGAGAAATTCTGTGTTGTTTTCACATTTTTAAATATTGATTTTACAGCAAGCACTTACCAGGGAAACTTGGAACGATTTCAGACTCAAAAAGATCATTATTACCATAATTTGAATAATAATAATACAAATAAATAACTTTCAAACATTTTGAGCAGATGCTGTATTTCATTAAATCAAGTAAAAACAGTTGAAAACACAATATAGAAAACGTATTTATTTACAAAAATCCTTGAGTTAGGGCTGCCCTATTCAACTTAAGACCCGAGGGCCAACTTGGCCCCCTAAAGATTTGATCCAGCCCCCAGTTCATTTACAAATATAGGCTTTTGGAAAAATCTGGCTCTTGGAAAAATTAAGTTGAATAGCCTTGAGTTAGGGGTACTTGGACAGTAAAGGCCTTTTCCCACTGTAGGAACTTTTTTCAGTCCCTTGTACTTTTTTTTGTTCCAGTCTTTATTTTAGGCTCACTATGACTGGAGGAAGGTTGGGAATAGTTTTTGGTACTTTTATGTGTGACAACATCTTCAGACAATACTCAGATTGATATTAGGAACCACTGGCTTAAACCAATAGGACTGACTTTACATAACTTGAACTTGTTGCATAATTGGGTTTATATAGACAATGATTACCTGTCATAACTGCAGCAGCCTAGCTGTAATTGCATATCACAAAATCCTCGGCCCTTCCCTATAAACTAACCTACAAATTACAACGGCACATTTGAGCGTGAAAAGTGCATTGCCTCTGCCGAGTGCTTTCTCTCCTCAGATTAAATATAGAAGCCCATATCTCGCACACTGGGCCGCGGCGCTATCGGCCCGTCTACAATGCGGAGAATGAGATTAGGACGAGTGTGATAGAGAGCTGAAATAGCTGGAAGATGGCCCGAAATGTGAGGTATAAGCCAGGCCTATTTGACAGCACCATCAGGACCCGCGCTGTACTGCAATCTCTCTACTCTGGCACCTGTCAACTCAGCACAAAGCAGCCGCTGAATACGAACTCGCTATTCATGGGCTTGCACCACCTATCACTATGCATTAAAGCTCCATCTCCACCGCTGCTGCTGTCTGTCTCTAGCTCTCGATGGGGCGAACAATGGAAAGAATCAGAAAGAATCCTGGCTGTGTTTTGTCCAGAACCACTGTGAAGGCAACTGGTGTGTCTGTCTTCATGCTTTCTTTCCGTGCGGGTCAGCGTGTAGTGCCTGAAGCCATCACCGTCGGCAGTCTATTGAAAGGGTCAAAAGCGTGAAACAAAAATCTCTGTTTGAATTTGACTTACACAACCTTGCCTGTCTTCTTTGCTCTTTTAGCACACTTTTGAAGATACAGGACTGCTTTCTTGCCTGAAACTTGGCATTTGGAGGGTGAATTCAAGTCCATTTTGAAAACATGCAGCGATAGAGTGGCAGTCAGAAGTTTTATATGAGGAAAAAAAAATCGATGGTGAAAAGAGCTATAGAAAAAAAAAAAAAACATCCTCAGAATCTCAGTGTGTGTCCGAAAACCACTTTACAGCAGGTAGCAATTGACCGAGCGGCGGGTGAGCGGCTATGTCAGACTTTTTGTCAGAGGCAATGACGATAAGGAAATGGAAGTCTTTAGTTTTAGTTTAGTCATACACTCTTTAAATGAAGTATTCTACAATTTAGAATGGAAACAAAGTTTCAATAATGAAAGTGCATAGAAAAATATGAAAATCACAGAAGGTTGCATGCGTACAACTTATCAGAGAAGATATTTACTTTTGCATTTACTTTTTTGTTGATCTGATTCATTATGATAGACACAACAATTTATGAAATATTTTTATTACTATTATATATTAAAGGGACAATGTGTAATTTTCTGGAGGCAAAAAATCACCAGTATTTCCACAGAAAAACAAACAAACAAAAACAAATCAATACAAAGATACAAAGATACAGTAACCAGTGTGTCATATTTGGGGGTGTGGCCTGTTGTGGGGGAAGTCTAATGGGAAACTGAACTTTTTATCTTTTTTAAGATGTTTTTTGGTGAATAAAGTGTATAATTCAAGTCGAGTCCGAACTAAGTTCAAATGGAGGTTGTTGATGTGAAGTTATCTCAGAAAAGTAAAGTTTTGTGGTTGTGAAAATGCCCCTAGCACTAGCATCACGTTAGCATTTAGCACGCAGCTATCATTAGCATTGTTGGATATATTGACTTTTTTGGACTTTGGAGAGTTGAATCACTTTATTAATCTTATTAACCATATTTGACACTATATTTCCTTAAGTCCACATTTGCTGTTGTAGGTCGTAATTAGGCCTATTCGTTTCAGTGAGTTTCAGTGAGTATAAAGCAGTTGTTCTGATTCACTCCCCATGTTAAGGGTCCACTTCCCACAGAATCCGTTAGCGGGCGTGGCCTCTAATGTCAACTGTATCTCTTGCAAAAAGATTGTGTTCACATTTTAGAATGTGATTAAGTCATAGTGCAAGGGCTGGTCTTATCTACAGGCCTAAATAACACTGTACTGTGTCACGAAAAGCTTATTTAAATTGAGTGCTAGTAAAAAAAAAAGAATTTAGACAACATTCATTTATGCCCTTCATCAGTAATAAATATTATTGGCCTGCAGGGGTTGATAATGGTCTATTTATCCGGCGTTCAAAGTGCTTTACATCAAGGAACCAATCAGCTATTTTATTATAATATTTCATTATATTTTTCTCAAGTTTAAAACACAGTTTTAAATTAACACTTCTCTCTGCAAAATTATAAATTTTTCCTTCTATATCAGACAAATGTAAGCAAGAAAGAAAATGTTTATTTGTTATGTTTAAATGGCAATTCCTTCTTTGTCAGGGGCAACACACGTGGGCTGATGTTCAAAGTTACCATGGAAACATGTTAAGTTATAAATCATCTCTTACCTACATTTGTCTTAGATAAAAGCCCTATAATAATTCATTTACTAAGAAGACGGTGAATGATGAACATCCCTTCACTTGTACATTGAGATTAACATATTTGGTTGAAAAAAAAAAAGTTAAAAAAAGCCTACATGAATTCTCATAATAAAAATCCATATGAAACAGCACTCATTTCCACTGTGTCTCATTACTGGCCCAGCGGTCACATCTCTGAAGAAATCAATTGAGAGAAGGCTATGGCCAAACGTCAGATGATTGTCAGAATCAAAGAGGAAACAAGAGCGCTCCTCTCTGTACATTTAATTAACACTTAATCCAGCTGTGAAGCCCGCTGACTCCCCTCTCACCATCTGTTCTGCCCTGCCACTGGCTAATACTCACTACAAAGGCATCACGCATGGACTCGGCCACTGTGAACAAAGCGCACTAACAATTTTATAAATAGGCTTACAGCTTTGATAGAGGAGTAGATTACCTGCAGTTGTTGAGAAGCCTCTGTCAAAAGATGGCGGTCTAATGGAGATGTGTGTGTTTTCTTAGTAGATAAATCGGTTTTAAATTACTTTGTCTCAAAACGAGCTCATTTAATAACAGAGAAAGGGGAGTAGTTAAATTATACAAATTGTGGTGGTTAAATTATGCTTTACTCAATGCCGACTTGTAGATTAAGCAAGAGATTCATTACTTTGCTACTTAGTCAATAACAGCTCATTTATTTAAAAGTGAAATAAATGTTTTCACAAAGAAAGAGAGCTGTTACTGGCTGACATTTAGAACCACTATAGCAACAAGAAAAAACATAAATTAGATTCATATGACAGATTATTACATTTTTCTAATTTTGACTTGGTCTGGTCTAATAGTTATCATAGCTTTAAAGCAGTTAAGTCGCAAGTTGTAAAAAAAAATGGACAAATAAAAGTTAATTAACAGAATTTTGTCTTAGTTTGGTGTAATAGTCTTTGTGGTAAATATTTATCATATAGTTTTACAGGAGTTAAGTTGCAATTTATGAAGAAATTGACAACTAAAAGAAAATTACAGGAAGCAATTATAGTTCTAAAACAGAATTCCTCCACATGTGTCGTCAAAAAGCACCAAAATGCAAAGAAAATGTACACACAACTAACTGGAGTTTATGCCAACATTTAATATACATTGATAAGTGTTGCAAGTTATAATAATTTGTCACCTTGTCACTCCTGTTTTATTTATGTTGATTTTGGCCCAGATTTACAAAGTAGTTGCTAGGTAACATTTGTGGATTCCCCTCCACATGTGTCATATTTACTGGGCAAAAGACTATAATGAGCTTCACCTAAACAACCAAACTGGGTAAAAACAAACTAAATGTTTAGTGAAATCTTAATCATAATCATGTTTACTATATTTTACTAAAAAATATAGTCTAACTTGTCATTTAGTATGTTTTTTTATGGGCTTTCAAAATGTGTAACTCACCAGCATTGTACACTCTGTGCTTGTGCCTAATTCAGCCTCACCAGATTGTTTTCTACACGTGTGACAATCTTGTGACAATTGTATCTTGCAAGATCTTGTGGGATGAGATTTTGACCCATGCTTTCTGCACCTCTCAACTAGCAAAGCACTGCAATTTGATGGAAAACACCACCATCTTTGGAAATGATTCCGTGATGCCAATCATAGCCATTTCGCCTTATTTCCGACAACACATCACATTGACCTGACTGAAGAGGGACAAGGTTCATTGATTAGCGGCAGGCCCTCCCACCAGCCCACCCCCACCATGAAAAATGACCACGATTAAAGAAGTTGATTGGAGTAATTAGACAGCTCTGAGCAGCCGCAGATTCCCTCCATTAACTCGCGGTCTGGGGAAATGAATAGTTGTGCCGCTCAAGCTGATAGTCATCGATTTGATGCGCATGTGGCTATGTCTGTACGCAGTCAAGCCCAGCACCTAAGAGACGCATTTTCCTCAAGTCGTCCCCAGGCTCCCCTCCTTTTAAAACGCTCCAAACACCGCAGCTATCAGAGAGTAATGCGTGGACTCGTGCCAACGCAGTTAGAATGAACGCAGCTCAAACATTGGACGGCAAGAAAAAGACACCCCCACGTTTCTATTTTGGGGGCAGACTTAAAATGACCTGCTGGCACCACAAACTCTGCAGTGAAGAGGATTCAATTGAGGCTCTCCACTGTCATAGATTCCGTGGTTTAGATAGCGGGTAGCGTCCTGCACCAAACACAAAGAGGAGAAAATGAAGAATAGCCCTTCCTTTCTCAACATCAGCAGGCCTTTTCACCTCCCCCACCGTCTAAGCAGATCAATGCTCAGAACAAGACACTCTTTCTGATTGCTCATATTGTCGTTACCGTTCTATAACCAGGCAATCCCGGGCAGTTTTGTCTCTGGGCTAGATTGACTGCGTGGCCTACAGTGACAGTGGACAAAATAGGTCATCTTCCCACAAATGCTTTTCCTCTAATTTAGCGTCTTTGGACAGGGCTTATCGTCTTATGATGCTGGGCTCATGCAGAAGCTTTCCGCAGAACTCACACACAGTTGTATGCTGCAATGCTTTTGATGTGATTGTGTATTGTGATTATGCATGAAGTTAAATATAGCTAATTTCAAATGTGATGGGTCATGATGGGAGCAAATTCCAACTGTGTGCCAACTGTGTCAAATTAATATGCAAATGACTTCATAATTAGATGTGGAGGCAACATGAAGAAAACCCAAAAGGGAAAAAGTTATGGTGGGATTCTAAAAATAGATAGTCTTTGCTGTGTATGATAATCTGATTTATTATGTGCAGTGTAGGTCACATTTAATGCATAATTATCTGCTCAGAAACAGCAGTCCCCAGACTCTTCCTTTTAGCGTTTCCAAATCATTATAAAAAAAAGCATTTCACTTTGAACTTAAGAACATCTTTGTTAAGTCGCCACGGCAACACTTCGAGCCTCACCTTTAAAACAACACATTAATTTTTCAATGTACAAACGCACATCTAATTTATCTGCTTGGTGGAGCATAAAGGGAGGGTCTGTACCACGCATGATGAATACATACGCACATTACACAGTGATGCATACAGAAACAAGGCACAGAGAGGTTTGTTAGACACAACCATGTATTTTTCTTCTTGTGCCTATATGCATAACTTAAAGGTTTTCATGTGTTTCAAAGAAGCAACGATTTCTGTGAAGAGGGTTAATAATAGAGCCGCTGACACCTCACAAGCTCTGATCATGCTCATCATTCAGGTCCAATTAGGGCTGAAAAAAGTGCTCATAACATAGTGTCCAGAGTAAAGCAGATCTGAGGAACTTCAGTGGTAGTGCTCCGCCTACAGCTCTCTTGTATGAATACACTATCAAATCATGTTTTTTTTTCTGTGTATATTTAGTACTGAAGTGGGGCAGCAAAAACACACCCAGGTAAATTTTTCACTGCATAAATAAATAAATAAATAGATAATTAAGAGCCAGAGTTTCTCAGGAAAGTTGTTGTTGGGTCGAGATTCCAAAATTGCAAGAGCCGGATTTCTACCAAGAAGGGGCGAGTGAGAGAACGACAAATGCTTCAAACATATAATCACTACAGAGACCTAGAAACACTGTCAACAAGGCTAAATGTTACAGCTAAGACTGACATATTTCAAATTTTCCTTTTCCTTTTTAATTTTTTTTTAAAAATCTCATTTTAGTATTAAAAGTTACCTTGCAACTACACTGGACCCAAACCAATTTCCTTACGAGGACAATAAATCTACTACAACTAAAAGTCCTATAATATAATAGAAGTTTTTGGCTTTGTGGTTTTGGGGTCATGCTTTGTTTTTAGCAGCACAAAAACTGTGTGTTGAGACATTTTGTTGAGTGTTCTTGACTTCTGTATGTTAACTGGTGAAATAAACCACATTTGTTCAAGTGTGCGAGTGTCTGATTTTTAATTAAGAAAAGAACTTAACATCAGCTCCCCTGCACACAGTTATCTCGTCACTACAAAAGTCACTGTCCTATACTTAATACTACATCTTTGTCCACTAAGGAAGTGCACTTGTCTGTTCTTGTTGTTAGCATGTAGCTAATGACTTGCCTGACCAACCAGTCCCTACACCAGAGGTTCTCAAAGGGGGTGCCGCGGCACCATGGGGTGCCGTGACGTGAGTCCAGGGGTGCCGCGAAAATTGTTGAGTCTGATAGAATTTTTCAAATAAAGGCTTTTGAATATAGCATAGACCAGCAGTTGTGAACACCCAGAACGCACTCTTTGCCTCACTCAGAAACATTTGCGTTCCTTTTTTCCTCTCTCCCATCCTCACTTTAGAGAGGCTGCGTGTGTCTGTGTATCAGAGCTTATAGCAGCAGATTGTGTCTTTAAAGAAGGGTTTGAAACACACAGTGATATTCTACGAAACATGAGCTTCGTATTGGTGCTTCATTTGTTCAAATCTGCCTTATATCTGCGGAGAAAAAGTCCAAAACATAAGTGAAATAAAACATACGGGATTAGAAACTCGATGCGGCGCGTAACGGCGCATCGCGGAAATCGTCAAAGTGATCTTTGGAGCTTTTGCATTTGCAAAACAGAAGTCCTGTCCTAACAAAAGTTTGTGGAACAGCAGCGTTTTCTCCGCTCTGATCACATAGGACAGTCTCGTCACACTGATGATTCTGAACGCTGGTTTACAGGGGCTGACCTAGATTGGGGCCCCATGAGAGCTTCTGATTTAAAATGATTTTAAAACAAGCTTTATACCTTTTTAATAATAATAAAAATACATCATGCATTACGAAAAAATTATTTTAAATATCTCAAAATACAGAATATCACATTGAATTTAATAAAATGTTCCTGTGGTGTTTAGTGGAGGTTTATATTGCAAATTGCAAAGAAATCTAAATAAGCTGTGCACGTTTAAAAAAAAACAACAACAACAAAAAAACCACCCTATTTAAAGTAAAACACTACGCGAAATTGTAAGGGGTGCCTCAGCTTAGGGCAAGAACGCTTAGGAGTGCCCCAGAGCTGAAAAGTTTGAGAACCTCTGCCCTAAAGCTTTGACAGACACTTTATAAACTGTGAGGGTCTGGGATCAGAACGACAGGTTTCAATTTCGAGGGTGGGGTTTCCGAGCTTTAGTCAACCAATCACAGAAAACACAGAAATTCCACTAAAACAGCGACACAATGTTTTCGTAAACACGTAGCGCAAGGATTTTTTCAACATGAAGCCTCACGGTTTGCTGCTCACGTTTTAAGAAATTGATACGTTCATTGTTCAAATCGAAGCAAGAGCCGAATCAGCTATGTTTACCGTCTTAAATGTTTTGAAATGGGGCTTGAAAGCAACTTCCGACTTTTTAGTGTCACGTGTCAGAATCGCTGTACTTGATTGGATCATCCTAACATTGAATGGAGAAATTATTGGCCGAGGCTCCGGTTTCAGACCCTTCTGCATTCAAACAGAATGTAACAGAATGTAGGAGGGGCTGACTGGTCAGGCAAGCTAACAACTGTAAGCATAATCACACAGCAGTAGACTTCTCAATGCTTCAAAACACATTGTGGTGAAAGACTGAAATAGGTAAATAATTGACAAGAACACACAAGTTGGTAGATATAATTTTGATGTGAAATTATTGGCCATGATTATTATATCTATATAATTTAGCCAATTGAATCATAATGGTTTCATAATTAGGGTTCTCTCATTGTACAGGTTAATTCTTTACAGTATTCACTCTCTTACATATAGCCTTCTGCTCTGTAGCTCTGCATAACTGCTCCACTCTCATTATGAACACTGACACCACTGAAAGCCCTCGTGCTCTTTAAATCTACTCAGAGCAATGTACAAATGACTTCATGTTCTAACCTCCAGCCCACCTCATATACATAAAAGGCCAATGCTTCCTGCTGAGACCTGCAGCACTCACAGACCTCTATAGACCTGCGAGCTGTGGACAGCTAAATAAACCTTTTCTGTTAATTGAAGAGCCATTCTAATTGGCTCCCAGGGTGAAGCCGTCACTCCTGACAGCCTATTTATCACAGCTCCAAAGAAGTGCATGCTGGGAAATATAAAGGGAGAAGAGCCTGCCAGCTTTAAAGGAGGGGCAGACATCCGACTTGCCCCTGAGCATAATCTTCTCCATTCGGGAGGAGAAGGGCCCAGGGGTGAAAACAGACTCCATCTTAATTGTGTCTAATGCCCTGGAATTGTTGTGACTATAACCCAGTGTTTTATCCCTCGGCTCGATCCGTTAATCCAGCGCACATGCACATGGAACTCGCAAATAGAGAGGGGGACGGAAGGGGAGACTGCCAAATGAGAGTCTGCCTTTACAGAAGACTATATAATGACTTGGTGGGTCTTCATAGAAAGAGGGTTTTATCAGTTGACATTAAACTAGGTATGCACTAATCCAATTTTTATTTTTTCAGTAATGAATAAAAAAAATGCTACGCTCATTACATGAACAAACTAACCGGAGAAAATAACATAGGGGATCTAAAATAAACTAAGTGATTGAATTCTGTAGAGTCTCAGCTGTAAAATGTTAACATGTGTTTGTGTTCCTAATAGGTTCTGTAAATAACATTGTACTTTGCCACGAAATACCTAAAAGGTAATCAATCTGAAAAACTCAAGACAACCTAAAATGAGAGTGTGTTTCATAATAAATGAGCTCATGATAACTTATGGTAATGTCAGTGTAGAAGCTAAAGTTTTAGTTTCATGTGTCAGTAAAGTGACTGTATGCATGATCATTTATGTTTTGTGTTTAATTTTAGTACCAAATCTAAAGCAGTGCAAGCCAGAATGCTGAAGTCAGGCTAATGTTGAGAATGGCATTTGATATGATCCAACAATGAAAGCTACATAAGTAATTTGAACAGGAACACGGCAACTGTGAAGTGTCCAGAGTATGACAGTCGTGGTGCGGTCAGCGTTGGCTAACCCATGTCTGTCATCATTAGCTAAAACAGCTTTAATGACAGCTACATTGTTCCAGGGGCTCTGGTGTCTGCAGCCCAGAGAGACAAGGGGTCCTGACAGATGGCCCAAATCCTCATACCCCCACTGCCCCTTTGATGAGGTCCTGCAGTATTTAGCCTACATTTGTTAAGTATGTTCTATTGCTCACAAAGCTTTGGGGTAAAACATGGGGTTTACGATGTATAAGTTTCCTGCTTGTGTTTAATGAGTTGTTTTAACTTGGCTTAGAATAGAGTCGTAACAAATAAAATTGGACTTGAACATGACGTTGATAAACTACTTGCAGTCAGGTCCGAAATTAACTTTTTGACTCACCGGCCAAGTTGGCCGGTAGATGAAAAAATCTACCGGCAAGCATATTTTTACCGGCCAAATATAAAATCATTTACACATACCTTTGAATATGTTTTTTTTCATACTGTATTGGATGCAAACAAAGAAAGTCACATCAACATGTTGTATTTTACTAATGTAAAATACTTTTATTTAATCAACCGTTCATTTAATGAACTGGTCTTTTGTGAAATATAAGTTTTCTATTTTGTTTGTTGTTGTCAGTATAGGCTACTACACACTTTCATAAAATCCTGATGCATGATGTCACAGCGATTACTTTTACGTTTCAGGTCATTTACCTCCCTTTGAGTAAAGGTTAGGTTTGATTTTACCTCATGCAGATCCTTTAGTAGTGCATCAATCCTGGTGTTTGTGGAATCTATAATAATTTTCACAAAGCCTTCAAAGTTCTATTGTTTTGTTGCAATAACACATTCTTTTGTTGCTGTAAAAGTTCATTCACTTGTGTCATAGACACTTGTTCATCCTCCGGTTTACTCTCGAGCTTCTGCTTTGGTGGCTTGTTATCCTCTGCACACACACACCCCGGACACGCCGATACGCTCTCCTGGCTGCGCAGCCGCCGCACCGATCAGGTGACCACCGATCAGCTGTTCCGCTTTAGCTTCGTGTTTAGCCACCAACATTGTTCGGCCCGGTTTTAACGCACGGGAATCCGTTGGCTCTTCGGTGTTAGCGATGCTGAAGGAGACAAAAAGGAGAAGGGCCAGCGGTGCGATACAGAGGAGTAGCGTAAACGGTAAACGCTGCCACTTGGAAGCAGGCTGAAGCAGAAAGTTGCCCCGGCGGAAAAGTTACGCGCTAGCCCGCAGCGGTGAAAAGGATGGAGGAACAACAATCTCCGTGAACACAGCTCTTTCGTTATGGATTTTTGACTTACCGCCGAGTGTCCTGGCAGGGCTTGATGAGTGGATATCAGCACGGTAAGTTGTAGCTGTTTACGTCTGTCAATGTGTTAACCAAAATTGGCCCAGGCTAACAAGCAGCCTTCATGGCTAACTTGGATCGCTCTGATGAAAAACAGTTGATCCGATGATTCTCTCTTTCGAAAAAATACTGCTTACATGAAGCCAAAGGATTGGAAAACAGGCTGCCCAAAACGTTAGTGTGTCGTGTGTGTGACTCCCGGTAAATAGCTCCACACGTTCCCAACTTCGAAGCTCTCCTGTCAGTAGCGGTGCTGTTGTTTTGAAGTGACGTAGGTTTGTGTGTAATGGTTGTGCGTGCGCGCGCAGAGTTTAAATAGAGGGAGAATTGGAGCAGACAGCAAAAGAACACAAGTAGAAGAAATCCGCCAACATAAAGAGTAAAAACATAACTGATTTACTGCTAATGGGGAAAAAAAATTTACTCGCCATGTGGCGGATAGCGCTCTGAGATTTACTCGCCAGGAGGAAAATTTACTCGCATTTGGCGAGTGGCGAGTGTTAATTTCGGACCCTGCTTGCAGTGCTCTGACATAAAGATAACATGGCTGTGATAGCAGCAGATAGAAATAAAGCTAGAATGCTACATCTACGTATGCAATAATAAAAATGCTACAGTTGATAATTATCTTGTATATTTTACAAGTAGAAAAAAAAGAAGAAGAAATCTAGTTCTGCAAATGTAATTTGTTTAAAAATGGCTAGACAGACTAGCCATTTTTTAAAAAAAGGGTCTTTTGTTTAGTCGTGAAGAGCACCTGTCACAAGTCTGACTAATTAAGATGACCTTTGTACAAGTACTACCACCTCCCCAATCTATCAGGGATTATTCAGCTTTTCCAAGTGATAAATGTGGTGTGAATAAGACCGATAGAATAAGAAAGGTTTAGTCATGTATTACTGTATGTCATGTCTCCAGATTGTCAACTGCATTCTGCCCTATCCTGTTTAGTATTAGTAGTGGTATAGTGTTTGTAGTAGAAGAAGAAAATCCATGAGACAGCCATTGAGAGCTGGCTGCTGCAGCATGGGGCCTGTAAATGGTTTCAAATACATGAGGCGGGACTATGTGCAATTGCACCAATTAGGGCTGCAGTAGGCAGAAAATTGGAAAGGAAAATGCAACATGTACACTGCGGCACTGCAGCCTTTTCTTAGAAAGCTTTTTGAAATGGAGCTGTGCTCGTGGTTAAAGGAGAAGATATACTCTCAGTATATAAATGTGAACAAGAGTATATAGTTTTTAGGATTAATAAATTACAAACATATTTGTTATAAGAAACATCTAATTGATCCAGCTATCCAAAGTGCATTCTACAGAAAGAAAATCATTGGTATATTATATTTTAGCACGCATTAGCCAATCTGTGCTTCCTTAAAATGCCGACATCTTTTTAACAAACTCCCACGAGTTGTCTCTGCTGTGACTAAAGTATATTCCGCTATTATTTATACCCACTATTGACGATCGTCGCCTTCTCCTCCATTCTCCCCAGTGTGGGGTAGGACTCATTGGTATAATCTGTCAGTGGCTGTGAACATTGACAATAGGACTAAAATCAGCAAGAAGAAAGATCTTTCATAGTACAGTGAATGTTTGATGTATATATACTATGCATATAATCTATTTATACTGATAAATATAGCTGCTATCTTGGTAAAAATAGATGTCTGGCACCACTTCTTAACACTTTTTTTGTACTATTTGCTGAACACTTGGAAAAGTGATACGTATATATTATGAGCAGCTCCTACAGCTACATGTGAGTTTTAAGTAAATAAGAAGTATTCTGAGTTTATTTGGTGGTGGTCAAGCTATTGGTATAAACAAGCAACACCTCTGAAAACTTGAGGAAGATCGAAACGTGAGTGAATAAAACTATACTTGAAATTGTAAATTGTCTGAAAAGTAAAGTAAAGACAATTCTGTAGTAGTTTTCACCCATAAAAATATTACGTTTGATCATCGTTATTTTGTAATAAGATGTATATTACGAAGAGATATACATGTTTTAGTTATTACCACTTGACAATCTGACATTGTTATGAAAGCTCAGTATAAATGAATCCTCACCCTTGCTCCTCCATCATCTCCTGCAGCTCCATGCATTTCAGCTCCACTCTTCTCTTCCTCTCATGGTCTAGGATCTCTCTGTGGGGCTTCTTCACTAGGACAGGCTCCACAGAGGGAGGCTCTTCCTCCTCTACGCCCAGATTTCCATCTTCACTTTTGGCCTGCAGGACTGCTCCAGACGCCTGGCCTCCGGATGCTGTTCCTGCTCCTGGGACTGCTGCCTGGGCCACACCGCTGGCACCATCTTTGGGGGACGGCACCCTCGCCTCATCATACATTGTGACTGCAAAGAGAGAAGAGATTCAAGATGTAAAGACTTTTGTCAAAGCTGAGGGGACGAGACCCCAGATTTCTGCTTCTTTGGTTAAAAGACAGACATGTCTGAAGACTGGTGTTGATATTACTCTCATGTGTTACTGTATGTCATCTATTAGGGTATTATTTGTGTAAGCTCTTGGGAAACAGAAGTGTGTTTTGGTTTTCAATCTAATTTATACACAATTTGGATAAACAAGTCGATGTCTGATGGTATCTCTTTCTTTTGATGTGTTGATTCAAATGCATGGCACACATTTAATGAAATGAATAATAAAACGCTGCTGCCTCCGAGGCACTTTTCATGGTCCCTGAACTCTTGTTTGGTTAACACTTGTAGAAAACACATGGATGAGCTGCAAGATCAGTGCAAACGTTTCCAGGCATAGACAAACACATATTGGTGTTTGGAATAAGTTAGCGCTGGGCTACAGGGCACATAGTGGATCCACAGTGAAAGGTGAGTTTGATGGTAATACCAGTGGACAGGCTCAGAGCTGTGCCTGAGTCGAGCAGCTCACACACGTCAACAAACTGAATGCACAGATATATACAAGGGCAGCAGCACACAGCAAGCATGTGACTACATGTAGACATGCATTATCAGCGACAGCGCTGGCAGCAACTTGTGCTCCATGAGTCAGTCCAGCAGAGCCTACAGGCCAGTTAGGAGGAAGAGGAGCCAGACACACAGCCAGCTCCAAAAGTAGTTTTTCTTTAGAAATGAACTCATGCAATGAATCACATTATCCAAAACACAGTCATTTCACTCTTTAAATAGTCGTGCAATACTTTCATCTACAGGATTCGGGTCTATAGTTATATACTTATAACAAAAGTCATTATTTTTTATCCAAGATGTCCAACAATAATAAAAATCATTAATACTAATTCATGTTTGCTTTTAGCCTATTGAATCATCGGTTAATACAAAGAGCAAATGATAATGGCCATCTGACTGCAGAGGATGTTAGGAGAGCAGCCCAGAGAATCAAGATTAAGATGGACGGTGCTATTTGGGCCAGCATGCCGGGAAAGAGGAGGGCCTTCCTGATTGTACGAACCTTGGCTGTCCCACACCTCCCCTCTCCTCCACAACTAATGGCTCCATTTTTCACCAGAGAGCCAAAAAAACAGCGACCATGGCGCTTCATCACTGTCACCTTCAGAGAATACGGGACAAGATTCCACCGGGACCATGCAGACACACCTTCTGGACTGCAGATACACTTTGTTGGCCTTTATCAGAAAAGAGATTTGAAGATATTTGACTCTGAAGTGAAAGACTTTCTTATAGCGTGGGTTTATTGTTGAAGGAGCTGCATGCATGTGTGTGTAGCAGCACGACTGGGCTGACAGAACAGGTGGCAGAACAGCAGGACGTATCATCACTGAATCTATTAAACACTAAATCAGAGCTTGATTTTCCATGGCAGCCATCGCTCATCTGCACGCTTGTCACAAAGAGTTAATTCCAGGGGAAAATGGGAATTTATCAAGAGTAGCGTGACATGACACTAAAGTCAACAACTTAATTCATCATTGGATGAGACACTACAAACACTTTTCTGAGTTCTTAAACATGTTAGGAAGGTGTTCTCTAATTATTAGTATACTCAACATACAAAATACAAAATGCCAATCCCAAAATTAACATTTCCATTTGTGTGCTTATCAAATGCTTACCATACATGTGCTAAATGACTGGGGGAGCTCCCAGCTAATCTCATTTGCACTGGGCTTAATGTTTTGCCCAGCATATGGACACAGCACAACTTTAAAGACTGTGTCAATATTAGCCAAAATTACATGAGGACATGATGAAGAAATGGAGGAGAAAAAACAACCCTCCCATCTCAAATGAACTTCTCCACCATGCCAGATGTAGACATGAGGAGCTGCGGGCCAGGCGTCTGTCTGTGTTAAACCATGCTGTAAATATCCAGGCATCTCATTACGTTAATGCATCATCATCATTCATGGAGGTTCCCCCAGGTCCCCATCGGGTGACACACAGAATCTGCTCCTTTCAACTTAAAACAGCTAAATAACTTAATTGTGAAATGAAAAAGTCCAGGCTGAATGGGACATGTGTCAGCTGTGGCTTGATAAGGTGCGGAGGACAAAATTAATTGTGTGGGAGTCGTCCGCTGGGACTCAAGGTTATCTGCAGCTACAGTAATAATAGTGGCACTGAGCACCTCAGAACAAAACAAACTGTGCTGTGATTATGAGACCCACAACATAATCTCCTTTTTACATTCTTAACACTGGGATAGTGATAAAAGTCAGAAATATACACAACAAAACACTTCACTACATAATGGTGGTACTTTTTCAAAATATATCAATGGACCGACATACAAGTTCCGGAGCCAATGTGAGCTTGTACAAGACAGTTCCTGTGAAATGAGGCAGCTGTAGTGTCAATTAGCCATCTGCAGTGACAACAACACTTCAAAATGTCCTGCATTTATAAACCATTTATTAGTTGCAATAGAAATATTAATATTAAACCGAACATTTAAGTGACACACTGAGAACGTCAGAATGAACGGAGAAATGTTTTGGTGAAGGTGCACTAAATAACTTGACTGTCACATTAACATATTATTTATTACTCAGTTGTTCATGTGTCTATAATAAACAAACGTTTGATAGTCACTGGACAATGCGTGCAGGCTAATGTTCGCATTACTAGACAAAAAAAACACAAGTTATTACTTTTTAAACGGGAACATTTTGACTTCTATCTGAATGTAATTTGCAATTTGACGGAGCTAGTTCTAGACAAAAAGAAGTCATTTCTATCAAATTGTTGCTAAATATATACTTCTATATTTTACCTTGAATGCTTTCACCTCGGCACTGATCTGATCGAGTGGGGCCAACTGCTTTGCTTAAATAGAGATAAAAAAAAAGTCTAGTAGAAAATTTCATATTGTCCACTGATGGTTAATCTGTGAGATCAATGTGACTCACTGTTGTGGAGTTTAGGTTGCTTGACTTTTGATATATAATTGAATGAGTTATAATATTTCACATAAAAACCCTCCCATCTGATCTCAAACCAATGGTAAGTGTCCCACGCATGACTCATCTGATATACAGACACACTTAAAACTCACTTAATAAGGATGAGATTTGCCATGACCGCGCAGCACAACCAGATCTAATGAAGAATTGAAAGTCACATTATACTTTTGACAAGAAGGAGGTCTGCCTGGGCACAAGCCGCTGCACAATTACACAGAATTATATTTTTGTTTTATGTGGGAGTTGATCAAATTTATCAATTACAAGAAAAATGAAATCTGGGCTATGCTGGTAACTTCATCAGTCTTTGGATAAACAGATTAGAGACTGACAGCTCATGGCATTACAGAGCCATTATGGGAAAAGAAGCACCTCGGAAAAACAAAATATTTATAGAGACAAACAATGTATTTCTAAATGGGAGGGCAATGAAACCAACAATATAGTGATAAATAATGGAAGGGGCTGTGATGTTGACATTTATGATCCAGTAAACTATTTCTTATGAAAACAAGTTGTCTTTTTAGCTTGACATTCATTTTACAAACAACCATGATGACCAGTATGCCAGCTGCTGAATATTAAAATATGAAAATCTCACAGTAAAGTTTATAGTTAAGGTGTTGAATGTAAAAAGAATATTGCCGTTTTATGAAAATGTCTTTAAAAACTAAATTACCACTTGATTCTTCTTTGCTTTTCTGTTTTGCATGGATTCAAATGTCGTTGTGTCTCTGGGGATTCTGTTACCCCGAAGCCAAAAGGTCTGAGGTTTGATACGTAGTCTAAATGGGGGTCTTTCTTTTCTTCTCTTGCCTGCATAATGTGTTGATGGTACTCATCTTGCTCCTGACTAGAATCACAACACAAAACGCCCTTGGCCAGACCACGAGCCGCAAAAATATGAACTGTTTGTGAATTAATACAAAATGCACTGTGATTAGAATGTAAAAAAAATCATAATAAAGACAATAGTAGGATGAATTACATAAACAATAACTTTCAAAAATTCACTGACGGTATAGATATAATTGATGATAGTTCTATTTTCTTTTTATTTTTAGCACATGCTTGCACAATCAATCTTTTGGTATTTATAGTATTAAAATGTCTATGACAAAACTACTCACAGAACTACACTAAAACAAAGTTAAGATAATTAGGCTTAAGCAGTGACGGCCCTAGCCCTTTTGGCGCCCAAGGCAAGACCCCTAATCTGGCTCACGCCGGATGGATATGTATTGAACTCCTATCTGAGTTCTCACTATATCCATCTGGGACTTGACTCGCTGAAAGCGTTCGAGAAAAGGCGGGGCGTTTATTGAAATACTTCGAGCTGATTGGGTGTGGGGCCTACCTTATTTGAGCTTAGCCAATCACAGCAACAACTCGTAATGGTGTATCCAATGTCCGCGTGAGATAGAACAAGTACGTGTCACACATACTGCTCTTCTTTCAAAAAGAAATTACTCCGTATTTCTGCTGAAACCGCATCAAAAGCAGCAGAAACACGTGCATCCACGGAAGCCGCCGTCTTTGTTTAGCTTGAATCAGACTCGGCTGCGGACCGGGGAGCTAACGGCCCGTGTTAGCCCGCCCTGCTACAATGTGATTGGTTCAAAACCACGCTGCTGTGATGTGATTGGGCTGGTCATCGCTTGGTTCGGACTCTCAAACCAATCGAGCCGGACGAAGGCCAGATGGTTTATCTAGTGTTTGTGAATTCACAAATACCGCGAGATAAACCATCTGGCTGGCCAGGTTAAAGACCCCCGTCCCCCACTCCACTCCCCAACCCCACAACCACCATCAACCATCACTTGAATAGCATTTTGTATATAGGCCAATATTATTTGTGTTGAAGGCAGAGTCATGTTTGAATATATGAAGAAAATAGACACCTATGATCCTATAAGTAATTATGTGTTTTAAGTAATTAATGCATCTTTTACAATTGCTAAATTATGGGTAATTTTGTACTTTAATATGTATCCTCGCATAAACAAATACTAACCTGTAATTGACTTGGTTAATTTAGTTTCATGAGTAGGACCACGCCCCCATCGCACTCCAACCACACCTGCCTCACCTGCCACCATCAACTGGCCGCCCCCCCCCACCACAACTCCTCTACCAGTGACTGCGCCCAGATCCCCCCCCACACTGAGTCTCCTTGCCTGGTCATCGCTCATCTGATTCCACGGAGCTTTAACATCAATATCTATTCAATAAACAATGATAACATCTCTGTTTTGGTGTGATCCTTACTAACGAAAGTCAGGACAAATAGCCTCATGTTTTATGAGGCTTGTACCGCTGCAGTGCGCTTTGCATGATTAAATCTGCGTATAAGTTCTGCCGTATAAGTTCTTCAGCTATTTGTGGCCATAACTCAATGAATATGTGTCCTATTGACGCAACATACTGACTAGCGTATGGGTTGTGCAACTTTATTTTCATATTTTTAGGTCTGCCACCAGATGGTGCCCTAAGCAGCTGCCTAGTTCACCTATGCCCAGCGCTGGCCCTGGATTTAGGACTTTACTGAACATTTCACAAATTGCATCCCAGTTTAGCTATTTCTTAGATGTGAAAATGTACTCCCTGTTCATAAATGATGACATCATTCTATTTCCTGTTTATTAAGGACAATGTAATTACATTAAGCCAAAAGGAAGAGATACTTCTAGCTTACAGCTTCCATCTATAGTCCTGGGGAGGGGAAGCACATTGGACATGTTTTTAGTTGTAGGAGGAAACCAGTGTACCCGGAGGAAACCTACGCAGACACAGAGAAACATGCAAACTCCACATAAAAAGGCCCCGGGAGTCGAACCCATGGACCTTCTTGCTATGAGGCAGAGCGCTAACAGATGCACCATCCTATTATTAATTTACCAAAAAAAAAAAAAAAAAAATGAACGAACTTTCGGATGCTGCAGTAGCAAATTACTCACGAAATGCATGTATATATGTTTTCTAACTGTTATGATAAATCAACAAAACATTTTCACATTTTGTAAGATTGTGAGGTTAGTCCCATTTCTCTATTGAAATCACATTATGTACCACTTCACTTTTGCCTCCACTTCAGATTGAATAAACATATATTTACTATGAAACTTTCAAAGGTTCTTGTAGTTGATGTCCAGACAGCAGCTCTATAGGGCACAACATTTTGTAAAGTGAGTTTGAAAGGCTGAAGTGCTTTTACTTTTTCTTTCTCTTATATTGAGAGACATGACGTTTCTTTTTATTGATTACAGAACACATTTATTGTAGAACATATGTGCGACCATCTGTATTTAAGCATTAGCTATTTATATACAGCATATTTTGCATTAAGAGCGACAGAAGCGATCTGTATGCTAGACCTGCCGCTATAAATTTCTAGATGTGCAGATTTATTACTGTGTAACCTGGGCGCTGCCAGAATGCAGCCGCAATATTGGATTTTTTATGAATATTGATTAGTGTACTGTCAAAGATTTATTCTCAATAAGCGGAATGCGTTTGGCACATATATTCTTCAGTTGGCTGAGAAAGACAGTATCATTTGTGGTTGGGATTTTTAGCGTCTCTTCTCTTCATAAACCTTTTATCCTAGCCCATCGAGAGTCATTGTATCTGAGCACCACAGCTCTCTCAAGGATGGCAGTACCTCCACAGTGATTGCAGCGTGCTGGTAACAGGGGGCCCGACCTTGGCTGGGACTGGCAAAGTGGCTGAGCAGAGCATCTCTCGCCTCCCCCTCAAAAACACCGCACAAAAGAGACATCCAGAGTGTGGGCTGGCGTTTCTAGCAATCTTTGTGTGTTTTAGTAACACCTGGAACTGCACAGTAAAACTTGTCTTGGCGCTAAAATTACCTGGCCTAGTGGCTGGAGGCTTGTTTTGTTTTTAGCACTTTTGGCACCCATAGGAGGTGTTCCACTCTCTCAAGGTCAGCGGTCCTCATTCCGAGCACGTTGGTATGAGATTGGGTGCCAGAAAAACAAGCAAGATTTCTCTCTCTTTTTCCTTTTCTGAATGCTACAAGGATGTAAGGCGAATTGAAATGAGCCGTGCATGTTGGAGGAGCTATAGGGAGGCAGAAAGAGCGCAGGTGCATAGTGGCACTGTTTGAAGCTCACTCGGTGCATCTATCAGCCCATTTGGACTCAGAGAGCATCGCAGAGCAAAAAGACAGCAAACAGGTGCTTTTGTAAATACATACCCAGATGCTGCCGACAGTTTAAACCGCTTTCATACAAAGAAAAGTGCAGAAAAATGTTTCACGCTCTCTTCTGAGGCGTACGGGGAGCCTCTGAACTCAAGAGTGGAAAGACAGATTCCAAGTTTTTAAGGTGAAACATGGGGTAAAGCAGGAGAGGGAGTGACAGCCGAGCACGGAAGACCTCCAACGATTCAGAACATCAAAACAGCCATTTCAACATTCAAAATCCAGTGTTTTACTTGCCACGCTACGAGCAGAAACACTCATCTGGAGCGCGATGATAAAATGGCTCATTTTGGGACTAATGAGTGCCACGAGACAGATACACAAGAAGATGAATCGGAGGAAATAAACCCCTTGTGTCGCATTTTGAACATGGCACATCCCCTCTGAGGAAAGAGCAGACTTGGTGTGCACCAGGCGACATCTGGGCTGCCCTGGGTTCAGCCGGGGTCGGTGCACCACTTCAGAACCACACTGAGAACACGCTGACTTCTTCTGCTCCAAACAGGATCAAAGGGCTGCCGGCTTTAATCCCTTGCCTTTTCTTCAGCAGGTTCACACAAGCACACCTGGCACAGACATTTTCAACAAAACTCTCAAATGTTTTGGAGAGCATTTCTGGTGAGGGCTGATTGCCATGGCACTGCTGCTGCAGGAATTATTGGGTCTGACATGTGCTGTAGAAAAGTCACAATCACATTAATAATTACTTACTAGATACTTACTACTTACTTACTTGTTTCGAGGCCAAGCATATAGATGTTTGTGTTCTCCTTAATAACTTTTTTGACATTGTACCTTCTTTACAAAAATATTTGTTGTACAAATGTGCTTTATAAATAGAAACAAACAATTCACAAACTGAAACAGGGTTATTGCATCAGCACAAACCTTTAAGTATAGTTCTGAAAAGAACATTGCTATATTGAGCTGAATGTGACATTTTCACATGTCCAACCGCACTTCAAACTTTCTTACATTCACATCAAACACACTATTTCAGTTGCTGGATAATAGCTTTGCAGTCCTCAGAGAACAATTTCCATAGAAGTGAGAAGATCTCATTAAAAGTTGACTTTTCCTCTCTGAGCCACAGAGAGACAGAACTTTAGATTTTCTTTGAAAATTGAGTGGTTTTCACTTAAGCACAAAGTGTCTTGATGGATTGTGCCTCCATCTTGTGTCCTTGTTTACTTTATGTCAAAAGCTTTGGCCTTGCTCCACTAATATTGGGCATAATAAGCTTCAATCAAAATGGCTTTCTACGTCTAGTACAGTCTTTTCTCAGATTATAAATCTTAAAATTGTATATTGTTTTAATTTAGCAGATTCTGCAGAAAACATCAGGAACATACACAACCACAAAAAAACAGTGCTACCTTCAGCCAAAAAGAGTATGCAAGCTTTTGTAAAACAGGCCCCAGAGCAGTCTTGCTGTTAACAATATTTTTATTTTCTATTTTTTTCATTTTTGGCATTAGGCTTAGACAAATTTCTTCCTATGTGGTGCATCTTTTGAGTGTGACTATGTTACTGAGAAAGTCTGAGTGAGCGAGAGATTATCCTGCACTCCCACCATCCATTACAGAACTTATCAAACTTCGACAGACATGCCACGCTCAAATTAGCTCAATGCTGCAGCGCCAAACTGTGGCCGGCAAGTCAGGTCCGTTTGGTATATATCTTTAAAAGAGAACATCCCCACACGGTTTACTTCTTCCATAATTCATAAAGATTTTTAATGATAATGATCCCAATGAACAATGAAGAACTGTGGTCAGACTAGAGAGAGTTTCAACTCATTTAAATTATCCATGCAAGGTCAGCGTCCAAGGGAGAAAAGCCAATTTAAAGTTAGTTAAGTGAGGCGGAGCAAGGTCACTTCCAAATACCAATGGTGTCCAAAAAGTGTCCAAGAGAAACACAAAGAAACAAGGTTTACCATGACCTCTTTGATATGCTCTAACATTACAGACCTAACAAGCAGCAGAGAGATAGATATCAAACGTCCTTATCCACCTGTCTTCAGCTGAGCACGGCTGAGTGAGCAAGGGTCTAAAAAGAGGCACCGCCTGCAGCAGTGTGAGTCCAATCTGTCCTCTTTTCCAGCGGCCGCACCAGCTCTGCTCTCAAACTTTTGAAACAAGCCAGCGGTGTGGAGCCAAGACTGATCAAGCCCCTGATGCAAAGTGATGTGTGTCAGTTTAGGGCCAGTGTTTGTGGGCTGGAAGCGATAAGCCCTGGATGGTCCTTCCTTTGAGACCCACTTCCAAAAAACAAAAGTCCGCTTTCAGATCTTCTCTCACAAAAAACACGGTCTAACTTTGAGAAACATCTGTTTGTTGAAATGTAGTAGGTATTGTTTGCTATAAAAATCACAAAAATATTTTTTAAACACTCTGGCTAGGATGTTACATAAAAAAGTGTGCTTTGCTTATTAAGAGAACACAAACAGTTTAATGTGACAGCATTACAATAAATTGTTAATTTCACTGTTAACATTCTTCTGATAGTTTACTTTACTTTAAAGAAGTAATGTAAATAGACAATAGATGCTACTGCACATGTTTTGCTCACTTACCTAATGTATTCTGAGCTTCTGAATTGCTCACCACGATGTGTTTTAAGCTTTTTTCACTGCTGTTAGGAGTGAGGCATGCCGATATGCTAACAACAGTTCGCTACAATGCAAACAACAACAGACAAAGTTTATAGATTTTAGTGAACAAAAGAACTGTTGTGGTGAAGCCAAGTCGAAAAGGCAAAGCTCTCGATTTACCAGCCAGTCTACGTTCTAACCCTCACGTATGGTCGTGAGCTTTAGAAAATGATAGAAACAACCAGACAGCGGAAACAAGTTGCCAAAATAAGTTTTCTCCGCGGGGTAGCTGGATGGTTCCTTAGAGGGTGAGGAGCTCAGTTATAGTAGCTCAGTTTCTCCTCCACTTGTGGGAGTCAGCTGAGGTGGCTTGGGTATTTGTTTCAAATGTCTCATGGATGCCTCCCTGGTGATCATGTCCCACTGGAAGGAGGCCGCGAGGAAGACCCAGGACACGTTAGTGGAACTATGTCTCGAGACTGTCCTGGGATTCTCCCAGATGATTTGGAGGAGGTGTGTATGGATTGTGAAGTCTGGGTTTCCTTGCTTACTGCTGCCTCCGCGACGGAGGAAGCAAACAAAAATTGATAGATGGGAAAACAAATGGAACATTATTAGACATAGTCAGAGCACTATGAAGTAGTTTTCACATGAAAAGACAATAAGATATCTGTGCTAGGGAGACACTGATCTTAAGTTTTCTTGTTTTTTGTTTTGTTTTGTAAAAGATCGGAACTAGTGCCTATAAACTCATAGAAAGACATGGGCCTCATTTATCAAGCTAGGTGCTAATTTATGGGTAGAAACTGAAAAAAATATAAACTGAAAAATGCATGCGTTAATTGTGAGCGTTTTGCACTGAGTTTATTATTAGAAGCACAAGCTATTTCTTCTTTGAAAAACAAAGAATGCTACTTTTCTGTGACTGTGAGTGAGTGACTGTGACAGCAACACTTGCTCAGACTTCATTGTAGTTTATATGTATGTATGCTCAACAAAAATATAAACGCAACACTTTTGTTTTTGCTCCCATTTTTCACGAGATGGACTTAAGATCTAAAATTCATTCCAGATACTATAAAAGGGTGGCCTTTCATTGTGGGCAGTATAAGGTACACCTGTGCACTAATCATGATGTCAGATCAGCATCTTGATGTGGCACACCTGTGAGGTGGGATGGATTATCTCAGCAAAGCAGAAGTGCTCACTATCACACATTTAGACAGATTTGTGAACATGTTTGAGAGAAATGGTAATATTGTGTATCTGGAATGAATTTTAGATCTTCAAGTCCATCTCATGAAAAATGGGGTTGCGTTTATATTTTATAGAAGGCACGTAATATTTGATAATGTGAAGAATTGCTTTGGATTGATGAAAATAAATGACCTTGTTAAGCTAAGAATCTAGATTCAAATTGAAATGACGAACGTTTGCTTCTGAAATGGTCACAAATGTTAGATTTCTTGTTTATTCCTGGTGTTAAAGCAGCTGTATTTGTTCATGCTTTTAAAACTCCCAGATGACTCAAACTTAGCATTAGCACATAACAGCTGTTTTAGTTCCTGGCTTGTAAACTTTGTCAAAGTAAGTAAGTAAATCTGAGCAAATGCAAACGCACTTCCCACATCTTTGCTAACTAACTAATCAGAGCTTTAGCGCTGTATCGTTCTGCCAAAGGTCTGATTCTAATTGCAGGTTTATCTGCCTACACCACTTTAGGATCATAATCACCAGCAGCCAGCGACTCACTGCTGTCACACAGTCTTATGCAGAAACAAAACTCAATGTAGGCTGGTGACTCATGAGGCTCAAACCACTGCTTAATTACACCAGGGACTTGGGCTCTCTGTCACTTAGCTCCGGGCTGCTGAACCGAATCATTCCCACACACATGCAGATTTGTTTGCTTAACTTTTCTCCAGACCTACTTTGCTGATGAGAAAATCCAAAGAGATTTTTAATTATTCAGTGAAAGATCTATCACTTTGCAGAAGGTGCTATAGCCCGATTTGTTTTTAAAAATGTAAACAAAATGAACTATTTAAGTTTTTACAGAATTAAGATTGCTCACTTACCAAATGTGAGCCACTTATTTCTTCAAGACAAGGAGCTTAGAAGTGCTTGTCACAACTTTCAGAAGCTAGCGTGAATCTGGCTATGTCGCAGATTGGACATTTTCACACAGAGGGATTTTTTTTTTTTTATATCTAGTGTAAACAATGTATAAGTTATTTTAAAGAATGGCAGCAGGGCCTTTCAAACCACTTTAAGAGCACTTACAGCACTGAAAATAGAATGATATGTTTAAAAAAAAAAGCATCTCGAAAAGCCAATATACATTTTGTTATGCGCAGCTGAACAATTTTTTTTTTCCTTCACCAATAGATTAGAAAAGCAGCTTCTATGCGTCATATTAGAAGCAGAAGCAACTGCATGCTCCTGAAAGTTGTAAAAAGCACTAATAACCTCAGCACAGCGAGTAATTAAAGCTTGCAGTATTTGAAAATGAAGAAATATCGCTGCCCTGGTGCAAACAGACTAAAATAGCTACTCTTGTTTGCAGGTCATGATCAGGTACAGGGCTTTTAACACAAACAAAGCTTAGCTTAGCGTTGCATTTATTATTATTTTATCTGGATTTGAGATGATTTTTAAAACTACATATAAAGATTTTTAAAGCAGGCATCTGCTGGTGAAGAGCAACATATGACTTGAGTTGGAGCACAGCCAGCAGATTTGTGTTTATTGGATCTGGCATGTGAGTTAGGCACTACGTTCATTTCATATTATTTTTACAGCCAGAGCCGTATGTGCTGTGTCTATACGCATAGCAGCCATATGGACTAATTAGATGCCTTCTTGCTTTACTTGTGAATTAGTGAAGAAGTAATGGCTATGAATATCCTTTTATATGTAAGAATGAGGCATTTAAAGAAGTGTTGTAATTACCATACAAATGTATTCACAACACTATAATAAAAGATGTCGTATTTTAGTGCTTTGGAGGTGAGCCCACATGCTGGTTTCTGATTTTAATTCATTACCAGATCACAAGAGAACAGAAAAGTTATTTATACAGCAAACTTTGTTAAGTTGGCTGCTTGAACCTCGCTTTATGAGTTTGTACCAGTTGCCATGGTTATACAATAATGAACGTTGACAAACTGCAGCAGTAATTATTTGTTTAACGTTTTCAAAGACTTGGAGTGTCTTCTTCCTGCATTGTTACAGTCATGTTGGTTTAATTAAATACATGGATTTGCAGACTATTCCAGTAATTGTGGAAAGACTTTATCTGGATTTGACAGTGGTGTTTGGGCTGGTCCTCACAGTCAGCGTGTTCACAGCTGTCAGCGCACAGACTGTGTGTGTAGACATAGTGCACTTCTCGACAACTTTAGAAAGACTTTGAGATGAGTGACATGCTTAAGGGCAAGTCATTTAAAGTTCTTTTCAATGTTACACCTCAGTAGTAGAGAATGTGGAGTTTCTAAGGTTTTAAAAAGAGTGTGGATATAGGAAAACATTAACACATTTCAGAACATCAGCATCACTTTCACAAGCTAAGTGTGATCTGTACATTGGTCACTTGACTGTTCAAAAGCTCCTTATAAAAAGAGACACTCACAAAAAGCTTAGTTGTCGGGTCCTCATTTGCACAAAGTTCATTTATTATTCATTTAACCTGTAAAGTTGCTCTCAGATGGCAACGTTGGTAATTTGTGCAATACACACAGCACCTTGATGGCAATAAGAATATGGGCATGTGCAATAGAATTTGTGCAATATAATTTTTGGATCTTGTGCAATAGGGCTTCTGCAATTACATCTGCATATAATTTCTTTTACTGTTGCACCTATTTAGTAGCACTTTATTATCACAATGTGTTGTAAATTGTGATTTGTAAGACCCTTCTGAGATTATGTTTGTTTTTGAATCACTCCTGCCCTGCTCTGTGTAACGTGTTTTTAATGTGCTTTGTAGGTCCTGTTGTTTTATTTGTGTGTGTCTTTAAACAGTCGGAGGGCCTTCAAAGGGCCTCTACTTTTTCTTTAAAAATTCAATTTTGTTGAGTGTCTGAAAAAGCATACTATGAAGCACCTGGAAAGGTTAAATATAAAATCACATTGTATCCTTTTATTTAGAGCAAAATCAGCCATTTTGGAATGATCCAGACTTAGATTTCAGCTCTAAGCTCCAAATAAAAAAAGTCCTCAAAAATTCAAAAATTTTAATAGGACTTTTGTATTGGCTCCGCCTAAATTTTTTTGAGTAATTTTGGGTGCCTAAAACTCATTTTTACCTAAATTGCCTTCAGCTTTTACAGAGGAATTGTC
Organism: Mugilogobius chulae; assembly: GCA_038363315.1. Lineage (NCBI taxonomy): Eukaryota > Metazoa > Chordata > Actinopteri > Gobiiformes > Gobiidae > Mugilogobius > Mugilogobius chulae. The sequence continues at coordinate 20,529,437 of CM076399.1, read as the reverse complement.
AAAACCCCAAATATTCCAAATCTAGTGTCATTTATGTCTCAGCTGTCAACACCAACTATACCAATCCTTATATCTATCAAAAAAAATTAGGCGGAATTTAGATTTTGTTTTCTTTTGCTTGGAGAAAGTTCTCACTTCTGATGAGAGCCTGTTGGACATCAGAAGCAAAAACTACAGGGATACAGCTTTAAAAAGACCCCAGCTATTTGCCTGTGCTCCAAAGGGTTCAGGAACAGTTTTAGTTTGAATTTTTACCGATTTTAGTCAGACGTGTGAGGTAAAAAGGCCCGCCTGAGAAGGGGTTAAATGGCAACCTGTCAAGTAGCTACAGATGAAAATTAGCCAATGGCTAAAATCTGACATATTTACACATGTATATACTGTATGTAAATTAGGGCTGTACTCAATGTATCGATACGGGGATATATCGTGACAAGCTCATTGGCAATACGCGTATCGTTACAAAAAGGTGTATCGGGATACGTATCGGCATATTTAAATTCATATAATTTACACTTTTGAACCTGGACTGCAGATTTAAAGCTGAATTTATTGAGCGGAATAAAGGCTTATTTGTAAGACACTTGTGTCTAACATAAAGAGTAGTTAGAAAATACAATTCCTCTGCATTGACACTTGATAGGTGACATATTAAGGAAATTATATCTGCATATACGTGTATCAGGATACGTATCGTATCGTGACCTCTGTATCGGGATACGTATCGTATCGGAAGGCTCTTGGCAATACCCAGCCTAATGTAAATATGTCAGATAATCTGCATTGTCCCTTTCTAAATAAATAAATACCATTTGAAGAAAAAATAGATCAAGATTTTTTCCTCCTAATTGATCGATTATATTTGTAGATTTGATTTTCACCTATTTTTTATTGAAGAGAGCTGATTTACTTCAGGGAGTGTTTGTAAAATGAGACTGCTGTAGGTTGTCTGCATCAAATTTGAGAGCGTTTTATACTCCAAAAAACAGAAAGTGTGCTTTTAATTATTAGCGTGCTAATAAGTTAACTTAAACATTATAGCAAAACTCGCTCTGGTCTCTGAACTTTGTGAAAAGAGAATAATTAGGACTCTAGTAATGTATTGAAAAATGTTTTTTAGTGTTGTATTGTACTTTGATTGTTTTTACGTAAAACCCAACTAAAATGTTGTTGTATGACTTGAGTTCATGAAGCATACTTTTCCCTATCAAATAAACCCAAATAAATAAACATCTGGACCACGCCAACGTTATACCATTTAAGCTAGACAGTAAAAATTAAACACTGCATCTTTAAATTAAATTTGTTGAATGTTGAACAGTGGAACATTCTAGATCAGGCGTTAAATAAGGCAAAGACCACATATGCAAGACTGACGGTTTCCAGGGAAAAAAAAAACTCCTCTCCAGCCGGTGCAGGAGATGAAACAATTTAATGGGAAGGAAACACGAATCAAAGGTAGAATAAGAACACACTCCTCCATTGAACTACTTCAAAGAACATGATTTATTGCTCTTTGTGCGTCTGGTATTGTATTGATAGGAACTGGGCGCGTTAATGTCAGCCCACAGCTGTCAGGAGCTCGACTCGCGCGCAACACCGGCAGCGAAGTCTCGATATCAGGCCAGGTAATTGGATAAGAGTGAGACAACCCGCACAGACAAGAACAAGTACACAGGCCGCAGAAGATGTGCCGAGAAACGCGAATACAACAACAACAACTGTCACATCTGGGGTTGGAGCATCAAGCCGTGCTACTGCTGCTGCTGCTGATACTGCGTTTCCTCTTAATTAGAACCATTTTTTAGCTACAGAGCAAAAATGCCAAAGCCTGTGAGAGCGGAAAGTTCAGGTTGAGAACAAGATAGAATGTGCAGCACGCTCATTAGAAGAAAGGCAAAGCAAGATATTAAGCAAGCATGCTCCATCAGACAAGAGCAACGCAAATGAATTCTTCACCATCTTCTAATGTGGTATTTGAAAGCATTATGTAACGTGTTTTCATTTCTGGTCTAATTTATGCCATTTCTGACTTTCCTAATGTTCAGCCGCGCCAAGATGTTTCTGTTCCATTAACAAATCAATGGACGTCAATCAAATAGCACAATAGTTGAAAGTGAAACACGATTATATATTTTAAAAATCATTGTAAAAACAGGTCTATTTAAAAGCCTGTGGTGAGCGTGTGAGCAGACAAAGGCACCACAAGTCGAACGCTGATGACAAATCCTTGCTTTCTGCAGATTTGAGTAGTTCTTTCTACTTCCTTGACGTGCTTTCTCTGACAGCTCAGGTGAGTTACAAGAGCGCACTTCCACCTCTGAGCGTCTCCAAGGCAACCCCAGACATTCCATCTCAAATTAATTTGGATGAGTAGCGCCTCTTTCAATTAGGCTGAATAGAGACGACTTGTTTCCATCTTTCTGGAGCGCTGGAAAAAGACAAAACGGGTGAAATGTCACTCCATTAAGACTTGTTTGTAACTATGACTCTTCAAATCACAAGGATTTCACTGTCTTTGTGTGGCTGAGTGCATGTCTCGCCCCTAACCCTCAGCTGGCATTTATGTAAGTGTGGGAGGTTAAATGATGGCTTTTTCTCACTGCTTTTGGAATATAATAGCCTTATAATTTGCAACAGACAAAAGAATGTCCACAGTGTCCGAGTGGCATCTCAATTCTGCGGTTAACAGCTAATGAATGTAATTGACTATAAAGGAAAGCAGGGTATAATTTGCATGCATGCTCCAATTAGACACATTAGCTGGTTGTGGCTGGATAGAGGCGTTGCTGCAGGACAACATTAACAGGCCGCAGACATTGACAAGAGAGAAAACAAGTGTCAGTGGAGAGGACTTCAGCAGGAGCTGTCAGGCCGAGTGCATCAGCAGGATCCCGACAAGTGACAGCAACCCAAAAGTTTCTGCAGAATGACAATGTCCACTAATGTGAAGCCAGGTGAAAAACAACATGGAAGTGGAAAGTCAGAAAGTGCTAACGCAGGATGAACTTAATGTGAATTGCTGTTCTCAGCTCCAAAGTCTTGGCTGTGATGTGACAGGAGAAGCTCTCTGCTCCCATTCTAAGTTACAGCACTTGGCACAAGTATCTTACTGCTGGATTTATATCATGTGCAAGTGTGTCTCTAAATATTAGAGATCAGAGAAATATGTATTGGGAAAGCCAAAACAATTTCAACTTTTGGTTATGCAAAAATATAAATGTGATTAAGATGTGAATGAAATGGCACTGTCACTTCCAATGGGAGTCAGTGCCGAATTGAAGTCAGAAGTCAATGTGCGCATGCCCAGAAGCTTCTGCGCAGGCACATAAACGTTAGTGTTTGACTACGGCAACACCTATGAGGACAAACAACGTAGAATAGGCTATAATTATCATTTACTTTTAAATATGTTTATTTTAGGTTACACGTTTGTGAAAACACAATTTTTAACTGTTAATAAACTTAAGCTAACAGCTCAGAGCAGTGAAACTTCGAGGTCACCAACGATAGTGTTAAATTGAATAATTTTTATGAATGTAGTTTGAGATTTTACGTGACTTTCACAAAAATAAACTTTCTTAAACTTTCTTAATAGACGTTTTTTTATGTCATATGATAGGCGGTCTAAGGTTTCAACTGACAAATACAATTTTTTACCGTTTCGGCAGTTTAAACATTAAAAATATAGTCAAGCTAACAACTAGCATGATTGACTCAATTTCTGCAAGTGACTTCGACTGGGGAATTGAGTTATACAATACACATTTTAATAATAAAAAATGCACAAGAAAGTGTATCCAAGCTAATACATAATAACAAGTGATATACTTACAGCCCATGTGACAAATTATTAAAATCTTCTTCTTCATTTCCTGGGTGTTTAAACAATCATTTAACAAAATGAAAGTGTTACAAGGTATTATCATTTGTCAAATCTTCATCAATCAATCTTGTGTCAGATATATCAATTTTGGTTGCTAGGGTACAGTTGTGGAAGTACCTCTACCTTTGTCATAAAATACATTTATAAACCTCATAAAGAGTCAAACTGGGTGAAAACAAGTTCAGTACAATCTTGTTAGATATGTTTCACGGAAAACCGTCATATGCACTTCATTGTCTCCACTCAAAATGGTTGTTTGGTATGTTTATTTTCCTTTTCATTTTAAAACTTCACTTTCTCTAGACTTGTGGATTTAATAAAGTAACTCACTTTTTAAAAACTACCAGTGCGGGAAACGTGCCATGTTGCACTAGAATAGTTGTTTTCTTGTCACTTTTCAAAACCAGCCTATTTTTTTAAGAGATAGTGAATAAACAGACTCCCATTCCACTTTGATGTAAATGGCATGTTTCCAAAAGGTGCAGGATGGACAAACAACATGGAATCCTGCTGACGGATCAGGAAGGTAGTGGGACGCAGCACCACAGGAGAGCGATAAGAGAAGCTATTGTCATTTTTCTGAATATTATTGTGGCTTGGTTGTTTCATTTTTCATAGCCGCACAATCGCTGACGGGCACACTGCCTGTCACGATAAGAAAGCATCCTCTTCCTTGCAAGGACGCTGATTAACCAACTCTACAGGACAGATAGTGCCAACTGGCGCAAGGTCAACCTGGAAATATTGATTTAATGACTTTTAGTGAAGAATGCAAAATGTTTCTCTGTGCATCAGATAGTCATTAGGAACAGATGAGCCCAAAATCAAGCCAATGCAGACGGGTCGAAAATAGAAGACATTGGAGGACGCTTTGTGAAAAACAAACTGATAGGGGGCAATTGATTGATGGGCGAGGATCTCCTATCATATCTGATCTTCCGTGACCTCAAGTCTAGCCCCGTGTTCGACAAATACCTGAAGCGGAGATGCACACACCAAACCCACAAACAGATCCAATGATAAAGGTTGTTTTGACAGGTGCGCTAGCCTTCTACAGAGCCCCACAGATGTCAGAAAGAAGTTCAAGAAAAAAAATTTCCCTTTCAACTGTCAAGGTGAAAAGGGTCACTCCTCCTCTTTCACTTGCTGGCGAATATCTCAATCCTCCGCGCTCCTCCTGTATAAGCGGCCATGCGTGACGCGAGCGGGGGCTGTGGCTAAAGGCAGATAACAAGAGACAAACCGCCACGGCCGCAACGGGCATCCCACCTCTGTCTCTCTGCTCGGATTTCACATCTCCTCCAGCCATCTGTCAGAGAACTCTACATGCAACGGGCCTATGGAGGAGCAAAGATCCCAGCGCCCGAGAGGAGATCTATGCATGCAGCGCGGTAATGCCTTTGATATGGCAGGAGAGCTGTGTTTAACTGCTAAGTACAAGGCAATGTTTTGGGGCTAATCACTGCTGAAATGTGTTTACTTGCCTGGGGAAGGAGATGATATTGGAGTAAAATCTTGCAAAAAGCTCGGGCCTCTATAATCTGCAGGCTGGGAGCTAGATTAAGGCACCTTTTCAGAGGAAGCCTGCTGCGGTAATCCCCGGTTTCTGTACAAACAACTATCTGTATATTGCAGTTTGGGAAAGTGGATTGGTTATTTACAAAGTTAGTTTTTACATAGAAGAAAAATATAACACATTTTTAGACAACATACCTCATAATATTTGCTCACTGGTTCTTTTCTAAACAATTCCTAATTCCAAAAGATGTTAATTGTTGACAGCAAATAAGGAAGTCCTGGGTCTTACTGTCATCTTTATATATTTAATCACAGAAAACTGCAAAGGCAGCTGTGCAAGGAGGTCACCTTTATTCAATAGTTCAATGCTTAACAACCAAGGCATTGCTCTCTATGGATGCACAATGCAGCATTTTCTGCCTCTTTCACTTCAAAGTCAAGAATTTTGCGGTTATCCTTTCAAGTTAAGAAAGTTTGAACTGTAAAGCAAAACCCTGAAAAGACAGTTTTGAGTTTACTAGGTGAATCTATAGAGGAATTCTGTGGAATAATCTGTGGAGGAGAGAGACAAAAAAAATTAGGATTGTTATTTTTTCTATATGAACTCATTTAGCGCTACTTTTAATCGACTCAAGATTCATGCTGTCACTTAAATGTTTGTGTCAGACGGCGGAGTCAGTTTTTGCTTGCTTCAGCTTTCTTAGCCTAATAGAAAATGGCCTTTGATAACGTCCATTAGGTTTCTTGAAAGAGGTTTTACCACAAAGAAGATTAGATATCATGCCATAATGCATCATGAACTGACCAATGCATTTCCAGGGATGCTTCCCATAACAATGCCACAAGACATGCCCTATTTTTAGCTGCTAAGCGCACTATGCTTTTTACTAGTATTGAATGCAAACAACTCCTCCAAAGACTTTGTTATTCTACATGTACATCATGTAAGGCATTCAGAACATTCTGTTTTCTGTTTCAGACACAATTACAGTGCACAGACCAGGGACAGAAATCTGAAACTGTTCCCAATGAAAATAAGTGTCATATCTGCAAGCTTGAAAGTGTCTGAATGTGGAGCTGAAGTGTCTTTTCTCCAATGTCTTCCCTGTCTGCCACTCCATGCCCAGAGACAGGCTGCTGTGGAGACCAGCCAGTTCTCAGGGGAGATCGGGACAGCAACACTTTCTGCTTGTCAGCAGTCCTCTGACAGACAGGCAGACTTGGCTTACATAGGGTTCTATATGGGCCACAATGAAAGCACATGGAAAGGTCATGAGCTTGGCTGCTGTGGCTCCTGAGGGCCACCACTCGGCGCCTCAAAGGTTAGACCAAGCCGTCAGCTGCACCGACGGTGATGTGAGAATACATGAAATGTCACCAACACCAATAGCGTTCCCAAAAGTCAATAGTGACACAGCGGCAGGCTCACAAAATGCTGCTGCTTTTGTTAGAAAGCAATCAAGCCAAGATGAAGGCAGTGCGTCCTCTGGAAGGGAGGAAACACTAGACACGGGGACGCGCCTTTGTATTTTTATGTCTTAAGGTGAGTCAAGAGTTGTAAAAATAACCACAATATGAACTCCACAGACAGTTAAGTGCTTTCATCAGACTTCTTCTGCCCTCTATTACCAGACAAAGTGAAGCTGAACGAACACTAGCATCAGCGAGCGGACTGCACCCTAAACCGCACACTGCATTAAGGCAGAGCGCTCCCACATCCCTGCTCCATATGGGCAGCAGGCCTGCTGATGGGCTTATTAATCCCTGAGGAGGGCCTGGACAGAGGATGAGTGTGTCCAGGCTTGCTGTCATATCCTCTGGCCACGCACTGCGGCTATGTGCCCTACCCACCCCCGCTACCTCCACCACCACACCATCTGTTTCCTGCCCAGCACTCGGCCTTCACTGTCCTCCAATGGATAGACTTCTCCTTCATCTGGGCTCTAGATTAATGTGCCCCAATGAGCTCTTAAAGCATCACTGGAACGTTAATTGGGTTAGAAATAAAATAAAAGACTTGTTCTTGATAAAATCTGTTTAATTGACTTTGGGGCAGTTTGCAAGCTATTTTAGTTTGTGTTTGTGAGCCAGTAAGGTTCCTGGTGGTCTGAAATATTACATTAAAATGGTTAAATTGTCTATTTGGTGGATTTGCATCTGCTCATTTATATACGTAGAGCCCTGTTTTTGAGTTGCATATACACTTTCTCCATATGATTTCATATGAACTTTAAGGAAGGTGCCACTCGATTAAGATCAAGTTTATTGTTGCAAGAGTGAATAGTTTGTTTTGTAATCCACTAGTGTTATAAAAAATGTACCTCATCCATTTTCTTCTCCTCTCACTACTCCTGTCCATCTTCTCCTTAATCACATTTGGAACCAGTAAAGAAATGTCTTCAGAATCATTTTAGCTCTGTTTGAACAGCTCCAACCTACCAAGTCCAGTCATAAAAGAGCATTTATACAGAGATGTGCTGTAAGTTGGTGTTTGACCCACACATTCTGAATCATAAAAAGTGACTTTGAGGGCCTATAGGGTTCATGGTTCACAACTTTTAGCAGCACACCCTGAGGAGGTAGATCCCACCATTTCTCCCTAATAGAAAAGGCATCAAGCATGAAATTTCCCCTGACAGCTGACTCCTTTAAAGCTGCTGAAAGATCGGCTCTACACTGTAGGGTTAATCGATGGGGTTGGACAATTGAAAAGAGAATACAGATAAGAACCTTGTGGAGATGAGCGGCCAGACAAAGACAATCCCGGCCTCTTTTGTCATCGTCTCGTGCAAAATCCACACAGCCAAAGCATGTGCTACAGGGTCACAATTGGACTTTTTTCTCAGCACAAGTGGTGAGGCAGGAGGGCCAAGCTGTTTGGCACAAGCCCTAAGTCTGTCCTGGTTCAGCGTCCAAGGGCTGCTCACGCTTTCCAAAGGTTACACTTCTCCATTTGGAATATACAGTATAGTAGCAAACTTTTCTAAAAACAAACAAACAAAAAACTTGAGGTTAAAATGTATTGAATAGGGAGGATGATTTAGTGTTAAAGATTATCCAAAAACATCAAACGCATGAGTGGAGTTTTGCTTCATTCACACGTTTCACTAATCTTGCTTTTTAGAATGTCTGCATCTCCAAAGCTCAAAATGGTCTGTTCTACCTTATTCACAGTGGAAAATACAAGAAGAAAACCAGACCAGGCAAATCTAGACTAAAGCAAAACAGTTACAACACAACACAAGGATTTACCTGCTGTTTGCATTACTACAGTTTTTAGTTTGATAGAGGATGCTAGTTTTGAGTTAAACGTACAAAAACAAAAGACACATCTTTGTATATTCCTCTGTCAAAAAACACAATTAAATCATGGATTAAAATGAGCATAATATAGACCTTTTCATTGGCAATTCTTTGCATATTTTTATTTTTATTCTGTGAGCATCAGCATAGTTTGAATGTGAAGAGCCTGAAAAAAAGCTTTTTGATTTCAAACTCAAGATTCATCAAACGTATCACAAAAACGATCCACGAAGTGCAAATGAGCCTTGCACTGCGTTTTGCAAAGCAGACGTTATGATACTGCATATTTGAATCTGTATCATTTATATTTCTCTGTGATCAGACGGGGAATTCTTTGAACCTCTCAGCTCATAGCTCATTTTCTTTTTTCCTCTAACGACATTCAATAACATCAATACCAGCGCGGCGCACGATCACAATGACTATAAGCTGCTGATGTAAGAAATGCTACCAATTTTGCAACTGGTATTCTCCGCGCAATCACACCCTTTAAGAATACGAATCAACAAAAGTCCTTTATGTGGCTCCGGCAGGCCTCGGAGATAGAAATGCTGTCACTGCGTGTCTTTTATCAGATTGTTTAATATAAGTGGCTCCCTGTGGTAAACAGTTTTATTGCAGTCAACATATGCACCAGCCGCAGCTCAAAAGCAATAGTAAAAGGTGCTACTTTATCTCAATCCAAGCCACTGCCTCGTAGCTTAACAAGGCCACAGAGGCAGCCTTTTCACCTCATACCTCGGCAACATTACGGCAACACTAGGACCAATCAGGTGCAACCATCGCCCCTGAGCAAAACGGACAGTCGGGGGCTATAAGCATCTTTCTACTGCTCTGTGAGTTTTGGGTTCTCTTTGAATGATTCTCTTGTTGTTGTGCTCATTATGAAGATGCTGCTCTATTGTTCTCTCTGTAGTCCTTATGCAGATAGCAGCTGAATATAATCTCATCCTTTATTGTATGCTTGTTATTTCGTTTCCAGCCACAAATGATTTCACAGAATATAATATAATGGTCTCATTAGCATTAACAAACTGTATAATTTCCGGATCATGGTCTGAAGTGCAAATTTCCGCTGATTGCAGAAGTTGCTTACAGAGCCAAAAGAAAAACTTCAGGCAACTCTGATGACAGTGTCAGACAAATGTAATTGCTGTGATGTGTGGGGACTGTAGTGATTAAAAAGAAGAGATCATTTGATTGGAAAAGTTACAGTTAAAAAAAGTTGAAAAAGTTATTTTTATCTGGAATAGTGGCATAAATACATTTAGTGAGCAAGTACAAAGGGTTCATAGGTCACATTCATGAGAGAACAATAAAGCTTGCAGCACATTCTTAAATGATCAATATATTGTGTTTAATGCTGTTCTAGACTAAAACATACATCTGACAGGAAATCTCAGTCTATACTCTTATTGTGTTCTATAAAAAAAGTGTTAACTTAAGTCACTCACTGTTGCTATGGAAAATTACTCTAATTCAGTATTTCTGAGTGAAGGAAGTGGGAACTAGTGCAAAAAGGGATGGACAGTATTTACAGGAAATTTAGTTTTTTATTGTTAAGACTTAAAATAGCCAAAGAATAACAATCAGACAATACTTTACACATGTTTCAGAGATATGCCTGTAATAAGTTGAGGTTCAAGGCTATAGCACAGTAGTCAATGCTCTAGTTTAAGAGACAGCAATAAACATTTCTGTCTCATTTGCTGTCATTTGAATTTTATGGATAGTACTGTATATTCGCAATGCTTTCAAACAGGGCTCACTTATACCTTTCAAGTAGCCTTTCGGTGGGTTTAAGAAGTTTACATTTTACAGTGAATAACTTAAAAAGAACTTAATTCATTGCATGGTTATTATGATTGCACATGTATATATTTATTTTGAGTATATCTGTTGTTGATAGAATATTGCGGCGTTCGTAGTGCAAACACTCTAAGAACTTAGAAAATGCTTAAAACCAATGTGCCCTCAGGACCTCTGAGCAGTGCAGATATGTGAAAAGAATTCTTAAAAAGCCTAAATAGTTTCATGTTGTTATACAAGCGTTCTCGCAGGAAACCACATGACTCTGTGTGACTTTGCCAAACGCAGACAGCTGCACACTGGAGCTGGTGTAACTGGCAATTTACAAGTAACCTGCACAAGTCCCGAACTGAACCCACCTCACTCTGGACACAAGACTGAAATCCTATTGACTTCACATGAGCAACTCTCCATCATTTATGTTAAAATAGCTCTCCGGTAAAAAAAAAAGTTGCTCTAAAGTATTATTCTTATTTTTCTGAATATTTCTCCCACCTTTCATGCAAATATTAGTTCACTTCAACCTTTCCATCAACTGAATACACAAGTCAGCACTCCCAAAGCAAAATTAGAGCGCACACAGTTTATCAAAGCTGAATTGAAGTTGATATTGTATCGTTGGAGCAGCTCAGCAGACACTGAGACAAAGCCGCAGTGTTGCTGGTACAGTTTGTGCTTGATCTGATCCTCCCTGTAGAATCAGCCACCAGCCCGACTCCTGACACCAGATCCATGTGTCTCTTCCTCTGTGTGGAGCAGAAAATATAGACCTCAGCAGGAGACGCCACCTTCTCCAACTCACTTCTCGCATATCAGTCCAATATGAGTTGAGAATTCACGGTCGGGTCTGCTAGACACTGTCTGATAGGCCTCCTAAATAATTCACTATCAACTATCCCTGTCCATTACCTGTGAATGCGCTCCCTGAAGAGGCTTGTTGCCATAGATACATACACCCCGCTGTTTGTGGGGTGCAGCCATGTTACATCCTCTCCATGAATCAGCACACTTTACACAGAGTCGTATAAATAAGAAGTGTTTCCCACTAACTCTTCTATAGCACTTCTCTGTCTCCTTCACACACTCTGCAGGAGGTCTCGCTGTTCAAAGAAAACAACTAGTGTTTTGGCTAAACACTCAAGTCAAGTATGTCAAATCCAGCTTTACTTAATGATAAACTACAGACAAATTGTATGTTTTTGTAAATATTTTCTTTTATGTAACCATTGTAATAAAAGTTGGTCTAATATCTTTGTGTTCAATACTTATAAACAAAGCCTCCTCTTAGTGACACTACCCTAGAAAGCTTGATTTAGGGAAGTATTTACAGTGGGTAGGGAGGTAGAGGCGAGGTGAAAACAAAACACCTAGTTTTGTGTGTAAAACAAAAACAGCAAAAAAATCTAAATTGCCAAGCACTCTTCCCTCACAGCAAGAAGATTCCACACCCATGACGTCTGTAATCTGGCTCTACCGGACAGATTCTCAGACAGACCAATCACAGCGCACCATTGTGATGTGGGTCTATTATGCCTGTCACCAAACATGGAACAGATTAATGAACTTTTTTGACTTTAATAAAACTGCACACAGACTTGTTGGACAGAAAAGGTGTCTGAGCTTTTCTTTTGACTGTGTTTAACTAAACTTCTCAGCTGCTTCTGGGTTAAGATGCTTCAACCAATCAGATACAAATACTGCCATGACATCAACATCAATTCAGAGCTATACACATACTGTCTGGTGATGATTTCTGGGTATACTTTGCATCTTTCTGCGGATACACACTGCTTCTCTCAGACTCCCCAAAGACCCTGGTTCAAAGGGCGGATAAAATTAAAATGTTTCTACGGGAACACTTAAATCAACAAATATCAAATGTGCATACATGTGCAATGTGCGATATAACTAAGGGTTTTTAAATTTCACAGCTGAATCCACATCTAATGTACATTTCTTTCAGTGATAGTTCAGTCTATCTATAGCAATTCACCGTTATTAGACAGAAAACCACCAATAAAAGCCCTTTCCACTCAAAGTAGTAGGTATAAATTTATGCAACATTACCTCTCTTTTCATGCTTCCACCTGTAATGTAAGAGTAATATTGGCCTGCAATTGTGGCACAATCATATGGGATGAAAATCACATCAAAAGCATTTACACGTGTGCAAAAGAGTCCGTGTAGCCACAAGAGTAATAATTTGACTTGTCTGCAACTTACATAGTCACATGTCTAGTTTTCTGATTTGAGTGTGACTAAGTAGAGCTGCATATTTAAAGTTTTAACTTGCCCATTAAAAACATAGAATTATCACTTAAAGCTTCTGTACACTTCAGGAGTTTTGGCCCAATTTTAAGCCCGATGTGCCCCTCTATGAGTACAGGAAGGCGGGGCCAGAGTAAGGATTTTCATGAGTTTTTTTGTTGTTTTTCTCCTTATGTCTGTGCGTCACTGCGAATTTGTTCCGACTGTTCGGGTGCATCTTCATTGTTGTTGTTTCTTTTTTATAACCGCACACTCACCAAGTCTGTGTCGTCCTTTTACAGACGAGACGCACAAAACAGTTTCACACACACAACTCTTGTTTGTCACTTCCAGATCAGTAAATACACACAAACAAACCTCCAGTGACGCACAAATACTTTGGGCATCCATGTGTAGATGATGCATTCAGGGCCTGCTTAAAACATGGACATTTGAGCTTTTTTTACTGGACAACCTGCCATAAAACGAATTGTTCCCAGTTTTCTAATATAGCCTCATTAACTACATAACACTGCATTAAACAAAAGACCAAAAGAAAAAAGGATTTGTGTGCAGAATTATAAGCACTGCTTATGAGCTCAGTGATAATTTAGTGTTTTTATAAGCAAGTTAAAACTTAAAATAAGCAACTCCAATCAGTCCGAGAAAATTCTAAATCAGAAAATTACACATACGGTACGTAAAGTTACAGACAAATCAAAATATTACTCTTGTGAAACAGTTTTGCAAGCACCTTTGACCTGATTTTTACCCCCTACAATCACAGGATGAAGTCAAACCCAAGCTCCAGCAGAGAGGACTATGGCTGCTATGAATATTAAGCTTCTTTGTGCATCTTTTGCAGGTGACAATTCATCTCAAGATAGTATTGTCCGGTTAGATTATACAACGTGAACCGGGGCATCTGACACAACACTGCTTTACATAATGGCACGCAGGGTAAATTGATTCTCCCCTCCCCCGTAGCAGCTGGATGACTATCTTTGACACAGATGAACGACTTGATGTGATGTGAATCGGAGTGTTAGAAGGACATAAATCAAACTCAAGCACCTGTATAGATTTACATAGAGGTCAGTAGTGTGGACACAAGTGTTATTTTAGGCTTGTTCTGAATAGACGCACAATGACTGCAGAACCCCAGGCAGATATGAAATCCCATGGTACAATTAGAAGGTCAGTGTTAACATTCATCGCTAAAGTCCATGTTTTCCTGCAAAATCACCTTTCGGCTGTGTTTTATTATGCATTCACGCCCTTGGCCTTTATCCCTCATTTCTCAAGGGTAAGTAACTGGAACTACACCACTCAGCGCGGTTCACTGTGAATGACATTTTGACGCTCTGTGCTGTATTGCAATGGTAAATAATAGTCTCTACAAATCAGTATTGCTTAGAGGTTCAAACTGCAACCTTATGTGGAGTTTATTCATATTAATGCAGTAGAAACTTTAGCAAAAGAATCTCCACAGCTATAGTTCCCTTCCATGTTCTTTTTCTTCTTATATTTTTTAGAATGACATATAAAACTAGTTTACGCCACCAAATATAAAATACTTCATAGGTTTTTCAGATAAGTGATCAGTGCACATTTTATGCAAAAACATATAATTTTGTTGTTGTTTTTCATCCTGTATTAACTGTGCTTTCCCAGCATGTTTGAAAGATGGAAACTATTCATAATGCCATTGCCTCCTAATAAATGAATGTGTCGCCATTGTAGTTTTATCGTTTCTTTTTTTTTACTGAACATGAGCACAGCAGATTTGTATTCATTCAAAGTGTGAATTCTGATCCAAACACGCTTTTATTATTTAAAGATCGTGACTGTGAATTGACTGTGAATCTCTCCACTAAAAAACCTCAGACCGTATCTCTAACAAAAGACTCCATTTCAATCAAGTGTGACTAGATGTCCAGCCCTTGCTTATTCTTAAAGTAAAACTAAGCTCCTAAGCTCTACAAACAATCACATATGGAGCTGCTAAACTGGGCGGAGCCTGGAGAACTAAACGATTGAGTGCGTGTGATTGGTTTAACGGATCTCAAACTCCGTCCCTGCAGTGGGGATTGTAATCTCAAATACATATTGTAATGGCAGTCTGGCAAGATGCTACAATATACTAAAATTGCAGTAGAAATTTCAGTTAGATTCAGTTTTTGAATGTTACAATTTGCACTAAAATGTAATTACAAGTTCAAATGTACTCATCATTAAGCTTGTGTTTTACTCCTTCTTCAATCTCCCTTTTCTTCTTTCCAGATTGACTCCATAATGTCCTTGGCCCTCTTTTCTCCTCTCTCTGGGGTAGAACTCCAGCGCCCAGCTCATGCAGCAGCTCTACACTGGTGACATTCGGTTCAGCCTCTTCTGCCTTCACTCAAGCGTCATTACCAACAATTATTGTCAGACGCCACATGCGCCAATCAACAATGTTTATCTGGAGCAATTAAATATTCAAAAAAGAGTGGTTAAACATCAGCCTGGGCTTAAAACACAACGTGGGTCTACTTGTTGTATAAGAGCCAGGTTATTCATTTAACAAACAAAGCATTATGGATGTCTGATCTCATTTCCTCCTCTGTCAGGGAGCTTCCAGACATCATCTTATCTCTTCTCCTTTCCTCTGTCTCCTTCTCCTTTCCTCCACACTCAGGATTATCACTGCCGTGGATAGACTGCTGAGAGCATCATTCCTCCGCCTCATATTAGCTTTGTATCCAGCAGCACAATAAAAGTCACCGAGAAGCAAAAATGATTTCGACTGCGGGCGGCTGCAATTAAGGCACAAGCTTTTCCGTATTGAGATAAATAGCCGGGATTTAAGTCGTCTTTGAGTTTCTTCTGTGTTGTATTGGTTTTGCTGGATTTATTAATTAAAACATGCCTGGGAAAAACACGTAGGAAATTAGCTCTTCAATCTTGTTCTGTGTTGCGTATGAAAACAGTCGAGGGCACTTCAAGGGATAGTTTAGCCTGCCCAGCCAACCTAATTCTTGTCCAATTTTACACAAGGGAATTGGCCTGTTCCATGACAATTTAAGTGGGATTTCCAAGGGTGCAATTCAGATTAAGCTTGTGAATGTAGGCTAATTAGAAAAAAGCAGGTGCTCGAGCAACACTACAAAGTATAAGGCTGAAATGGACCTTGATCTCACTGCACCACAAAAATCATTACAAATTTCTTGTAATATGCTAGCCTCATTATCAAAGAAATAGACTTACAAAAATATACACTTATGTTAAGTTAGATATTAATCAAAAATAATTGAGATGACAGGCCAGCCTTTAATGAATACACAGGGGTTTTTTAATACTTCTGAGCAGTTATTGATGTGAGAAGTCAATATGTTAATCAATAGAGAAATCAGCAAATGAAAAATGAACAAATGAACTACATTTGGCAGCACCAGAATTGAGACGTTAAGCTGATGTTATAATAGCATTATGTGATTTCTTTACTTTTTGCTGGAAAAGCATGAGAAGGTAAAAAGAGAGGCTAAGGGTTTAACTCTAGATGTTTTGTGAGTGGACAGTACATTTAGAGTTTAGAACTGAGATTGACTTTTGCAGTGAGACACAGTCAGTTTGTAGTTTGACCCGAAAATTCCCAATTTGCTCACTTTGCACTAAAACTATATGATTTGTAGGTAAAGCTATTTAAACAGCATATACACAGTTTAACAGTCAAGTTGTTTTAGTGCTTGGCTTCACTTTAAATAAGATAAATTGTTTTTAGTTATGACTTATGAAGACCAGTTATTTATACTGTAACAACCGATTAATTGAGTTCGTGTTCAACTGATAAGCTCGCCTCTGCATTGCGTCCTCATCTAAAACACAGCTGGAGTTTTGGCTGTGTGATGATATTTTTTTCCTTCTGAGCTCCAGAAAACACTTCTGAATTTCCCACATTTGTAATGTCAGAGGTAGATCTCTGAAATCAGCCTGTTCTCACATATACTGTAAGCTACCACGCAATTTGAAACAGCGTGTCATATGAACGCAATTTCTATTTTTTGTGTGTATTTCACGGGTTTCTGTCCCAGTTCATTTCTATGGTGAATGTAAAGATGTGTTATTATTCATGAAGACTAAGACAATCCTAATTCTAACCTGAACCAACTCTAAACCTCAGACCTAAACTTACCTATTTTTGCAATTTTCCGATAACTCCCAAAAACCCTCCTGTGGTTGTCCTCAACCACATCGCATGTTCATACCACGCCAGAAAAAACAAACGTGTAATTGCATGCCAAAACAGGCAGAGGGCGTCGTCATGACATGCAATTTGTCATGGCGTGGTACTTACACGCAAGCCATGAGAACACGTTGCTGAAATCAGTTTTTACGTA
Organism: Mugilogobius chulae; assembly: GCA_038363315.1. Lineage (NCBI taxonomy): Eukaryota > Metazoa > Chordata > Actinopteri > Gobiiformes > Gobiidae > Mugilogobius > Mugilogobius chulae. The sequence continues at coordinate 20,512,298 of CM076399.1, read as the reverse complement.
CATAAATCATCCATTTGCATTTCTGTTGCTTTAGCATATCAGGCAATATCATGTTGATTATTTCAAGTATGTAATTTACTTATGAGCCACTTAAGGAAGCTCTAACTCAATTCCTGATGTGGAAAACACATGACATGTCATGTATGGCTTTTTTGTTGTTGTAAGGTCTAAAATGGGTAAAAAGACAAGAAAAATAAATCCTGAATATGATTTGTTCATGTTGTAGACAGTCCAAATGACAAAAGCGGGTCTAGAATCTCAAGTGCTGCAGATATGACAATGTTGTGAGTGCATAAGGTTGAGAAAGGGCAGGGTGGGCGCCTCCTTCAGTACAAACATGGCAGATGGCATTGTGCAGCTGCTCTCACCATAGGCCTCTCTATTCTCCTCCTCACAGCCCCTCCCTTTCCTCTCATCAACCCCATCCCCCGTCCCACCCACAAACACTTGACAGGTCCCTGAAAACTACACCGGGCTCACCTGATGGCCCTTGACACGGATCTGCTCCATTATTCAACAGCCTATCCTGGTCGGCTACATGACCACACTAATAGGCCCGCTGTTATAAACAACACATCATCTCTCGGTGGCGTTCATGAACACCCAGCCCACACTTCCCAAAACAAATGTAGCCTTCAAGAAATTACTCATATGTGGAATGTCAATGTCCTTTTACCGCACAAACAAAATGTCTCGCGTCTGAACACAAACGAAAGCTTATAATTTGTTTACATAGCCACACAACGCACACAACAATTTAGCTGCATGCACAAGCTCCATCAAGCCTCCAACCCACACGCCAAGCCCTTCTGCCAGCTGTTATTGTTTTGTAAAGGCAACACAGGAAGCATTTGCCCTTGGAAAGTACTGGCACAAATTAAGAAGTTTGTTTTTTTGGATGATTTTTCTAAATTTATATGGTTCTAAAACTTCAGCACTTACTCTTTTGTGATGGTTGCCCTTGATCAAATCATTTCAAATATTTTGGTGTAGACAAGCTAGAGAACTGAAGTTAGCCAACCTTGTACAGTAGTAAATAGTTCTTGCATGGTGAAATGTTAACCAATTTAAATGTGTTATAAGTCAGTCAAAAATAGATTAATTTTGAACAAAATTGCACATTCTGGCAACCTCCTAAAATTACAGGGTATTCTATCAATAAAATACAGTACATAATAGTTTTAATAATAGGCACATTTAAGAAAAATCTTGTCAATAATGTGTTGTTCACAAGTTTGTTCTTGATTCACGTAAGCCTAGGGCTGGGCGATATGGCAAACAGTTAAGATTGCGGTTTTCATGGAGTCAGATGACAATTTCGATTTTATCACGATTCTTGTAGACCATTTATTTTCTTATTGTTTATGAGGTAACCACAATTCACTATCAATATCTAAATTCAGCTGTCAAAAGCTGACCAGTGTTGTCAGATTTTCAGAGAGAAACAAGCAAACTCAGCCCTTCAATAAAAAGTTAATAAAAGAATAGAATATTTAGAACATTGTGTATTGCTGAAAAACAAATGTTAACGATTTGGCTTTATCATGTGTTTTTCTTACATTAATAATGACTTTTAGACATGAAAACATTATATTTTCAGTTATGTAAATGTATTTATTTTAATAAATCAAACCTGAAAAATTGCTAAGATTCATTTAAGACTTGCAAGAGCAGTCCAAAAGAGACTAAGAGGAATAGGACAGATGCACCAAATAGAGAAATGGGCAATCACAATGTGACAATTTCATCAAAAAAGCAGATTGTCACAGAGATGACACAATATTGTCCAGTGCTACGTAAGCCTATAATTTAGATTTGATATCTCTCAAACAAAAGTGAAATAAGAAAAGTTGTCATTTGCACTTTGACTTTTAAACAAGCTTCAGGTTGAGAATCCCTGCTGTCTTTAACTCATAAAGGAGCTGACAGGTGTTGCACCATGACTCAGACGTGAGTAGGCTGCACTTAAGACATCTGACTCACAAAGTTGGAAAGCTATTTGTATATAGACCTAGAAGCATCACCTATATTTGAGTCACAACATATTTCAAGTTTTATTTTATGTATATCTGTAGACACGTTTTATCTCACTGTGACTTGGATTTGGAAAACTACACATGCCAGTATTTGTCCCATTGTACAACATCATTTTCAAATGGGCATGAAAAAGCCCTAAACCCAAAACATGAGTGGATTGCTAGGATGGTTTTTGTCCCCCTCCCTCCGTCCCTCCTCCCTCTGGCTCTTTGTGTCTCTCCCCCATCGCTCCCTGCACACACACCCACCCTCCCCTTCCCTTCACATCTCCTCTGAGGAAGAACTTCAAAGCTGCTCTGAAGTCAGTGCGATAGAGCTATGGGATCCCCGGGGACACTACAGCACACTTCTATACATACACACACAGACACGGAGCAGAGTGAGCCCAAAGATGGCTAACAAGGCGTCCGACAGTGGCCTTTGAGCAGTGACGGGGTGACAGCATCAAAAAGCCCAGAACAGCCCTTTCTCTTAGAGGTTTGGGCTTCAGTAATGCAGCTTTAAGCACCGCACGCATTCATACACACGGAAAGTCTAATGAGGCTAATGTTTAATTTAGAAATAACACATCAGAGAGTGTTAATGAATAAAACAACTACTATTATCAGCGAGCAGGAGGACAAAGTTCATTAGAAACGCCTTCACGCTGGCCCCTCAAAAAGAAAAAAGTTAGCTTGAATTATTTAGCTTTTAGTCCTTGATGTAAGTTTTATTGAATGTTTTTCTGCTTCTTGATGAGGATGAAACTAGGGCTAAGTTTGCTTTGATCCGCAGATGAAGAAGCCCCACTCTTGATCTTCTCAGCTCCGAGTTTCTCCACTGAGAGCTGACCTCAAAACCAAGTCACACAAGGGGGACGTATGGATGAAAATGATTGAGCGTCATGGATTTCTGAATGTCAAGTGCGATTGGAGAGGAGGGTTTTGGTATATGGGGATCGGCTGTGGCTAAACATAGCATCTTTATCCCTATACAAAGGCAGTGTAAGAATGTTTTTGTTGTGGAGATGAGTCACACTTATGCAAGCCGCGCCAATGTTTGTGGGCTGCAGTGCCAAGACTTTGGATCAACCGCAGACTTCAGAAAACAGAGATGACACCTGTGTTCCGCCGCAAGACTAAGCAGTAATGGGATCAAACTTCAAAAAGCAACACGAGGAGAGACATATCTTCAAATAGGCCGCATTCACGGAATAATTTATAATATCAAAATGATGGGCAGATAACTCTTACAGCAAATATATTGTCCTTTGCTAAAGGGTAATTTCACACATTTTCAGTCTGGGGATTTTTGATAGTGCCGAAACACATTCACATTTTTTTTTAACAAAAACTGCTTTTGCCTTTGCAAGTTTAACCACATTTGTCAGCAAAACATGACTATATTTAAGATTTCACTAAACATTAGTTGATTTTTCACTCAATCTGGCTATTTTGAAGAGATTTATGGTGCGTTCCAGGCAACTGGGAACTGGACTATTTCCCACTTTCCAGTTGTCAAAATGCACTGGAACGCCACTCGAACTGGTAAATACCACTTGTGAAGTGTGATTTGGTCGAGGAAGTCCTACTTCACTTATGAGTTCAACAATCACCTCAATAAACTAAACATTCAAGCCTCAAAAAAGTAGTCTTAAAGACTGTCGGAGTTGGCAAAGGAAATGATCAGGCCTATGCTCTGCCCTCATTGCATGAGAAGTGACTGGCCAGAGAGGCTTTGAAATTATCTAAAGACCCGACACACATGTCAGCTTCCGTCAGGACGCAGGTATAGGCTGCCCAAGTACAAGTACTTTAAAAATTAATTTATCCCATCGTCAATTCGTCATGTCAACACAATCCTGTAGGGACTAACATGAATGTATGTATAATTTTTTTTTATTGTATTGTGTTTTTTCAAGTATGTATCACGCTATGCGTGATTGTTTATGTTGCAGCACCATGTCCCCAAGACAAATTTCCCCTATGTGGGACAATAAAGTATACCTTAATCTGGGGGTTTAACTGACACAGAAACAATGTAAACACTGGTTATGGTTATGCTTTATACTTTTGTTTAGCCTTAAGTTTAGCATTAACCATAATGTTTACATCCGAGTTGATTATGTTGGAACACTTTGAACTGAAAAATGGGATTTTCAACTGGGAATTATCCCAATTCTCAGTTGCCTGAAAAGCAGCATTATAACTGTCATTTATTCAACAAATACTTGTGATGTCGCAAATGTTACCTATTAACCATATTGTGAATATGGACCGAAATCTACCTAAATGACACAGACTTTACCATTTGACACATCATAATATATTTCAACATTTTTGTTTAGTTAATTTTCACACATCGGACTGTTTCTTTGCATTGTGGTGCTTTTTGATGAAACATGTGAAGGAAAAAACTCAAATTACTTTCTGTAATTTTCAACTGTTATTTGCCAATTTCTTCATAAAGTGCAAGGACAAGGACAATCTACCAAACTAAGTCAAAAAAAAAAAAAAAAAAAAAAAAAGAAAGAAAATTGCTAAAACCTGTCAAATTACTTTTAAACAATAGTAGTTTTAGCTGCCCTCCAACTGAATTAAACAGTATTGGCTTGTAGAATCTAATGATCTCATGCAAATACACCCTATTCTATTGTATTTGTTCTTGTGATGCCATGTGTGTATTAGTTGGATTAAGATGCACTTTTCACATAGGCTGGCGACACAGGTAGTGGAGCCTGAGCGTGGTGCATTCAGGTGCCCTAAATGGGGAAATGGACACTGCATTAGTCTTGAGAAGTGGGCTATACCTGCAATAACAGCACATAGATCACACTCGCTGCTCAAGGACCTTTGCCATTGTTGAGCACACTCTATATCGATCTAGATGCGCCACGGCCTGGATACTTTTCACCAACTAAATTTTGTCTTTCCTTTTCACCGTTGCTGCGGCTTCACGGTGGTCACGAGAAAAACAAGAACCTCTGCCAATCTCTACTGGTCTATTATCGTTGTTATGTTACTAATTTAGCCTACACTTATTTGGAACGTCAACAAAACTAACAAGATCATTTTAATAAGAACTTCTACTACATTCCTAACACAGTATATTTGTGTGGAGGTCTAAATTCTAATCAGTCCCAAGCTTGGATGGAAAGACAAGTAACCGCGTATTCACCATGCAGCAAGAGAATTACCAAGTGTAATTTTTGTCTTGGAATAACCTTGTATGCTCTCTTTCTGATTGGCAATTTCTGTTGTTTACTTCATCAACATTTAATTAGAAGTGCCATAAAAGCGCAGCTGCTGAATCTACAGATGTGGTTTGTTTGAGTGCAAAAAAAAAAAAAAAAAAACAGGGAAGCTGCAGCGTTTCTTGTTGATTTCTGTAATGACAGACTTGTTTGCTTTGTTCACGCATCTGAGAGAGATCGTTTAGCTAGTCGTTATCATCGTAGCCATCAATCATCAGGCTAAACTATGAGGATGGAAAAAAAAAAAAAAAGTGCAGAGGCTATGCCAAGCTGGTTACACAAGTGTGGAGTTAAACTGTGATTAACGTGACTAGAAGTGTTTATTAATTGTTATTTGTCATTTTCCTCATGACAAATTACATCAGCTATGGACTGAAACAAAAAAGATATGCAACACTAAAACGACTGAAACGGAAAATCCAGAAGATTATCGCATCTTTTAAATTTTACTTATTTTGATGTGAATGTTCTTGTGGTAAAAATCAATATTTAAAGCAGTAAAGTGGCTTTTTTTTTTTTTTTAAGAAATTGACAAATAATCGTTGAAAGTTCTCCTGTCATCAAAAAGCTTCAAAATGCAAAGACAATGTACACACAACAAGACAAACAAAAGAAAATAGTTATTATCTTTTGTCAAATTGTAATCTGTGTTGTTTCTGTGGGCTGTTGCCTTCTGTTTATGGTCACTAGTTGTGGAACTACTTAGCTACATCAATTTGTTGTAGACAAAGTGGGGGAAAAATTAAATATACTAATGTCGACAGTGTATTACTAAAAATGTGGTTTAATCTGTCAAATAACTGACTTGTATGAGATCAAAGAATGTGCTACATATCAAAATCTATGCTGATAAAGTGCATTATCAACATGACAAGTCTTGCAACTGCAATCACAAACATCCCACTTTTAATATAAAGCGCTCGCTCTTATGGGAACATCTCTTTTTGAAGCGTCTTTCTGAAGAAGAAGAAAAAAAAAACTCAAATAAAGGGTTGTCACACACTCTCCCTCATCTCCAATGACGCAGCAGCAAAATCATAACCATCGACCTAAAGCTCCCCGACGGGAATCTGAATTGCAGACAGCATTGCAGACTCACTGACAAACCTTTTAAATAAAACATAAAGGAATTACCACCTGCAGAGTTAGCATACAGCCCGACAGCTTGCTCTGAGTCCTCAGCCAAACCGCTAAAGTGTACTTTCAAGGAGACTCGCACACTTTCTTGTCTCTTGTCGAGTGGGGCTGGCATGGCTTTTTCTGAATTAGCATAGGCACCCTGGTGGGTCTTGACGATGCGTGGATTTGCAGAAAGATTTTTGAAAATGAATCGTCTCGGACCACACCACCACAAGGAGGAATAACTATTTTGTTCCATATCGAGTCTGACTTTTGCTGTCACCACTTTGTCGATGTGTCTGTTGAGTGTCCTTGAGGATTAGGCGTGAGTGATGCAAGAGAAGGAGTGAGGAGAATGCAGCAAAGGGCCAAGATTTGGACTGAAGTGCACGGCCAAAGTTAAATAGATTATGTGTTACACTGGTAACTTTGTAATTGTTTGAAATTTCAAATTGCAAAAATATGTATACTTAGTCCAGTTTAATTATGACTTTCAATTGTACACACTGAAGAAAGAATCGAGAAGACAAATTTAAGACTTTAAAACATAATTTAATTAAGACCTACTCACGACTCGTGACCTCGAGTTTTTCACAATGCCGACAAAGCAGAAGTAGTGTGAAATAATTTGGAAAATATGACAGAAATGTCTTAACTGAAAAACCTAAAACCTAGGCAAATTTTTTTAGGACAAACAAGAGCGAATTTAAGATATTTTAAGTCCCTGTAGAAACCCTACATATTCATTTTGATTATTACCTTTTTTTGTATGTATGGTCACTCACGATTTACAATACAAAGTTCTTTAAATAAAATTATGCAAAATGATCAAATTAAATACGTGCACTTAGAAACTGTGAGGGCATCACATATGTTGTTTTTTTTTAAAGTCAAGCTAAAATATACTTTTTATACAGGGGGGTTTTAACGCTGATTTATTTTAAATCTATTGAAACATATTGTGTTACCTAATATTTTAACATGTTTATCATTATTTGATTCTATTTTATTCTGCTGGTCAGTTGTAAGCATAGAATTTAGATATGTCATTTTGCAAAAGTAATTTTGATGCCAGAAAACAACATGGGCCAGTAAAATCAAATTATATATATTCTATTATTCATTCCATTTGTTTCCATAGTGTCAGTTTAGACTTTTCAAAATGCTGAGTTAGAGTTACTGTATGTATATATATTGAATTAAATTTACACTTTAGACTAGTGTCGGCTAACATATCCGTAATATTGAGGATGGAGAAAGGTTGAGGGTGGGCACTTTGCAGAGACAGACTGTAGTGAAAGATACAAGATACATCTGCACTACTCTAGTTTATGCGGCGTCTAATGCACACTAATCCCTCTATCCGCCTCTTACCTCACCTGGCTCTATCTCGCCTACATGAGGGACAAAATGGAAGACTGTCTGCTTTCTGGAGTATTTACTTGGACCTGTCTCAAGCCGACACGCAGTCAAGGATTTGGTCAGCGCTGTCACTGCCCGTCGCACACACAAGCTCTCTTTCTGTCATGAACTGATTACAGATTCATGTGGAGCCCGAGATAAGGTCTGCTGGAGAGAAAACACATGATTTGGTTTGTCGGCATGAGCAGCAGTAGGCAGAAAATAAAAAATAAATAAAACAAAAATCTTATCCTGAGGAAAGCCGAAGTAGCTGTCCATGGTAGAACATTTTTCATGGCTAGTTTGGAAACTAAATGCATTATAATATTTTTTGCAGAATAATATTAATATTAAAATAAATCAACAAAAAATGAACAAAAACTAAACTGGCCCTTATTGTGAGGGAAACAGAATTAGACTCTTACTAAATCACTCTAGTATAAAAAGTAGGCGTGATCCATAATTTCTTCATGAAAAAATATGATGAAGTAATGTATTATATCAGGGCTTTAAAAACACAAAAAATACTAATTAAAACAACAAATCTAACAAACAAATATATAATTTTAAAAAATCGTCAGAGAGGTGAAGAAAACAACCACTTACTACTCACTAAATAACAATGTATCCTACAAAAAGTCTTTTTAATAGTAAATATTAACTATATTTATGGCAAAGTCTGTGGATGCTCAAGTGGATACAAAGTTTTCGTTTGAGCAGTGATGATGGCTTAGCAAACACCAGCCCGTGCGTAACGTGAACAACGTGCTTTTACAACACAATACAGCAGCTCTCGGACTGTTTGACAAAAGGGGGAGAAAGCCTGAGCGTGCGGCTGATATCTGATATCACTCACAAGGACAGGGCACGAACAGAAACACCAGCTGGCCACAGTGTTACGTTAGCTTTACTGAGATCGACTTGTGAAGGCGCACCATCTGTAAAGCGAGGCTCTAGTAAACGTGCTTTTCAAACACGGTTACACTTTGTGTTTCCTCTCCGATAAATAACAATGCAAAGGAACGGGGGCTAAAACAGGACAAGAGGCCACTGTAAACACCGCCTTAATCTGATCATACAGTATTAATGAGCCAGGAAGGAAAGATGAGCTTGTTCTCCGGAGATGCACAGCTTTAAACGGGACTATTTCAGTTTGTGGCAAAAGTCTTACCTTACGAGGAGCGGCTCTCGCGCACTGGCGTCTTTTGGAGCTTGTTGTGGGTCTCTCTCGTGTCGAGGAGCGGGCTCAGGGCTGGTGCTGATGCTGAGCAGAGTGTGTCGTTTCTCTCGGGTTGTTAGCCTGCTACCTCTGCTCGGATGGTGGTGCTGAAGTGGACAGCGCACAGAGCAGCTCGGGAACAAAAAGCCTAAGCTGCGCCGTCAGCCCTGAGCGCGGAGCAGCGCCGTCTGCTGGGCCGGAGGAGCTACTACACGAGGACGATCAGAACCTGGACAGCGCCACTTAGTGCCAGCCTGAGTGTGCCTATTCTGTGGGCTGTTTAAAGTCAAGTTGTTGTTGTTGTTGTTGTTGTTGTTTTGTTGTTGTTGTTTTTGCTTGTTCGTTTATTTGTTTGTTTGATTGTTTGTTTTTTCAGCAAAAGTTTTTATGGTTGTAATAAATGCATGTTTAATTTAAATGTGAATAATAACAGGAAGAACCACAACAAATACAAGCCTGAAAACAATGTTTATACTTTAGATGAAGATCATAAGATATAATAAAATAAGATATAATAAGCAAAATATTGAATAGAACTAAATCACTTCAAGTGCATATGAAAACACATTTAACTGAAACATCTGGTTGTGATTCATATTATTTTGTCATTTACCAATGAGAGTTTAAGGCGATGCACTATAGGCAAAAAGTAATATTAAATAATCCTATCATTATCAATACACACACCACACACACACACACCAAACTTTACAATGTTTGATTGGACACTGTTTTCAAACTTTTTGTTCATGTTTAGTTGTTTTAAAACTGGTTAATTGAAGTATTAAGAGTGAAAAACAAAAACCTATAAATACAATAAAACAAAAATAATACTAATCCTAATTGGAGATTTATGTTTATTTTCAGTCAGATCAAGTAAGATTTTAAAAATATTCCAAACTTTTGTATATACATTTATTCTATTTTATTGTATTGGTTCTTTTTCTTTTCTTTTTGCTTCCTGATATGTGCAATTTTGACTATTTTACATGATGGAATAACTAATACATTCTGTTCTTACATTTAAGTGGGGGATTTTCTAGACATCCTCCACTTAAAATTCTAATTTGCTTGTTTTGATCAAACATAATCTGTGAATGAAAGTGTTGGAGGATTGTTTATGAAAATCCAGTCGTACTTAATGTTTATTTTTGTTTTGCTTTATTCTTACTCAAATTCTAACATCAACTAAATCAGTGTAAAGTATCGGTATCTTTTTTACCACAGGGTTTGTACTATCTCATCAAACAGAGTAATATTTAGAAAAGCACCAGAACCGGTTGCATTCACTTTAACTTCTTATTCAGTGGAGTAAAACATTCTTTTAGCAGCTTGTCTTTAAACAATTAAAAGGCTCACAAACAGCGGCATTGTTTCTGTCTTCTGTACATCACATGGGGTGTAAGTTTTCATGAGTGGCAGGTTGTAAAGATTGGTCCAGAACTACAGCGGAGGAGCCTTGTGTGACAGCGAGTGTGGCCTGCTCAGGAAGGAGGCTGGGGTCAGTGAGGATAGCTGTGGTCGTGCTCAAGAGACGGAGAGAACTAAGAACCACTAAAAAACAAAAATAAATTAATAACATGCAACAGTTCATGCATATTGTCATCCAATAGAGATGATCTTACTGGGTCTGAGAGCAGGAAGAGAACAGTGCTGGTCCAACCACGATAGGGTGGAGCGACACAGATCTTCGACACTGGCAGTGGAAACCATGCCGTTGTAGGACTCAAAAAGAGGTTCAATAATGATACTGAACTGAGGCTGAGTTAAGGGCAACAGACATTATTCTGCACAAGGAAAACATACATTTGATACATACAGTACATACAGTGAACTTAAATTAAAGACAGTAGCAACCATTTTTTTAAATAGAAAACTTCAAGAAATGCACATAACCTAAGGTATTCATAAAGAAGACCTGAATATTCATAAGCTAGCTTTGGGGTGTTTTTGTGTACAGCAAAAGATAAAACTTGATTTAATCTTCTTATCCCACAGCAGATGAGGGGGAGGTGGTCATTACAGAAAAGTATTATAGACTACATTTACATATTTTAAAACTGCCTACATCTGCTATGCACGCCATTTATTTTACCAGCTTGATTGCACACAAATGCTGCAGATGAAAAATGTATCTATTACTCTTGAAATAAATAAATGTGTTTAATCCTTTAGTCTGAACGTTTGACTGTATGTTGAGCATCTACAGAAAATACTATCTATCTACAGCGACCTAAGTTGTTCAGCTCCTGTACACTTTAGTTAGTCGTCACTTTTGAAAAGGATACTATCCAAAACTTCCAGTTTTGTAAGGTCTGTGCCTGGACATATTCTCTGAACTTCTGTCTCATGTGATCAAAGCGCTGGCGTGTGATGGGCACACCAGTAGCTGGAAGCTGCTGCTGACACGCACTGCAGATACAATCAGATACACAGTTTATATATGAAACACATCCTTTTTTAGCTCATCAGTCACAAATAGAAAAATGGCTGACTTAATGGCTGAGTTGAGGAGCTGAATCTCCTCTCGGAGTTTCTGAGCCTCTTCATGGAGCTGGGTTCTTTCCTGCTGCATCTTACTGATGTACTCGGCAGTTTTCTGGAGAGTGGTGGCTTTGCTGATCTGTGCCAGAGGGACATGAGTTGGCAGAAATCAAACTGTTGTTGAAATATTTATTGTAGACCTAATGAAATCAAGTATAAAAATACAATGTCTATTAATATGTGATGTATAATATATAAGGGCATTTCAAATTAAAATGACTTTTTCTCTTTAAATCAAATAATTTACTTAAAGTATGCAAATATTTGAATATTCAACAAATATAGATGCTAACAACATTATCATGTTTCTTTTGAAAACAGTTTTTCTCTTTATGCAGCAGCACATTTGACAAAGTACCTTTATGCTGGGTTGAGAGCTGAGTGTGGTCACCAGGTTATGTAAAGTGTCAAATCCCAGTCGGATGTTGAAACGCCTCTTCTGTTCTGCAGAGATGTGGGTGATTCGTCGACTCTCTGTGTGCTGTAACAGTCCAGTTTAAAGCAGAGGTAAAACAATACTGAAAGTCTGTCATATGTATGCAATTGTAACATTCATTTTATGACATGCAGAACTAATTTTGTGTCTAACATAAAACAGTGGCATACTTTACTAGGATCCAGTTTTCCAGGTCCTAGGAATGCAGACTGTGGGGATTCAGGATTTGGTAATTTGTCTAAAGGATTTGGAGGTGATGTTTGATCTGCATTAGAATGTATATATACATTTGTTTGAGTGATACAACAGATTTTAAGAAGTGTAGAATAATATGTATATTATGTTTTCATAAACATAGAATTGCAAGTTCACAACTGAAATAAGTCTTCTGTAATATACAATTCAACAATAATTTTAGAAAATCAATTTTTATAAATCAATCATTAATTAAAGGGATGAATCACACCTGTCAGGCAGCTTTGGTCAGTCCCATAAACGTGCACAGGGGACAGTTTTTCTGTTTTGGGGATGAGTAGCGTGGTGCTGGTATGAGTTGTGCTGTGGGCAAAGAGGGTAGGCACTGCAGTCCCTCGGGACGTCCCAGCATGGTCTATACTCTGGCCCAAAGTGGCACTTTGACTATGTAGAGGGGTCAGCACAGGGATCCCTGTATGCCAGGCCCCTTCATGTTGCAGCTGTAAAATATGCTAAAAAAACATGAAGTGTGTTGGTGAGATGCACAAATAAAGATGCAGCATGACAAAAATACTCACTGTTGAACTGGAAGGTGATGTCCTCTGACTTTTGGTTGACACTGTGGAATCAAATCCTAAAGAGGGTTTTCCTAAAAAACAAACAAAAACAAAATAAAACAAAAAACAAAAGACAAAACAAAAAAATCAAAAAATTGTATATAGTATATAGCATAAGTATATTCTGAAAAGTATCTAGACAGATGTCTTACAAAGCATGAAGAACATTTTCCTTGTGTGTGACTCACGTTCTCGGGTGCCAGAGGACAACAGTTTTGCCAAGCAGCTTGTTGGTGTATTGGCAGTAGACAGCGGTCCAGCAGATGCAGGTAGAGCCACAGTACTGGATCCTCCTGTCTTCTGCTTATGCTTGCCTCTGCCCCCTGTGACGGCCGCCTGCTCGGGCACAGAGAAGCGGTGCGGTGCAGTGACAGAGGGCAGCGCAGCATGGAGAGGGTCAGACGCACCAGCTGGATAACCCAGTGAGTGGCAGGCACTTTGGGCATACGCATCCCCTGTGTGTGAATAAGTATGAGACTGGGGCACTAAACCTGGAGACCCTATCGAAGATCCGGTGTGGGTAATGACAGTGGAGGTCACGCTGCTAGGTGAATAATAGCCAAACTTGTGACATGATAGGGGATAAAGGAAGGGGACATTAGCAGTAGAGGGCTCTTCTGCAGCAGTGGTCAATGCTACTGAAACAGATGGATCAGGGTAAGTCTGCAGCACATAGGGCATAGCTCCAGATGCAATACTCGACGTGCGATATTCGTCACATTCCTGGCTTGACCTGGTCTGCTCTGGACGAGAATTGGAGGAAGAAGGCTGGGGAATGCTGTCAGATGAAAGACTAGGCTGAAAAGGGAAGTACGTTTGTTTGTAAGTGAGAGTTCAGCAGTATTAAATCCAAAGGGAGTAGTGTTAAAGCTACAGAAGTACCTGAGGCAGCTGAGTGTCAATAAGGAGATGAGGAGCTGTTACCACTGGAGACGGAGCCGGAGCAAAGGCAGCACTGGACGAGCTCTCAAAATAGCCACAGTCAGTAAAACTTGTCTGTTGAGAGGACTGGCCCCGGTAATTCATAAAAATGTCTAAGAAAATGAACAGACAAGAAAAAAGTTATCTGTAAATGCCACACTGATGAATCAAATCATTAAAGCTGGAGTAGGGTTAATGTGTAATTTTCATTGCACTTTAATTGGCCAAAGTCACAGCTTAAGAACAGTTTTTTTCAGACAGCAAGGTGCAACTTCAGACAGTACACAGCCACCTGATTTTGGCACTTACATCAAATACTTTTGGAGGAAAAGACAATACCTAAATTAAAAAATGTCATGTACCGCAGATGATCCAAAGAATTAAGACAAAACTAAAGTTACACATTTTCATAATTATTGATCAAAAAAACTGCAAGCCTTATATAAAGATGTTAGTATTCAAAAATATAGTTCTTCTTTTCTTCTAAAAGCTTGATTAGCTATGACTACAGCACATATTCACTGCAGCATTGTTTCAATAAGCTTCTGCAATGAAAACATTTACTTCCTTTTTAGGTGCATTCATTTTCATCAATCTTTTATATTGATGATGGGAAAGTGTGACCACAGCACAAACTCTCTGTCAATAGAATATCTGGACTCTTTGGTTGAAAATCATGTCTCATTTTCCTTGAACAACTCTTTGACAAGTGTGAGTCCCATGACTCCCAATTCTGCTACTGTCTAGAACATGCTTGTCCCATTAGTGAAGACAAAATCCACTGCCTGAACTTAGTTATTCAGGATGTTTAGTTAGTTAGCAGATCTCATACAGAGAGTTGACCAACTGTAGGAGGAACCCTAGACCTGGCCGATGGTGACTTTTTTGTGTAAATTCAATACAACACACACTAGTATTTTAGGCCCTTAAAACAGCAATTGCCTTGCCTCTGCTGATCTCCTAATTCTAAAGAAAAGGCACTGCATAAATTAAACCCATGGTTGTCCTTTCCTGACAGACCTTCAGCAGCTCTCTGAACCTTGAGACAAAAAGACAAGCAGACAGCCAGCTCCAGCACACTTAAACACACACACGTATACTGACACAGGAAGGGAGAAGGTTGTCCACATGTCACAGAAGGTGGCAACTTATAGTCACAGAGATGCTGAGTAGCTGCCCTCAAATACCACAGAAACATTGACAGCTTTTGAAACCCCTGAGTGAGAAACGTGACCTCCACCTGCTCTTGGCTTTAAGGCACAGCCAGAGACAAAACCTAAATTAACTGTGACATTTGGTCTTCTAATCAAAGTACTATTTGCAGGTATTCTACTACCCACAAGTTCAGGCTTGTCTTTACCTATTCTCTTGTAGATAGAACGCTGAAATTCTCTGAAATACATGCCAAAATACAATAAACACAAATGAATGTCAAAATGGTGTCAGTACCTGGTATATCCATGAAATCATCCAAATTAGGTTGTAGAGGGTTAGTCCTGGTTGGATGATATCAGCATTGTTCGTGTAGGCTGGAGAAGCACAATTTGTTTTTTTTATTTTAGCATGCAAATAAAAAGACAATAGCATATTTCAAAGTGAAATGTAAAAACATCATGTTTTATACTCACTGCTATGTCTGTCACTGGTCCAAGGACATGGCTTCTGCGTCATGGTGAAGAGAGTATCTGAAATGTCAGACAGGAGACAGTCCAAGTCGAACATGTGGGCCTCCGCTGGGGCCACCTCAGGCTCCTGGTGCATCGGATAGGTCCATTTGTCCAGTTTGCCCTGGCAGATCTGACCCTGCTAACATTCAGTGTCCAGCACGTCCATTAAAGGCCTCCGCACATATTAAGGGCAAGGGCCAAGTACATAAAAAGCTTGTGGATTCAAATAATTAAAAGGTGTACTTGAATGGTTGAAAAAAAACTTGCTGCACTCATTGGATCTAAATTCCACCAGCTTTTCTCACTCAGATGCTTTGCTCGTCTGCCTGACTTTACTGCCAGTTTTGTCTCGGAGGCTGAATTTATAGGAAACCCGGACGAAGTCGTAAACGGTTTTGATTACGTTTGAGCACACGACATCCCTTCTTGTAATTTGTTTATTTCTCAGATTGTCAGCTTTGAAGGAGAATATGTGTCGTTTGCAGGTAAAAATGAGGTAAGATTGTTGTGTGCATATACAATGTGTCTATGTGGAGTCTACTCTGTGATGAAAAAGCACTTTTGAGGTATTGTTCCAAAACACTAGGCCCTTAGAGGATGTCATTATGTTGCCTTTGTTCATTTCTTTATTTTGATGTCTCACCATTTCAATAAAAGCAGCAGGCTATTGTCCCTGACCTAATTCTAGCTGTCACACTCACGTGCAGGCAAATGGGAAGACCTCAAGCCCCAGTCAGAGAAATCATGTTGCCATGCAAAAATGGCATACAAGTGAGAACTTCCGATTGTTTTTGGTAGCACAAAAGGTTGTCTCCGTCTTTATGTGCAGTTTCTTTACAATGCAACAACAAAAACAATCATGTAAACTAAAATAAATCATTTCCAAATACACTGAAAACACAGTCTTAGATTGCACATGACTCATGTTTAAGTGGTGATTTGGATAGTTGAAGGAGTCAATGCCAAGATAAATCCTTGTCAAGTTACGAGCATATTAAAATGACAACATGAACTTTGACCTGTCCAATAAACTGTCAAAGCTGTCACAGCAAAAAAATGAAACAATTACAGCCTATCTATACAGACAGATGGATGCCATGCTCTATAAATAATGTGCACAAATTTAAATACAATCTATTCATTCCACAGGAGTGACTACATTCAGGGAAATCCTGTGTGTAGCATTACACGCAGAGATAAAAACAAAGCGTGACTGTAATTTTAAGGGCACGATTCATATTGACGGCAGTTTATCCGTCTGCATGAATGAGGTGCTTCCCCAATCTCTCTCTCCCTTTTTAAAGTCTTTGTGCCACTGTGACGTCACTATCACACTCACTGCTCCTCTACTTCACAAAGCGCTGCAGGGATGTAGGTCACATTTGATTAAAAGGCATTAACTTTTAATCCACTCAACTTGAATACACATGTGCAGCCCGAGGGTAAATGTCAAGTATTGTCACTGCTTTGTAATCAATATGTGTCAATTGCCTACACATGTTACACTATGACGCAAGTTGTTTTGCTGTTTGTCTTTTATTATCATGAATGGGGACATTGAACCTAGTGTTATAAATAGCCCTTTGATGACTTTATCAACATGTTTGAGTTTGTATAATAATAATGCTATGAGTCAGTGATCAACACACTGACATACATTTCTGCAGCTTTACTTTAACACTATTTTTTTTACTATATATATATTTTAGTGTCTTAAGTTACCTCTTGGAACATTGAGAGAATATCATTCTTCTTTTTCTGAAGCTGTGAAGATAGGAATATACATTTTTATTTTCATGTTCAAAACAGATCATATTAAATGTACAGTACAAAGTTACCCTCTTTTTATAATAATTCCGCCATTTGTGGTACTCTTTGATCACCACCTCAATGCGGCGCTTCCAGTAGCTGCCCTCTAGGACGATAGCCTAAAACAAAGTTTGTTAGTCACAAATATCTGTAAAATCTGTTGATGCAGGTTACCTACTTCCGGTTTTCGATGTGCGTCTGCCTCTGAACCTTCCAGTGGACTGCCAAAGCCACAAACTGGATTCTTCCTCCTTTCCACATCTAGTGTGACAAGACAGGAGACACTTTCTTGTTTATTGAAAAAAAAAAAAGAAAACTGAAAAAAAAAAAACAATAACGATAACAAAGAGGATTTGCAGAAACATGCTAAAATGAAGACAAAACTGCTTGAGTCAGAGAAGTTTCTAAACTAATTCTAATACATATCAGATTGACATTGACAAAATAAAACAAGTGGATAAATTAAATAATTATTGTTTGTATTTTTAGAGGTTTGTGCATATCTACAAATTAACAGATTTGACGCAGAAAACCACAGGACATTTTGTAGTTGTCAACCCTAGAAATGGTTAACTTCAATTTGATTTTTTGATTAATTGTGCGGTTTTTGTGTGCATGCCTACAGAGTGCACACATGAATACATATTTATTAAAAATACAAGAAACAACAGAATTGATGCTTGCCAAACTCACACTGAATAAACCAGGCTCGCCAAATTGCATTGTTCAGGCGAATCTTGTCCCTCCACAGCAACCGTAAACCTTTAAAGGATTTCCACTTTGGAGACACTATCTTTCCACTGAAAACAAAAGTACTTCATTTTTAAAATGTCTTAAGCATGAGATGTTCACAGCACTGTACATCAGATGTCCTTTACAAAACTCCTGAAATTTAAACTTGTATTTTTCATCTTTGACTAAAGCTAACCCATCCTTGCAGCTAATTCATCTGAGCTGTTTGCACTCTGTCAGCGTCCTTCAGCCTAGAGTGAGTGGTGAGAAAAGCTTCCTAATGTGAGATGCTCAGGGAGTTGCTATGGAGCCAGAGGGGTGTTTTGAACATGCTTTTAACAGAGGAGCATTTGGGCATGTCCTGCTTTCAAAACAGTCCACATGGTCCATTTAAAGAAAAAAACAGAACACAGCCGAACAAACATTAGGTCTGAAGAAACAGAAGAAATAAGACAAAGACCTTCAAACAATGAGATGTTGTTTTGTTGCATTGATAAATCCCAACAAAGCAACATTATGACCCTCTGCTAATTAATGGGGCTATGTAAGACCATGTAGGCTAAGCTCATACACATGGCACACACTTGAATGAAAGAATGAATGTTTCAAGAGGGTTACTCTTGTCAAGTGTTTTGCACCTTGCTGTGCTAATGCTGAATATAAAAATGTCTTTTATTCTAGGCCTATAAGTCGAAATTCAAAGAAACAATAGCAAAAATAATGCAAATAAATGTATTTTCAATCAAGCTGCATTTCAAGCTTCAGTGGCTCTAGGTTAATTGATGGTGTGTCAAGAAAAGCAAAAAATATATACTTTGAAACCATGTCAAAGTCCAGTTTGTTGAACAAGAGATTGAGGTAAACAAATAAGAAGCATAGCCTTTAGGCTAAGAGCATCTCCGTTTCTATTTTTTCCACGTCAGACCAGCATTTATAGTTAAATAGTTTCGTAATAACTGGGGCTCACCTGTAAGCCAAAGACATGCACTCGAAGAGCCGAGTCAGAGTGGGGTCTATGTTGAGACTGGCGGAACTGAGGGGCCCGTAGTGGTAGGTCTGGCACCACCTTCCCTTCACCGTATCAAAGTCGTACCTCTCCGTGCTCCTTCTTCTGCTCACAGCTGAATCACTGTGCGGGGAGGACACCATGAAGTGCCCACTGTGGATGACCTGTGAGCGGGGCCAGCATGCGGCGGAGGGCCCGGACCACACCGCGCGCACTGGCCCTCTGTCCTCCGAGGAGTCCGAGTCCGTGGAGTCGAGAGGCGCCACCTGACCCTTACACGCCATTGTCTTGTGCAATGAGATAATCCCTACTTATAAGCAGTTCTTTTCTTTAAGTCAAAAATATAGCAACCCAGAATGAGAACCCGTGCAGCTCCAGATGATGGGACTGTTGTGCAAGAGCGGACTAGTTTGATCTAGACCTGTGTCAACTTCCCAGGAGCTAAAGTCCTCACGGAAGCAGCGAGGGCGGTAATAATTAATAGGACGTGATCATTAACTAGTTTTTGACAAGAGAAGAAAACAGTTCATTAACAGCAAGGGATGTGCAATTAATCGAGCTTCAGTTTGAATGGTGTAACCGATTACAAAAAGTGTATAAACCAAGGTTATTAAAATAAAGTCTTATCTTTGTAAATGAGCATTGAGTGGAAAAGTAAAAAAAAGAGAGATACGAAATAGTTAAGTTTTATTGTGTAATACATTGACTACAAATCTGGATACTCTTTTCATAATGTAGGCTGATCTGTTTGAATTGACACCTTTACAAACTTTGACCATAGCTGTAATATTTTCTGTATAAATTACATATTTTGTAACTTGTTAATTAACATGGTTAAACAGCAGCAGAAACTGGCTCATCCTCACATTACCTTTTGATACTTCAGACTGACTGAGTACAAGTGCTGCTGTGCAACTGTGGACATTAAGTATAGACAAGTAGAAAACAAAATTTGGCTTAAACTATAAATAAATTAGTTACACTTAACAAACTTTTGTAGGTCTTCTAGAAACTTGATGTACTCTTGATGCTCAATGGCAGTGCTTAACTCCATCAGCTCATCAGCAAATGTGTTATCAACTCCACGATCAGCAAGGAAGTCCATTAGATGGTCATAAAGAGCCTAAAACACCAATACATTTAAAACTTATAAGTTAGAAATTCTAATTATGGAACCAAAAAGCATAAAAACAGTCAAATATTTTAAGATTAAACAAAATCCAACCTACCCAGTCTAGAGAGTCTGTGTTTAGAGTGTAACTAGTTTCCTTCCAATCTTCGTCTCCTTCAGGTTGAAAACTGACTTCGCGAATGGCAAAAATATCACTCTCCTCTTCTCCTTCACCATGACTTATCTGAAAAAATTCAACATTAAAAAATTAGATTGAGCAGTAGAAAAAATGAAACTTAATTAATCTGAATATTACCTCATCTTCTGGAAAATTGCAGTCAAACACCAGAGAATGCTTGGCACCCTGCTTCACAACTTCAACAACAAAGTTTGGCGTAGAAACAATTTCTGGCTAAAACATAAATAAAAAAGAAAAACACATTTTTTTTTTTTCCAAGATTCTGAGATACTGTAAATATACGATTTATATAGTTGGACATTCTCAACATTAACAATGCACTATGTAACTTTTCAGGTCTTTTTGGTTTACTTAAAATGTTTTTCAATAACACAGTAAACCACGTTCATAGTAATATTGCATACTCTTCAAGGTACATTTCAATGACAGCTTGGTGAGTAACCTTGTCCTGTAACACTCAAGTGTTCAGTCCAGGTTAAAGACTCACTTGTTCAGACAGGCTTTTAAATCCTACCTATGTGACACTTTTAGGATTCAATGTAGGGGTAGTAATAACATTTTGATTTAATCACAATTCAAATACATACACTGGGTTTCTTTATAGCTATGAAGAAGCAAAGTAATTGGTTTCTTCTGAAAGTTATCTTTCCTATGATTGGCTAAATTCAGCTGTCACTCACTCAGAGCAAATCTTGTGAGGATCGATAAACAGTAAGTGACGTCTTTGAGCAGAAATAGTGAATCCAATATAACATTTTTCATAAAAATTAACCTTGCCACAGGGATGAGCTCATGTTTGATTTTTATCACGATTAATGCCAGTTCCAATTTAATGTATTTCAAATAAAGATAAGTTTGTTATATGCTCTGGAGCGATAGCACGTTTCCTGTAAGCCACACTATAAGCCACCAGGCTACTACTCTTCTCTGTCCATCGTTACATCTCCCTAATTTTTAACAGTTTGTGTGCCTTCATCTTTTGGTTGGAGGGGATTAGAAGCTCAGGAGAATAGGTCCCATCGAATCCACATTTGTTAAACATGACATTTGCTTCATGTTTAATAAATGTTTTGCATTCAATTCTGAATCTGTGGTCTGTGTATAAAGCACTCTTCTTGTGTTGCCACAAAGTGCTTGATTGATTGATAGATAAGACACAGCAGTACTTCAAACTGTCAAAAACTAAAATGTTACAATACCCTTTCGCTACCTATACTTTTTTAATGGTTATTATTAAAGTATATCTGTAAACCTCTCGTGACTCTGATTCTGTTTTTTTTTTCTTAAACAAACAAACAAAACATTAAAATATGTCATCTAAGTACTTTAGAGTGCTACCCAAACAAATTCAAACATAAAAATAGCCTCATTGCATAAAAGTACAATAGACTCCTTTATTAATATTAATATTAACATTAATATTAATATTAATGTTATTATTGCTTTTTATATGTAATAAATTGACTCTCCACTGGTAAAAGTATATGCAGCACCTTTAAGTCCAAAAGAATCTAGACACTTTCATATTAGTGAACAGAGGTAATTTTGTAAGTTTACCTCCTCTTCAGTTGGCTTCTGTTGTCCCTGTTCCGCATCTTCTCCAAAGTTAGGGGGGATGCTATTATTAATATTGAATGTAACAGTGATTCTGAAAAACACACAAAGGTTTATAATAATATGTCAAGTCAGAATTTTAACACAATATTTTTTTGTATCAGACTTACTTGTCCCAGAAACAAATTTGACAAGCTTAGCTTCTGTGCCATTCATCTCCAGCTCCCATCCACCGGACATCTTTGGAAGAGATGCAGTCTTTTGAATCTTCTTCTCCTCTTTGATTTCATCAGTAAGAAAGTCACCAAAGGCCTTGTCTCCTGCAGATATAAATATAAACGTACGGTAACACTTTATATTAACTACATCTTGATTAGCCTTAATACACTCTTAATGAAGCATGAATAATGGATTCTTAATGAACAAATGAGAAGTTAATGAACAAAATAGGCTATTAAGGCTTAGTAACGACTTAATTACTACAAGCCCTACCCCTCAACCCAAAATCCTAATTTAGCTCCTTTATTGAGCAGTTACTAAGCCTTAATAATTCATTAATTGATGATTTGTCCATTAATTGTTAACTCTTTATTCATGCTTTAATAAGGCTTTAGTAAGGCTAAATAAGGTATAATTAATATAAAGTGATTCTAAAAGTACAATAATAAAACTACCATGTGTTTGACAAATGTGGTCTGAGTTGAATGTGAGGGTGGACAGTCAGTCAACGGAGGACTATCACCAATTACCTTCACAGCTTAACTTAACAATCTTCATACTTTGATTTTAATAAAATACGGGCTATTAGTACTGGTCAGTCAGATCAACTGTAACTTAACAATAACCACCATAATAAAGCCTAAATACTGTTAAACCACAAAACAACGTGCTAGTCGCTGTGACTCACGCAACTTTGAGAAAAAGGACATGCTGTGCTAAGTTTGAGCATTAGATTTACCCTCTGTGTGCAGTCCGCCACATCCACATGAGACTGAGGGAGACAGTACTTTGGAGCTGAAGAGTTTAGGTCTGTAACCAGAAGAGGCTCCACTGTTACTGAACATCCACAAAGACCGGGTAAAGGGCCGAGCTGTGGCCGAGCTGGGAACACACAACACCGGGAAGCGGAGAGGCGCAGTCGGACCGAGGAAGTGACTGGAGCACTGGAAAGTCGGACAGCAGCCCCGACCGCGCGGACAACCGATTTAAGCATGTCTTCACAAAATGGTTAACTACAGAGTAATCACGCAATCCCCTTAACTGTTCACTTCTTCAGTACAACAGGGAGCACACGTGTGTCGGCTGTGTGGAGGGCACATTGACCTGTAGCAACAACGACCTCTGCACCGGAAGTACTACTTTCTAGTTTTCATTTGTCACTCACTTAAATATGAATAATTTTGTTTATGAGTAAATGTTCATTCAGAAATCCAAATCACAATTAAGTAGAAATAATATTAACAGAAAGTGGACTCTTTGTTAATAAATTGTAGCAAACACACTTACCGGTCAATTGCGCCCCCTAGTGGCTCTTCATCAGTAGATACATAGAGAGATGCACATAGATAGATAGATAGATAGATAATGCATAGCCTTCTCTAAATAAAGTTAAGTTTATCAGAAATAAAGCAAAGACTCAAACTTGGCTTTAGTGCATTAATTGCATTATTTGCCAGTCAAACAATGGTTTTGTCTCTGTAGTCTGTGAGAAATGCAATGACTTCTAGTTATGTGACCCAAGATGTTGAACTATAAAAGTGTTTCACTAGTGGGTCACCTTAGGCATAATTCATGCACATTTCTGGATTACCTTAGTAAAACATGCAAGAGATATCTCTATCATTAAATGTTCTCAATAAAATGTTTGGTATTTTATAAAATATAATTGCTGTTATACCTCATATTATACAATCCTGAGTACATTCTGTAAAGTGTGAAAGACCTTCATATCAACAACAGATCAACAATAACCATGCATTGCATCAGAATAGACTAATGCTTTATGAGTGCAGAACTCAGTTATGTACACTATGTATACAGAAAAAAAAAACACCTCCTAAAACTAAAGCTTAAAAATGTTGTGTATATGAAGACAAATAGTTTTCTATTAACGGTAAGAGCGCTAATATAAAATGTTGACCTTTGACATTTACTTGTTTTTAGATCCAGTATGCTCATGACTGTTTTGAGGGTGTCTTTGCTAACATTTGTTTTAGTGTAAATCAAAATATCAGTCTTACGCAGAAGGTGAATGAATAAATGTGTAAAAAGCTGTAACATGACAGCAAGAAAGAAAGTTTTTTTGTATTGTTTAAATATAGTAAAAGGTGTGAAGACTGCAGCAGTGACAATCCAGAATCCAACCTTTCAGAGGTAGTAATTTTGAGAAAACAAAAAAAAAAGAATAGCCAATGACAGCTCTACTAACAGTTGTAGCAAACCAATGTCTCTTTATTCCAACTTTCATTGCATGTTTCTCCATCCTTGTGTCATTTGTGGTTAGCTTTTAGAAATATGAAGTTTACGTCCAAAGTTTTCTGGTGCTGCATCCAAAAGCCAGTCAGCATCCACCAAACACAGATCTCTCATGTAGCAGCGGGATGTGTGCAACAGCTCATTGAAGACAACGTAAGCTGGCTTTGCCTGGAATAAAACTGAAGAAGGGTGGATAGCTACAGGCTGATGAGTATCCAAAGCTAAATAGGTCCCATCTGGCTGCAGCTCTGCTGCATTGACAAACATGCCATGTGCAAGACACCGGCGAACACTTCCTGTGTCTGCTCCACAGGATACCAACTTCAGGTTGAGCTTGAAAAAAATGATTATTGATTATTATAAATTGTAAAAATGGTATTTTAATTTTTCAACATATTTAACATTTTTAACGTATTTCAACATTAAATCAGTTTGCTTACCTTAAGGCAGATTTCTTTGAGCTGTGCCTGGACTTCCTTTACTAGACTCATGTTTCTGCTGTTGACAAAGTTCTCTCGACACCAGTCCTAATTAGAAAAACATGTACTAAATTACAAATTTTACATTGGATTTGTGAGACTTCAACGCTTTTACACACCTTGTTGCCACTGACTTTTTTGAAAGCCCTATAAATGCTAAGTAAAGTCATGTGGTCTCCTTCACTAGAGGTGAACTTCTTCCGAGCCGCCAAGACCTCATCCCGCCGAGCAGGAGGATTGTAAAGCACAGTGTCCACTGACAGTAAAGACACAATACTGATGACTTCTTCTGAACAAGAATACTCTGGAGAAAGCAGGATTGTCTAAAGAGCAGAGAAAAAAAAAATAAAAAAATATAATAAATAATAAATAAATATAATATATATATAAATATTTATAAACATATATATAAATATTATATTTATTATATACAGCTAAAGTAAATTGTGTACTCTTTCGATGTCCTGATACATAAAACGAGTACATTTGTATGTGAGATGAAAAAAGCTCGAACTTTTAGAGTCACCACCAACTGTACGGTTTAATACAAGCAATAAATGAGGATAAAAAATTATCTGATGCATACCTTTGCATATCTTGGCTCTAGAGGAAAGCTAGCCATTTTCTTCCCCAGAGCAGTGAGCACAACTTGTCCATCCTTCTTCTCTACTGCCCCCAGTAGTTCCAAATGCTCCACTGCAGAACAAACAGCCTCTACAAAGAAAATACATGCACTTAAAAGATTACTCTCAATAAAGATGCACTATGTGATTGTTATGGTGGAAGGGCACCCCTTTTTTCTAAGAACACTGAATGCGGCATTGATAAAAAAGCTGCAGCTCTTACCTGGAGAGGGTTTGGACATGAAATCAAAATTCATCACATCTGGAATTCCCAAAGCCATTAGCTGTAGCATCACACTAGCCAAGTTACACCTGGAGAACACATACAAAGACAATTCTCAGTTACTGACCAGTAGAGCTGTAGTCTTCTATTCATTTAGTCAATTATTGGTTGATGGGATCTTAGTCAACCAAGAGTTGAAATTAGTCAACCAATTATTTTATTTAGATATAAGGATTCATATTGTACAACAAAAATTGCAACAAAAATTGTGGAGATTAAGTACTGAATCAATGGTCTAATTTGCATTTTAGATTTACAGTAAATACAGTATTTTCTGTTTTAATTGCTGTATTTGCATGAACAATAGATATTTAGTCTTTTCGAGCACAGTTTGGGTCAAATAAATGGTCAGAACAAAACAATAATTTTAGCTTCAGAGCTTAATATGACATTCTACCTTTGGATCTCAGGCACTGTCATAGGCATGAGATTATCAAACTCATTCTCAGTGTAGAGACGGTAGCAGGAGCCAGAGTCCTCTCTGCCAGCCCGCCCTGCCCGTGCCACGCCTGAGCTTTTGAAACTCGCTGCACAGCCAACACCTCCAAACCACTCTCTAAGAACACAAACAAATGTGCAGTATATAATTCAAAAATATCTTCCATTGTTGGATCCACTCATAGTTAGAAAGCACTTACCAGGACTGAAGCGTTTTGCTTTCACCATGCCAGTGTCTACAACATATTTTATACCAGAGATTGTAACTGATGTCTCGGCAATGTTTGTTGAGAGTATAACCTTCCTACTACCCTAAAAACAAAGCAAAAATGCTATAATGTAATAACTGCCAGGTATAAAATAACATGATGTGTTTTTGTTTTCTTTAGAAATATTATTAAGTAAATAATAATGAAAGGGCTAGATCATTTCAGTATCATTACCTTGGGTGCAGGTTGGAAAACCCTTAGCTGCTGCACTGGAGGAAGTGATGCATAAAGAGGGATAACAACCATAGAACCACAGCTGTCAGGAAGATGCTTGGCAATATCCCTGCATGTTCTTGCAAGTGCCTCAATTTCTTCTTGGCCTGTCATGAAAACCAAAATATCTTGGGATGGTAATGCTTCCTGCAAATAAATAATTATTTGTAAATTAAATGACTTTTGCACAAAAGAAAAAAAACTTAAGTTTATGAAAAATACAGTATAAGCTTGACAGTCATTAATACATTGTTCAAAAACATGCACACTGCCACACAGACAAGTACAACTTTCGAAAAGATTTCTAACACACATGGCACTACCTGATGTATTTGGAAGATGGTGACCAGTGCAGCCTGTAGATAGTCTGACTGGGGTTGTTTTGTGTAGTAGATCTGAATGGGATGCTGCCTTCCCTCCAGGTACAACACAGGAGACTTGTTGAAGTATTCAGAAAATAAATCTACGTCCATTGTGGCAGACATAACTATGACCTGGAATACACAAAAATAACCCCCTTATCACATTTTTCTCATTCAAATATTACTATTAAAGACACTAAGCTAATGTGATCCTCTTTAAGGAGTGTTCACACTTGGGCATCAAAGACTTACAAAATTACCTTCAGCGGGATTTTGTTCAACTCTTTGCGCCGTCTCTGAGCAGTTTTGACAACACCAAACAGCACATCAGTGTGCACTGTGCGTTCATGAGCCTCATCTAAAATCACTACCGTGTAGCGCAGGAGCAATGGGTCACCGATGGCTTCACGAAGTAGCATGCCATCAGTCATAAATTTGATTTTGGTTTCATATGATGTAAGATCCTCAAAGCGGACAGTGTAACCCACCTGAAGCAGAAAATGTAATTAATATACAAGCAAAAAAAAAAAAGAGCATAATATGAATAATACATTCATAATGAATGAATGAATAATGAATAATACAAAACGATTAAATCACATTACCAGTTTGCCTAGTTGAGTCCTCTTTTCCTCTGCCACCCTACTGGCCAGTGAAATGGCAGCAACTCTCCGAGGTTGAGTGATGGCAATGATGCCCTGACGCCCAATACCAACCTCATATAAGTACTGGGGAATCTGTGTAGTTTTTCCAGAACCAGTCTCACCTGTGTGTAAACATATTTAATTAGTTCCACAAAATACATTTATGTAGTGCACATTTTTATTAGTTTTAGCATAATAAAATTATGAACTATGTAAGTTTTATGGAGTATTGCATTAAAATTTGTCTAACATTCCCCCCCATTGTCTGTGTTTGGGCTGGAATTGCAGGAGTGGAGGCTCATAATTCATGGCGCTGTCCACTATATATCCACTAACGACACAGAGGTAGTCAACTTTCTATATTTAAGTTGTCTTCATTATTCTCTTAACATAGTCCTTTGAATGATTTGCTAAATAGTGTTCCTTTATTTGTGTTATTTCAGATAGTGGTTTATTTTCTATTATTAGCAAGTTAAATATGGGTTTACTTTAACTAAATTTGGCTTTGCGTATATGATTTTTTTTAAATTAGATAAATTCTAAGTTAGACTGCACTATATATGAATTTTTATTTTCTATGTACATTATCTGGTGAGTTTCTTTCCTTTTTTTTTTTTTCGTATGTACATTTTTCGCCCTCCTTTATGTCTGGTTTGGATGCCTCAGAATATATATAAGGTTGTATTCTTCTTTTTTCCTTTCATTTATGTATATGTAATATCTTGGTAATATGTATATAGTTTTTTTTTTTTTTTTAAAGGTAGTCAACTTCCTGGCCTGATGCGGTGGACCCTACATCATAAAAATAACATTTTACCCACCTTTAAATCTGAATATATCTACAATGGCCTTAGAACGATAATAGCGTTACTGTTAGATAAATGCACAAGTAGGCTATACTCTGTGAACTACATGTAATGACGTAAATCACGTATACTGTAAAGTTTACGCTTGATCGAGTCAGTGCTCTAGATAGCGTTAGCTCGGATGCCTTACCAATCAAAATGGCATTGTTGAGCTGTCTCAGTTGGTTGAGTAGCTGAGGTTTAGCCTGGTAAATCGGCAACTGCTTTCTTTGGACATCTATAGGCGTACTCTTTCTAGGCAGCAGCATTCCAGGTTTCTTCTGGTTGAGACTGAAAAAACGGACCCCGGCTTGAATTTTTTGGCCGGAGGAGGATCGGGATCGTGGGGCATGGTCTGGAAAGCGTAGCTGTGCAAGTCCGACCTCAGCGACTGCCCATCGGGCTCCGGTATGATACACAGACACCCAAAAGTTGTCTCATGTTCCCTGACAAGCCAGGCTCCTGCGGTTGTTTTGCTACAAGACCGAAAAAAACCTTCCCACGTGGTAAAAAAAAAAAAAAAGAAAAGGTTGGCGCAACTATTTCACGTCATCGCGTCAATTTACCCACTGTTCTGTCTGCCAGGCAGATGCGTTATTATATTTATGGCCTTGTCATGTAAAAGTAAGCGTACAATCTATGATAAACATAGCTCATTTGCTCAAAGCGGGAAAATCTATTATGCTTTAATTTAGCATACTGGTTCTATATGATTTTTTTTTTTTTTTTTTTTTTTTTTTTTTTTTTTTTTTTCGAAATTGTTGTATGACCCAGAGATGAGGACTAACATAGATCGTATATGAACGAGGCTACAGCAAGTGACAGGCCAGTATTATATTTCAATCAGGTGGAAGGTAGCTGAAATAAAATTTTCAAGTAACATTTTATTGTAATACATTTTCAAGTAACTTTTTATTGTAATACAAAAGGTAAATGGGTCAAGATAGCTGCCTGCATCATCAAATTGTAGAATGTGAATAGAACCTAACCTATAGCCATGTAATATAATAGTCCTAATGTAAATCACAAAGTAAAGTCTATTGAACATGTTTACCTGTGTTTTGCGGGGAGCTGTTTCTGACAGTAGCTTGTCTGGTAAAACAGGGTGTGAACAGGTAGTGTAGCATGAAGGTTAAAAAAGTTAATTAACTGACTTCTCATCATTAGCCTCTGAAAGGTAGTAACAATCTGGACACTGTGATAAAGACCCAAAGACTCTTCTATCAGAGTGTTCAGGTTGAAATTCCTGGATGACAGTCAAATAATGATGAATGAGGAAGGCAAAACGCCAATACTTTACCAATACCAGTATAGTATACAGTATTGAAGTTCCTTGTATAGAAATAACAAAGTATTTCTTTATATAATAAAACATGCAACAGAGAGGGTCACGGACAGATGCTAATCATTAACCCCGTCTAATTCTAAATCCCTACTATCTGATGAAAACAAACTATGAAGTACTGTATCTGAAAATGTTGACAACAAAAAGAAAATTGAAACTCTCTTGTCTAGAGTAAATGAGCCATTTTGGGATGAATCAAGCTCAGTTTTAATCTAAATTACCCTCAGCTATTGGAGAGGAATTGTTAAAACTCGAATACCAAATCATTCAGGTCTCAACTTTAAACACCAGCTTTACTTCTCTTTATATTTGCCAAATAAAGGCCCTGTAGAAAGACCTATGCAATCATAGCCACATCGACCTTATTTTAAGTATGTTGCACCTCATGTGAAATCGAGTTACTGACATGGCATTAGGGGAACATGGACTAAGTGATTTGTTTCGGTTGTATGTAAATGTGCTTTTGCTTAAGAGGTTTAATTAATTTATGGTACACATGGTTCTCCTGAACATCCCTGTTCATCCAATATGAGCTTTTCTTTAGGAGAGACCCTGGTTCAATTCACTTTGTCTGCACCTCAGTGTCTAGTCGATGTCTCCTCTTTTGCAGGGTAGTTATTTTACTTTTTTCATTTACAACTGACCAGCAAAGAATGCATTTACATTATGTAGTCAGTTATAAATAGACATACAGATCCTATACAAACCTATTCAATATCAGTTCTATAAGATCATTTAGGCATTAGGTATTCGCCATTGTGTTTTTAAATTATGAATTTAAAAATACAATTTAAATTAAGTTAATATGAAATTTTATAATTATTTAAATGAATATATTTATGAATATAATAATGATATTATTATTTACTGTGGCATGCATTTAAGTAATGTATTTACATTTTGATCAGTATTGTTTATTGATTGTTTTTCCTAGTTTGTTAATAATTACGATAACGCTTCTACTAATTCTGGATTGATATAACAATAACTATGTAAAGCTCACAAAACAATATTTGTGAAGAATACAAAGTCAGAATGTTGGAAGTAAAATTGGTGTCATCACGTCACCAAAAAAAATACATATACAGTATGTATCATGTTGCTCATTTTTGTCATTTGTTTCATTTGAGTTTTTAAAGGTTGATGCTTTTTCAAATCCACAAGCCTTACAATCCTACAATCCCACTAAGCACAGGGAAACCGCTGGCCACTTGTGAATGTTTTTGCAAATAACCCGATTTAGATATTACACATGATTCTAGTAATATGTCCTCTAATCTGGCCAGATTAGGAACTTCTCTGGGAAGCCTATTTTCTTATTTAAATATAGGAACTGTAGAATTATATAGTTGTTTACTTTTTCCACTTTAACTCCCATTGTGTCCTTTGCCTCTGAAGGTGCAGATTAAAAATGCAAAGGAGTATTGGGCAAAGAAAAGCTGGGGCACCGTTTGCCTGCGAACCCAAAAAGAGTGATAAACTGTAAGAAGGCTTAGCGTCTCCAAAACGGTGACATGATGAGAGGAGCTGTGCATATTGTGTTTGTTTATGTCATGGCTTGAGTTGAGTCTATCTTTATTTACCACACAGGAAGAAAACGTCAAACTAGAATGATAAGGATACGAAGAGGAGGTGGTGGCTGAGTTATGTGCCAAGTCATCATGTAGCTTCATTTGAAACAATAACTGTGAAAAAAGTGAAAGGAGCCTATATGAAGAACAGATCAGGCTGACAGAGAAGGGAGGAGTTACATGGTGGGAGGGGATTTGAAAGTCCTTCACTGCTGCTGACTTCTTCTGAGTGCCTGCAGAACATCTTTTTGTCACAAGAGAGGACACACACCAACCAAGTCCCAGAGGAGGCGGAGGAGACAAGTGTTTTGCATGCAACTGTAGAGCTTTGACTGACCCTAATTCCTGAAGGGGTCAATGGAAAAAATGAGAAACAAAATTACAAACGCCATCTCAGACTTCTTCTTTGAATATGAGACCCCACGTCAGGTGCTGGTGAGAAACAGGAGAGTGGGAGTGGTGTGCCGGTTAATTCAGCTTGGAGTTCTTGCTTATATCATTGGGTAAGTTGTATTTATTCTGAGAAAACACAGATCTCTTAGACATTCATGGCATAATAGTGCTTTGTATGACCACAATGTGACAATTCTTTAAGATAATCTATTATCTTGTGAGGATGTCACACGGATGCTGTTTGACAAAATCCAAAGATTCTATTGATTCTGTTTACGCTTTGCATAGTTTTGTAGGTGGTGACTAATTTTGTGCTGACAGATAGCAGAAGAAAGATAACATCATTCCATTTCTTTGCCCATATTACTTGTTCGAACATGCTGGTAAGTCCAGCTCCAAACAGGTCCCTTAACTTGGAATTCTTTGGATTATTGTGTAACTCTATTGTAGAACTGGATGAGGTGTGTGAGATGAACAAGCGGAGGCATATGTTAACTCTGATTACAATCAAATGTGCTTCCCAATTCACTGGCAAGCTACTCTATCTAGACTTGCTACCTTCAGCTGGTGATCTAGAGATAAAGCAAATTGTCTTAGACAAGTGAAAAATGCCAAGTGTTGCTAATGGCAAAAAGAGGACAGCAAGTAAAAATGGAATGAGATGAGAATGATGGGATAGCCACTGGTTATTTGTTATTTTTTGATGTGCGTCAAATTTGAGCATCTTCACTTTTGATCTTGACGCGTCACTTTGAATCTAAGCTGAGGCGTATTAACTTTGTGATGTCTTTGTGAAACTCAGAGGTCATTGTAGAGAGATGACAAGTAATGTTTGTGGTGTTAGGAAGGGCTTGGCTTTTGTGTCCCACTGTCTCCTGCGTTTTACCCATGTTCAGTCTCATCAAACGACCTGAGATTGGCACAAAAGAAGATGAGATCCTGGAGATGGCAGCAGAACTTATCTTGAAGTCATTATCTTGTCACTGTCTGTCATTTCTTGAAGGAGTTAGATTATACATTTGTGGCCGTTAAAAAGTCTAGAAGAACAACTGTGATTTAATTTTTTTGATTTGTCAGAAAAAAAGTTTGAATTTTTTTTCCCATTTAAATAAATATTGTCGTGATTTCAACTGCAAATTGCAAGATGAACAAGCTTCTATTAGAATTGTATTGCCCTCGTGTCACATTACAACTACATACTATCAAAATTAATTAGCAAAGCCTTTAGGTTTTAGTGTGGAAAGTGTTTTGTCTGCATCATTGTTATTTATTTTAAGCTGTAGTTGTATGACATTTATGTGAACTTTAATATCGAAAAAAAAAAAAAAAAAAAGAAAGAAAGAAAAGAAAAGAAAACACCGTAAAATGATACACAATTTATAAAATTGCATTTTAGACTGGGATTGTCAGGTGTATAAAAAATAGTGATATACTGATACAGTTTTTTTTTTAAATTAAAATTGCTATTGTAATTAATATTGGAGGGAAAAAATAAACAATTAGTAGGCATATCACAATAATGGGACATAACTAAACAGTTTTGAAGCTGAGCCTAATCAGAAGTACAGTATAGTAAAAAACAATAACAATTCTGTCAAATTTTGAATGTGTGTCATAGGTATTCCTTAGAGAAAAAAACAAAAGACTATCTATGGGTTTCAGAAAACTGAGAAATTAGAATAAGCTTAATTACATTCATAACAACATTTCAACCGAAAGTCTTCAGAATAGCACATATAACCAAGAAGTTGAAACCCATTATTAAAACTAAACATTGTAGCACTTCTGGAATCCTATGTCTCTTGTCGAGTTTGTTCCTCAACTGTTCTTTATATTTTTGCTGCATTTGACATATCTTGCATGTCTTTTCACTAGAAGTTGCAATCTTCTACCTGCTGGTTATAATAAGACCATGTGTATTCTGTTATTAAAGCTATTGTTTTTTTTTTTTTTTTTTTTTTTTTGTGTTTTGAATATGAACAGTATTGGTCCAATGTGGTGTAAGAGCCTGGAGCAGACTGTTCCTAGTGCTGCCGATAGTCATCTCTCTTTGCCGGCTGTTTGGGAAGCACACGCCATTCCACTTCACGCTTTTTTCATTAACATGCTCCATTTTTGCCCCTCTCCTCTCTTTGAATGTGCTAAGCTCTGGCATTGAATAATTTGATTTGCCCAAGTGATAGAAGTGGTGTGTTTCTTGTCATTGTGCCTTTGATGGATGAATGGATGAATGGCAGTAACGTGTTGCTCATGGGCAGAATGCCACAAGGTAATTGCTTAAAAAGTCTTAGTTGTACACGACTGTGTGCATGTATATTTGGCCTGCAGTGGTAAAAAGCTGCAGGTCATAGCCAAAAGAGCGTGTTATTATAATGTGAAATCATCTCATGGAAACTTCTCATTTGTTTTCTCTTTGTTTGTGCAATTTAGGGATAAAAATGGGATTTAAAAACCCCAAACACTACTCAATAGGCCTAATAAACGTAGTATTAAAACATGTTGTTTTAACAGTACATTTTGAGAAAAAAAATAAATAAATAGAAAATAATACAAATACAATTGCCAGTTTTATAAATGAACTAGCTCCAGAG
The DNA here is from genome assembly GCA_038363315.1 of Mugilogobius chulae. Lineage (NCBI taxonomy): Eukaryota > Metazoa > Chordata > Actinopteri > Gobiiformes > Gobiidae > Mugilogobius > Mugilogobius chulae. The sequence continues at coordinate 20,477,968 of CM076399.1, read as the reverse complement.
GACTAGTATAAGATGACAAGGTAATGTGAAATTTTCCTTTCACATTACGTCTATTATAAATTTCAAATACCATCATTTTTAGTATCAAAATTGAGTGTCTCGACAACACTAAAGCAGAGAGGACTGATTCCTGTTGTGCTGCTGAGTTGTTTTATAACACAGGAGCAAATATAAAGAAGAACTGTGTAAGATTACACAAGTAATTAAATATTTTGTTAACGCTTTCACAAAGTGTTCCTTTATAAACTACTTACAAAACGCAAACACAAGTTATATAAGATCCTAGAAAACATAATAATCAAATGGTGGCATATGTTTCATTTTAAAGAAGAAAACCACTAACAAATTGCTGTTCTATAAATAACCATACACAGCTCAATGCAGAGTTGATTGTGCACTGATGATGAGCAGTGATTGTATTAAAACTATATTAACGTGACTCCTTATTTTTCCTGCCTACACATACATATATGTTGATGACTGTTCTGCCTTTGCACCTCTACCATGTTAACGTTGCACAATTTCTTTGCTGTGGGTAAAAAACACATGCCAGAGGTGTGACAATTGAAATGGTCTTTTGTCCTAACAGAAAATGTATCTAGTATGACATTTCATAACTGTACAACAAGACAAACAAACTTTGAGTGTGAGAGCTCCTGGACATGTCCCGCACCTCCACATGTCCTTGCCTGTGGACCTGTATTGTTAGGATCTGACAATCCAAACATTACACATTTTCCTGTGTCACTTTGTAGGTGGGTGTTCATCTATGAAAAGGGCTACCAGTGCACAGACACCGCAGTCAGCTCCGTCTTCACCAAAATGAAAGGAGTGGGCTACACCAACGTGGATGGTGTGGAGAAAGTCTGGGATGTGGCCGACTATGTGTTCCCACCACAGGTCAGTGAATGTAAAAGATGTCATGTGACGGCGGCCAACTGAGTCCAAGCAGATGACCGATGTGGGGATTAAAGTAAATGTGGGTCAAATTTCATAACATAAAACTGTCCGATGGCTCTGTGGATCGCATCAGTGCACACTCTGGTCACTGTAGCAGGTTATAGGTCAACAAACTACTAAACAAACTAATTAGTGTACGAGTTTGTATTTAGACAGACTGGTTGGTTGGTTGGTTTGTTAGTTATTTGTGTGAAAACACTGTCTGAGCTCTGTACAATGGATGTGATTATGAAGTAAAAAGACAGATTGTCTCCTTTAGAACCTTTTCAAACAGGACATGCTTCTGACGTGTGTATTCTGTACAAGGATTAGACAGTTAAAGTTAATCCTTCCCTCACGTGTGCAAACGTCAAATAAGGGTGCTATATTATGTAAAGCAACTCTCAAATAATTCAAGGTTTTTACAGTCAGTCGCAATCTTACATAACAGTAATCATAGGTCTAATGAAGTCACCAAGAAGAGAGTGTTTATGTCCAGTTGGACCACATTTCAATAAAATCATGTACACATTTGTGCATTCCACCAAATATCTGGCCTATTTTTGTCCAGTTTGACACTTTTGTGACATTTATAATTGTACCAATGGCTTGACATGAGCAGGTAGACATAATTAGTAAACAGTAGCCAAGCATAAAATTGTAAAAAAATATATATATATATCTGCCACTAGTTCCATAAAATAGTAAACAGAAAAAAACATGAGCACATGTACTATTATAATTAGTTTGATTACGTCGTTAGTGCACGATAGCAGAGTGGTTAGAGCTCTGGCATCCCAATAAGGTGGTTGTGGTTCGACTCCCGGGTCGGACCATATCAACATCTCATGATCTCTTTTGGTGGAGTTTGCATGTTCTCCCGTGTCACTGTGGGTTTTCTCCGGGTACTCCTGTTTCCTCTCCAAAAACATGCATGTTTAGGTTAATTGGGCATCACTGTAAATTTCCCCTATGAATGAATGATGAGAGTTAATGGTTGTCAACCTGCGATGACCCACTGTCCAGGGTGTTTCCCCGTCTAAGGCCCAAAGTCACTGGGATAGGCTCCAGTCACCCGCGACCCCAAATGGGATTAAGCAGTAGAAAATGAATGAATGAGTGTAGTCATTAGCTACTTTTTGCAGGCATACTTGATTGACAGTTCAAAGATTATTCTTATAATAATCTTTGATCTGTGTCTGAGCATTGTGTCTAATAGGATTAAAACAATAAAAATCCATACAACTTTCTATACTGATGATAATCATGTTTATTTTGATAGGTGTGTCTTCATGGGCTGACAGCCTTTGCACATTGTGATGATAAGCACAGTCATGGGAATTGTAGCATATGCAATGTTGATGTAGTTATATTTATATAGTTATATTGTTCTTGAGTGCGGCTAATGAAAATAGACTTTAGTGTATTGAAACATGGATAAACATGAAAGCTCTCTGTGTTAATTGGATTATTATATTTAACAGACCTGAAAGGCAGTCATCTGCATGCCCACTTAAAGTGATAACTGTCTGCTTCTTGTCATGTGCACACAGGGAGACGCGTCATTTGTGGTGATGACGAATTACATCATAACAGAAGGCCAGTCGTTGGGTGTGTGCCCAGAGGTATTTGAGCCTTCTTAGTCTCTTCTATGTTCTTCTGAATTACTGGACAAATGCTTCCTTAAATAGTCAAATACAACGGAAATGTGCCTCATTCCACAACTGTTTGTGTAATTGGCCATTTGTGTATCCTTCATATAACTGCAAGTTTAAAATAGCCACACTGTTTTATGCAGCTAGAGTCTGGATCATTGTAGGCCAGGATCATCATCAAAAACATGAACTATAGTAGTGCCCATATGTCTCCCAGCCTCATTTTAAGGTTTAACTTTAGTACCAGTCTGCTTTGCAGTTATACTTTATGCATTACAAGTGGCAAGTGGATTGTACCTCTTTTCAGCATGTATTCTTTAAACTTTACATTGAGACTGGATTGCATGTAAACAATGGTCAGTCAAGTTTTATTTATTTTTTGTATACTTTACATAGCGAAGAATGTTTTCTTTTTGTAGCTTCCTGGTAAGCACAACTGCACCAAAGATGTGGACTGTGATGGAGGAAGTTACAAACGTACGGGACATGGTAAATTCTATTGACCAAATAGTTTATGTATTTCTAATGCATTTCTAATGTTGCATAGATGTGAAAGGACATTATTTTAGCAATAGAATTAACATATAAAATAAAATGTCATCTCGTTGACACATCAGAATTAAAAAAAAAGAAAAGTGGATGTTGACATGAGTCAGTGTTCTTTGTGTTCATTGAAATAATTTTCATCATTGCCACATTTTTTCTGATTAATACTAATAAAAACTAAACATTATAACTAAAACTATGCATGGTTTTAAGAATGTATGAATACTGTAATTCTATGGTAAAAACTTAAATGAATGTCGCTGAAACCTAAAATATGCAATAAGACAATGAAAAAATTCTGGTAATAAAAATTTGAAAAAAGCTATGCCATATTTCAAGAAGTAGTGCAAAAAATGTGAATACAAATAATTTTATAATGCCAGTTTTACTGGTTTTAAACAAGTCAGATTACTGTTACTTCAAAAACTAAAAACAAACAAAATACTATACATTCTAAGTAGGTGTGAAAGCCGTGTGTCAGACAATTACTCACAAAATAAAATGTATGAGTATCCAGTTTTGGTTAAATTAAAGACTAATATGGTAAATGTTTCTACAAAAGTTTACGTCAAACTAAACATTAAACCAAGAGAAAGTACAGAAAAGTGGATTGAGAGCGGCTGCTTTCGTTCTTTGCATCAGTATGAAGGTGTTTGAAGAGGACACTTTGGCTTCCAGAAACACAGTCTATTTATTCTTGTAATGTAAACATTTAGACATGTTTTCTTTATTCAGTCAAAAAGAAAAGACGCTTAAGATAAACAAGCAGCTATGTCTGAGTAACCGCCAATAGAGTTTAGATTATGACTTATGGGTCATGCATAGGCCCTGCCTTAAGCAAGCAGACAGACGTGCTGTGTGTTAGCTCAGGGTTAAGACAAGACGACATCCTACTACATGGACACAGTGCAAATAGTGCTCACATACACTCAGCCAGTTTGTGCTTACATAAATGTTTTTTTCTCTAAGGTTACAATTAAGTCATCAGTTGTAGCATCTGCCTCAATAAAGCCTCAGCCTTAGATGTGTCCGACTGAGAGCAGTCAAATTCAGCTGGAAGTACTCGGAGAGGCGAAGAGCTGTCTTTACACTGTAGACAAGCAAACAGGCCAGGCGCCCCCACAGCCACATGCAAAGAACATTGGATTCTAATAAACTGTCACAAGCACACTCATGCTGACCCGTGGCAGAAGATGAATATGTGTTGTAGATATACATGACTGAAAAATCTAATTAAATGCAAAAGATGATATGTTAGACTCAAATGCAGATAAAGAAATGAATGTTTCATCATAGGCTTTGCTTCATATCTTGCTGCTTGCTTCTTTTGATGTAAAGTATAGATAAAACTAGAGAAGTGGTATAGAATATAACTTACATCCTGTTTGGAAATGCTCTCTGTCAAAGCCTTTGGACTTTGCTCATCTTTTTACCGTCTCTGTAGCAAACTTTTCTTAACTCTTTATTTTCAGGAAGAATGTCAGGAGTCTGCGATAACACTACAAAGACATGTGAGGTGATGGCCTGGTGTCCTGTGGAGGATGATTCACACATCCAGAGTGTGTAGTACACGATGTATTCATACAGTGTATATTTATGAATAAAATGTATGACTAGCTGCTCTTTCTCTACACAGCCCTCCATTGCTGATGTCTGCAGAAAACTATACACTTTTTATCAAAAACTCTGTAACATTTCCTTTATTTGGTGTTACAAGGTAAGACTTTTTTTGGTTCATTGGCTGCTTTTGTCTAGTAGCTAAACTGTGGTTTTCGAAACCAGTTATGTTATCCAGGAAACACTATTATACACCGAATGAACATTAACCCAAATAATAAAACTATATTTCTTGGGCTCTGTAATGTAACCAAGTCCAAAGAAGCAAAACAAGTCTAAGATCAAAGTGCATCTTTTATTAACATCCACATATTTTATTGTTCCCTCTTGTGTCATCTTGTGTTTTGCATAAACATCTGATTATTTCAGGAGTAACTTGGTGGAAGGAATTGATGCAAACTACATCAGCAAATGTCTTTACCATCCAGAGAAAGCTCCTCTCTGCCCAATATTCAATATGGGAGACCTAGTAAAACTATCTGGGTTCAATTTCGAAACAATAGCAAAAGTGGTAAGTTTTTCCCCAGAGGCTTTTTCTGAGAACTGTTTTGTGTCCTTTGTCACTCTAAAAACATTATGTGGTATGTAACCTTGCAGGGAGGAGCCATAGGCATTGTGGTGGACTGGACGTGTAACTTTGATGTGGATGTGCGACATTGTAAACCCAAATACAACTTCCACGGCCTGTACGGAAACCCAAATGAGACAGACAAGGCTCGAGCATCAGTTGGATACAACTTCAGGTCTGACATGTCGAACTCCATCAGCAGTGCTCTTGGAGATATTTGCTCTTTCACAATAATAACCCAGCTAAATGTTTTGTTTTATCACAGTTTGTGACTTGTCAGTTGTATCTTAATTTTACAATGTTTGTTTCACTTTGATGTATCAGTCTATTATAGTAGATACAAATTAAGTTCTGTAAGTCAGCGCAAAAAAGCTCAGGGCAAAGACATGGTTGGAATGGTCTAAAACATTTTATACCATGTGCTTACAGGTACGCAAGACATTATTTTGAAGACAAAGTTCAGAAAAGAACACTCCTTAAAGTATTTGGAATAAGGATTGATGTAATTGTACAGTCACTAGTAAGTTTAAATTTGTGTTTCTTTAAAGTTTACATGCTACCTAGCAAATCATATTAAGATAGACCTTTTGTGTATTCAACAGGCCAGAAGATTTGATATCATCCCAACATTAACTGCCATAGGCTCAGGAGTGGGTATTTTTGGTGTGGTGAGTCTCATTGTGTATTTAGTGGAATATCACAAAAGTTATATACTCTTGTCTCGTAAACTCATGTTTTTTTGTTTGTTTGTTTTCTAGGCAACTGTGGTTTGTGACTTGGTACTTCTTTATTTGTTACCAAAAAGAGAGTTTTATAAGAATATGAAATTCAAATTCACAGATTCACAAGGACAGGTGAGAAACCATATATTTTTTAAAAAACATCTTTCTCATGTTCACGATCCTCTTTAAACAGCAGATGGCAGCAGACCAGTGCATAACTCAGGCAGTATTTTAACATATACGGTCTGTCTGTGAATTAGACTAGAAACTGAAATATGCCATTCATAAAATACATTTTAAAAGAAGCCTAATGTGATTTCCATGTATTCAGTAGTAAACTATTTCTGCACATATACAGATCAGTAAACTAGTCTGTTGATCCATTGATTTCCTGCAGAACTGATTAAGCCCCACCAAATGTTTGCAGTTAGTTGTGATTATTATTATTATTAGTCATTATTATTTTATTTTTTGTGTGAAGTGGCTGTATATTTTGGACACTCGGAATTGTTTGAATAATTACGTTCAGGGATAGCTTGTAGGTCAAAGCAGGGATTTTCTGATCACTGAATCAGCAGGACAAACATGCATGAATCAATTCAGTTTGAGGAGAACACATGGTTAAAGAGGGTTAAAAGTGTATTTACATGTTAGATCCTTTTAAAGAATAGCATCATCTCTCCATCCCATATCACCATCATCCCGACCAGACGAATGTGTATCACTAAACAGGCGGGACATTTTTTATTTACAGCCAGACAACGACTCTTTTGACTTAGACCCAAACGTCTTTTACGGCCTTGGAGCCAAACCAGAACATGTTCAAGAAACTGGGCGATCCAATGTGAGTTGTTGTAACAGTGTGGACATACAGTATAAGGAGACACTGAATAAAAGTTGTCCAGGAGCATGGAAAGTAGCATTAGCTTACATACATACAGTATTTATACCTTTTACAAATGTATTGGTATGACCTTTGACCTCTACAGGATCCAGAATCAGAGGGTGGTTCCATAGAGACAGAAGCACGTGTAAGTCTTTCTAAGTAGAGATAGAGAGTAGAGTCATGTTGATTGTATATTCTCAACTTAAGCATGAATTTATTTTTATACTTACTTTCTTCACAATTTGTATCTAGAATGAAAGTATTTATTCTTAAATACATTCAGTCTTTGAGCTATGCAGTGAAATTAATACTATTTTAATATCCCTTTGAAGTAGGGCTGTATTCAGACATGTATAGATTGTTTAACCTCCAGTGGTTTATTCCCATCTAATCCTAGAATTTTCCTAGAATTAATTATTCCAATCTGAGCTTTGGCTCACTTTTTCTTTTACTTTTCTCTTTTAGCAATGTCACTAAAGCACTCCAGGCTAATTCCAGATCTACTTTGAAGGCATACCACAAGTGACGCCTACAGCATCCTTCAAAACCACCCACAATCCAGGGACTATGGATATAGGAATATCCAGCCAATGATTATGTCCATGAACTTAAAAAGCTTTGCTCCAGGGAATGCATCTTTCTCCACCTTTCTTTTTATTGGGATAGAGCCATCAATAGAAATTATTTCTATGTAGTTTTTGGGTGTAACCTTGTCATCTTTGTTGTTCTTTCTTTGGGTGTAACATATTCACTGTAACAATCTCAAAGCTCTGTACAGATGAATGAACAGGTACAATGTACGCACAAAATCCACAATCAGATAGCTCCGATTAGATCATGATTGTGGAGAACAAATGCCACCTTATTTTTGACAAAAGGACTAATAAAAAGTCACGTAGTAATTTTATGACAGTGTTTTATGTGGCTATAAAAAAAGACACAATCAAGTGTTTAGTGCTATATTTTATTTTGCCTAGTCTACAAAAGCATGCAAAAAATAGCTTCCTTCGTTTTTTGGTACATATTTACAATGCATTCCATAAGCATGTGCCATGCTTGAATAGAGACAGATGAGTACATTCAGAAAAGTGCACAAGACAATGAGACTGACGACATCACACTCCCTAACTGCACAAGTGTGCAGAGCTTATGAATATGCAGCTGATGATGGAAAAAGAGAAAGTAACAAAAAGTGTTTTGCTTAAGACTGCCAACATTTTATTTTTAATGACTATTTTTTGTTTGTGGTTGTAGGCCAATTATTGGTCATAGAACATGTCATAGACATGTGATAATATTATTACTGTTTAATAGGGTGAGTTAGTCAAGCTTATCTGACAACTTTTATGCTGACCAAAATGTCAATATATAACAGCATTTGAAAAGTAAGCACAGCCTGTAAACAACCCATGTAAAGTGCTTCATAAATCAAGAAAATAATGTACTACTATCTAATAATAACAAAAGAAACATATAAAGTAGGTACCGGCTGTTCCCATGGGAGTCGCACTTACAGTGATTAATCAGCTATTTAAGACATGTTTTGCTTAAAATGTAGAACTCCATATCACGAGGTTGTAAAAGTGCCCTGGTGTTTTATGGAAATGCAATGAAAGGATTATGTAAAAACTAGAAGCAGCTGGAATAGGAGTGCGCCACAGTTTATCGGAACGGCTTGAGTTTCATTGTGAAAGCATCATTCATATTCGGCGACATGCAGTTACATACCACAGACTTAAAACAAAGAGTTAAGACAGCTAACAATAGACATTGACGCACAGTTTACAAGGCCTTGGCAGGCATTGACACTTCAAATTAAATATATACACTTAAAACAATCTGCATTTGAAGCTATGGTTCACATTTATCAATCTAAAAATGGAATGAACAAATAATGCACCAAGACAATATTGCACATGTCCACATAAAGGTAAAGCTGGTGGCAGTAGTAAAAATAAAAGTTCAAACAAATTAACCACCTTTCTAATAAACCATTTTTGGTTGGAGAAGCCCTTCATTTCAATTCTCACACATTGCATTTTCCACAGTCTACCATCTTCATATAAAAAAGAACAGGAAACAAAATAAATAATAGCCCCCCCTCCTTCTCCCAAAAAACAAAACATTCTAAATATTTACAAAACATGAATCTTCACATTCTTCCCACCTTGAATTATAAACATTCTCTATTTTTGATTGTATGAATACGTGCATATTCATAAAGTTGTCAAAAGTGGGGCTCGATATCTGTATTCAAAGTGTCTTCTTCATCCACACACCCCTCCACGGTCTCTGCGCTGCACTTGGCACTATCTGCCGGAGCAGCGCGAGATTGATGGAGGAAAACGCAAAGCAAAGCAGTTCCTACTTTCTAATCAGCTGCACTGGGAATAGCACTGGAGTGGAGGTGTGTTTTCAGCAACAGCCCTGATCACAATGACATTGAAATGATCTTTTTCACTTTGCATTGAGAGATTATGGCACTCACCAGCCAAAGCAAAGGTTTATACTGTACATGTGCAACTTTTTATGATCATAGTAATGTGACTGTAAGTCCCTATTTTAATATTCAATAATTAACTGCACCAAAATGCACAAAGTCAAACTGAAATGTCCGTGCATGTCAATTCTCTGTTCAATAAAATGTTTCATTCTGTGTAAGAAATTCATAGTAACTACACTTGTTTAAATCTTATTAAAGCACAAGGACTTAATGAAAACATTATCAATTAGGACTAATTCAGTCTGAGTAACTGATAAATTAATTAACTTTGCATTGTCTTTTAAACTTGCTCTTTAGAATCTTTTCTTTGGCATTTTAGATGCTGGAAAAAAAAATAATACAGCACACATTAAAGTCATGTGTTTGAGATAAATCTCTATTGACTGCAAAGAAAATTACATGGACATCATAAATATATAAAAGTGTTTTTTGAGACTCAGAAGGAAAAGAATAGTATCTCACAGACAAGATTAGAAGTTATGAAGCCTGGAACTGTTCATGCTTTATTAAGATTAAATAAAATGTAGTTATTATAAATGCTGTATCAAAACAATAAATCCTATTTGATTTTATTTGAATGGTGCTTTTTAAACACTTCAAAAATGTTTTTACAACCTTCAGTTATAATTACATTCAGCTAAGGTCTGTCGTCATCACTGACTTCATTCATACAGTATGTGTTCAGTTCAGTTCAGTTCCCTTTAGAATCTTTCTGCATTGTCACATTGTACATTTGTTACAAAATAAGGGCACAGTTTGGAAATGCTGCAGAATTATTAATATTAAACCAAGGTGAGCCAGAATCAAATAAAAAGTAAAACAATCAAAATGTGTTTGACATCTTAATTTTTCCCTGCTTAACCACATGTGATTTGTTTCAGTAATTTACATGATTTTAAAATGGCACATATGCAACAAATGGGACAATAACAACACTGATATTTCACAAGACACCTTTGTACAATATCAAAAGCAAACTAAAGCCCTGTTTTTCATTGAAGATAATAAAGTGTTTAAATTTCTTATTTGTATAGGCAACATTTTCTCAAACAAGTTTTGTTTTTTAGGACAAAGGAAGCATGCAAACGATCATCTTGATATTAAAGATGTAGACAGTGATAAGACCTTATATTCTTGTGATGTAGAGGAGAGTTCACAAAGCCTGAGTTAAATTAGAAATGCCAGCACGAGGAAATGTTTAGTGTCTATTGTATACAAATGTCTGGATGGGTGCACAGTGGTACGAGCAAAAGTTTAAAGGGGAAGCAGAGTCAGACCAAACCACTCATTGCTTTAAGGCTCAAGATGAAGGCTCATCTTCATGTAGGTCCTCCAGCTCCCCTTCTCGAGGACTGTCTCCAGTACTGCTTTTTCTGTAAAAGACCAGAAAAAAGGTTTATGTCTATCTTTTTGTTAGAGCAGCCAGGTTCTACTGATGATGGCTAACAAGAAAGATTGAGTTTCTTCTTGCATCAAGAGACAGTGGGAAGGACACAGCAAATGTCTTTCAGCAAAATGACAGCGTGGTATTTTAATGACATAAAGCAAAAGCAAGATGGAAGCAAATGTTTGTCGATACCAAAAAAAAAAACACATTGCTACACAACTCAATGGCCCAAGCCCAGTTTACCTTAATGAAGGATGCAGTTTTAAAGATGGCCGGAAAGGCCATGAATCCCTGCAGCAAGTGAGAAAGAAGACGGACAGGTCACATTTAATAGGGCAAAGGTCAAGCTTGAGTTTAGACAATGGAGATCTACCAGTGCCCTTTAATTTATAGTTTTGGTTACAGACGTGTTAATTTCGTCGTGTTGTGAATTGTCCAGCAGGGGTCAGTGTTGTTTTATACAGCAACAGCACACATTCACCTTGTATAACTCTTAGAACTATTGAACAAAACCCCAAAACAAACATCTAGCACATAGACGAAAATCTTTTCATATCCAAACACAATCATAAAACCAAAAAACACTGCAACAGTACAAGAGAATAAATTACCATTTTCAGCTATTTAATGCTTACAGCAAGTAACATGATTCTTGTTGAATCACTGCATTTGGTTGAAGCAGCTATCCAAGGTCACCCTGCTCTTCTACTGAGCTTTTCAATAGGCTCATGTGTATCCTTCCAAACCTTTTAAAGCCGAATGCTACACACAAAGAAACACTTATAAAAAGCGGAAAGCCCAGGCACACACAATTAAAGAATGAATTATGGTGCTATGGCAACGAAAAGCAACAGCTGCTGTCTCGCGAACCTGTGCTAGTTAACCTGATACAGCGGAAAGAAGAGACAAGTGTGAACCATTGTTTTGAGCAGAATCTGAGGAGATCTCTGATGATTTGGATCTGTGGGCTGTGTGTTTGTGTTTTGAAATAAATACTAAATGTGTGAATTTGTCTGGAGGTGGAGAGCCAATGGGTTCCTGGACACTTACATGAGGAGACTGCCAGGTGCGGACATGGACCTCTCTTCTCGCCTGCTTGGACACTCAAATGGATTACTGAACGAGCGCTTTCTCAGCATTGCCTTGACCAAAATCTGAAACATGAGAACAAATGTTTGGTGGATTAAACTTCTGCCTCATAAGTATTTCTAAGTGCTAGTTTTGATGCTCCCGTTTCATGCAGGAGTAAAGCAATAACAACCTCAACTGCTAAATACATTCAATCCTACATATATTACTTTCTTCTTATTAAAACAAGTTCTGTCCATCTATGTGTTTTTATCTTTTTATCTTTAATCTTAGTAGATTTGAAGATAGATAAAAATGGCTTAACCCTAACCCTAGCCCTTTTTGTTTTCAGTGAGTTGCAAGAAATATAAATTAGCAGGTAGGTAATAGGGTTGTCAAAAATATCGATTCCTCAATATTAATCGATACTAAAACGGGTATCCGCCCCCTTCCTCTCTCATTGGAGATGGAAATGATGAAACTATCAAATACTGTGTATATATAGCCTATATACTACATAAACAGCAAATGTGGTCTGAAAATAAACAAAACATCTTAATTAAATTTCATAATAAGTAATAATAAAAATAATACATTTAATATATATTATTTTAATAATATATATATATAAAAATAACAAAAAAAAATAAAAATACCATCAAAAGAAAAAAAAAAAATTAAGTTGGCACCGTGGTATCGAAATCGGTATCGAGTATCGAGTTTTTTTTCCAAGTATCGAAATCGAAATTTTTGTATCACTAGTAGGTAATGCAGTCAGAATTTGTAAGTGGAGTAAAGTTAATTTATTTCTAGTAGTATAATTAAAGCAAAAGTACAAAGTAGTGACCAAGAATTTACTTAAAGGTTGTATGGAGGATTTTAAAAATCGTTTGTTGTCAGTCTTGGTTAAAAACAGTTGCATAGATTTGTAACAGCCTTGTACTTATGCAAAACAAAACAATAATTATAAAAATATATAAACTGTGGACATGATGAGGCCAGTAAAACGTTGACCAATAGAAAACGAGGTACCTCGTTATCTATTGGCCTGTTAACCTGTCAAGCAAACCCTCAGTGTTCCTAAGTTACTCATTGGCTCAGTTACAGTGAAGGGTGTGGCCCTGGGAGGAGAAACACATGTGCATCATTTGAAAAACAGCAAACAGTTGAAAAATCCTCCATACAACCTTTAAGTATTTTGGAAAAGTATTACTCAAGTAAGAAAAAGGCCTTCTGTTGGAGAACTGTCTTGTAAAATCAGTTTGAGGAAGGTTAAGGTCAACCTAGCTTTCTTACCACAGCAGACAAGCTGGGCACAAACTTGACTGAGTTCTGGATGTCCTCCTCTGTCACCTCCACCACAGTGCAATGCTCTTCCTCCAAAGGCAGTGGGTCAGTGCCTCTGCGGGTCACCCACTGGTCCATCTGAAAAATGTGTAGGAAAAACACAAAAGAAAATTAGAACAAATAAAAGGCTAAAGCATCTACAAAACTGTAGTCAGGTTCCTGAACATGTGTCGAAAAGGGATTGTATGACGTGGACAAAAATAAATAATACAAATAATAAAGCATCAGACCTAGTATCCAATTCTAGCAGGATGTCTATAGTATACTTGGTGTATTAAGTGTTCTTTTTGCCCTGCAGGCTTATTTATGATGCACTCATTCCATCAGTCTTGCTGCAGCACTAAAGCTGGCATAGATTTATGAATGGGTTCTTTTTGTTCCAGTCAAGAAGCCATTTGTTTTGATTAATGGTGGCTTTGTACAAAAATCCATCTGAGAAGACATGGCAAAGCTTGAAACATGTAATACATCAAACTGTCAAAATGTATATTTGTAAATGTTTCTTTCACACCGTATTGATTTAAAATGTCTACAGAGATTTCGGGGCATTTAGTTGGCTATAAAAGTGTAAAAAACACTAAGAGGCATTGATGCAGGATTTACAAGGACAAAGATGTGTAGGCAAACTGAGGATGTACGTAACTGTTGACTTCTGTTGCACAATGTGAAAATGAAAGGAATGTATTTTATAGTCAGTGATTGAAAATGTTTGTATTTTATGTGAGTAAGGTGTGTTACCTAATTATCCACTGTTCCATAAACACAGTGTCTCTAGAGTCAAAATGATTGCATTGTTTCACGGAAACACAAGGAGAAGAGGGCATTGTCATCAGTTAGCGCTGTTGTGGGATTTGCCTGTGTCACTAATACACCCTGAGTCGTGCCCAAGCTCTGCTGGGACAGACACGTTTCATCATGCCCTGCAGCAAAGAGGGACTGCATGCTAACACCTGGAGGACCTTAGAAAGTGCCCTTGTATGCTAGGAAAGAGATGACCAAACATGAAAAAACATAATATACGGTCTATACTTTTCAAACCTTAATCTCAGGAAGAGTTATTCTGGTGTCAGGGTTCTTGTCCAACATGCGCAAGATCAGAGTCCGCAGCTCTTCACTGACTTCAGGTCTGGACAGAAAAAACACAAAAAGCTGTTAAGACTTTTATGACTTTGAGGATCCAATTGACAGCTTACACAAATAACTCACACTGCCACCAGTTCACCAGTTCAAAAACACCATTAAACATTTTTTTTTTTTATGTAACAATCATTAAAAAATAAAAATCTTCATGCTTTGAAGCTGCAAATGATACCTAAATGTATCAATTGCAGTTGCAAGGCATAGTAATCTAGCATAATTTCTAATGTTCACATATGACTGTTGTGATAATTTAAAAAGGACATACTGAACTTGTTATACTGAATGCTAGGAATGTAACAATATGCAAATCTCACTATATGATTTTTTTTTTATTTGAAGCTCACAATACTATATTTATCACGATATCACAATATTACAGAGGGCCCACAACATTGAGATTATGCTAACGATAATCAACATTAAAGCTGAATCTTTTTTTTTATTATTATTCAGTGATTCCTTTTCTTGGTGCAAAATTAATTTAGCTGCACACTAAATTGCTCTCTTTTTTTCCTAAAATGTGTGTTAATGTTCAAAACTCAGAACTATTTTTAATGCAAGTCATGATGTTTAATATCATCAGGTGACGACGACGATATGTTATGACAACTTTTGTATCGCGATATCACAATACCATCAATATTGTTACATTCCTTCTGTATGCTACAACAGTTTTCCATTCTCATTTGCAGTTGTATTCACATTTACTCATACTTGTTTGACTATATTGAATATATGGATTAGGAATATACACAAGAAAATGCTGTGCTTGTAATTATAATAAGACATCCAACTTTTTGAATAGAAAGTCAATAGAACTGTCTTTGTTATCAAGCCACTTCAGATCAATATTTATGCTTACAATGAACAAAATGACCATAACTAACATTTCTTATAGTTTCATAACAAATACCAAAACAACAAAAACATAACACAACACAGTTACTAGCCCTACCACTCCTTTTTATTTGTCCATAAATAACTTCTACATTTGTCTGTCCACTACACACTGTAAGAACGACCCAGACAGACCTCAATGTTTTTCTTTAACCTCTCGGGTCTGGGTGAAATGAGTGAAATAATAGAGGTTAGAAGTAACCAAGCAGCCGACACATTTTTGATTAGATGCAGGTGACATTTAGTGAGCTGTAGAGAGCAATTTATTTTCCCCAAAGAACAGTGTGTAGTTTGGAAAGTCGAGCAGGATGACTTTCTTGTGCAGCACCACTTTTGTCTGTTTTTATTAGAGGCAAAGAGGCAGGCAGGGGATGTACTCACGATTCTGGGAACTCCACAGGCTTGGTCCTTATCTTATTGTGCAAAGCCAATATGTAGTCATCAATAAACGGGCACTGCAGGTGGAGAGGAGAGAGAAAGCACAAAATAAAAAGAATTACCGCTGGGTTCATGGAAAAGTGTTGTTAAAGGGAAAATGAGTAAAAAAACAGCGGATGCAACTACAACATAGAAATCATCTCAAATAGACGAGCTTAAGCATAAAATTGATGATTAAATTTACCTTTCCATAGACAAAACAGTACAGCGTGACTCCCATGGCCCAAACGTCCAGCGCCTGCATGAAACAATGTTTAAATAAGCTCATGTCAATTTGTGTTTGTGCAAAACAGTGTTAAATCAAACAATTCTTTGAGCTCTAGCAATTAAAACTGAAGAAATTATTTAAATTCATTCACCAAATCTAATGTTTCCTCTCCTTAAAAGGTGCACAATGACAATATTTTTATATTTTTTTTCAAAATGACTATGGCAAAAGAAAAAGGATTGCAAGAAGGAAGTAGAAATAAAATGTCTGAAAAAAAATTCACGCAAAAAATAAGTCTTACCAAATACAATTGAACAGCTCTCAGACCCTAGAGGCTTTTGCAATTACATATTCTCTTTTGCCCAAGCGTTTTTATGGGCACACAAGGTCCTTCTTCGACCAAATTCATCACCTCAGGCAGCTATTGATGGGAGGAAATTGACTGCAGCTGATTGCAGAAAGTGGGATGTTTAAAAGCCCAGGCTGGAGGCGGAGGAGCATCTTTCCACTGAATGTCACTCGTTTGTGAATCAGCAAAAAGGGTAAATGCTTTACAGTGTGTGAAGCTAGTAGTGACTATGTAGGGCTAATATCAGGTGAGATGATAAGCACATAATGATTACCATCTCATCCTCATATTAATACTAAACTAAACAATAATCTGAATAATAATCTCTTAATAAACATTTTAAGTCTACACCAAATGTTCAAATGCCAGGTTTGCAGATAATCACTTCCAAGTAATTCTTCCTCAAGTCGAGGTGATGAGGATGAAAATTAAAGTTTACTCATCGGATTAGTAAGCCAAAGGTCTAAAATCCAATTTTATCTTTAAATAATGTTCTCTATTTCAGGCTAACACGTTCTCCTGCAGCACAGAATTTGTTCTCCAAACTGAATACACACACATCTCACTGATACGACAGTTTGTGCTAACTTACTTTCCGCTGAAGCTCTTGCGTTGGTCTGAGAGTGTCTCAGGTGCCATAAAGGCCGGTGTGCCTGCCGTGCCAGACAGTAAGGCATCACTTCCCTCAAACTGGTTACTCACGCCAAAGTCTGCGATCTTTACATGGCCGTCATCTCCCAGCAGCAAGTTTGAAGGCTTGATGTCCCGATGGACAATCTTCTGATAGTGCACTTTTTAAAAACAGAAAAATAATAACCATCATCATCACCATGGTCACCATCATCGTCATCATCATCGTCATAATCACCATCATTGTCACCATCATCGTCATCATCATCATTGTCACCATCATTGTCACTATCATCATCATCATCATCATCATCACGGTCATTACCGTCAACATCATCATCATTACATCATCATCACCATCACCATAGTCACCATCACTGTCACCATCATCATCACCGTCATCACCGTCAACATCATCATTACCATCATCACCATCATCATCACCATCATCATCACCATCATCATCGTCATCACCATCACCATAGTCACCATCATTGTCACCATCATCGTCATCATCATCATCACCGTCATCACTGTCAACATCATCATCATCATTACCATCATCATCGTCATCACCATCATCACCATCGTCACGATCATCATCATCACCATCGTCATCATCACCATTGTCATCATCACTATCATCATTGTCATCATCATCACTATCGTCATTACCATCATCATCACCACCATCATGTCATCACATCATTGTCATCACCATCATGTCATCACCATCGCCATCATCACCATCACCATCGCATCATCATCATCACCATCGTCACCATCATCACCATCACTATCATCGTCACCATCATCAGCACCGCCATCATCGTCGTCACCATTGCCATCATCATCATCGTCACCGTCATCAACATCACCATCGTCATCATCACTATCATCATCATCACCATCGTCATTATCACTATCATCACCATCGTCATCATCACCGTCACCATCATCACCATCTCATCATCACTATCATCATCATCACCATCGTCATTATCACTATCATCACCATCGTCATCATCACCATCGTCACATCATCATCATCACCATCGTCATCATCAATATCATCATCATCGTCATCATCACTATCATCACCATCATCACCATCGTCATCATCACTATCATCACCATCGTCATCATCACCATCGTCACCATCATCGTCATCATCACCATCGTCATCATCACCATCGTCACTATCATCACCATCGTCATCATCACCATCGTCATCATCACCATCGTCATCATCACCATCATCATCACCATCGTCGTAATCATCATCATCGTCACATCATCATCGTCATCACCATCGTCATCATCATCTCATCGTCATCATCATCATCATCATCATCATCATCATCAACATCATCACCATTGTAATCATAATCACTATGGATGCACCGATCTAGCTTTTTCAGTTCCAATACCAATTCCAATACTTTGCTTTAATTACATACCGATATCAACCAATTTGAGGGTAATGACTGAAAATGCTTTTCTTTCTTGTTAAAACATGAGACATTTTGTCATGTAGTGTCATGTAACTGGTTTTTATAGTGCAAGCCACAACTTAACAACTTTATCTGTATAAAATGTCAAAAATATGAGACGTTCTTGATCAACACCGGCCAATAAATTAGTCTCATTATGTCCAAATAAATGTAAAAATATGATATTGGCTGAATCGATATCATAGAGCCGATACCCGATCCAGCAAAATTTCCTGGATTGGCACCGATATCCGCTCCCAGTATCGGATCGGTGTATTCCTAATCATCACCACCACCATAACAATGACAACAACCACTACCATCACCATCATCATACAACAATGGGCAAAGTCAAATGTTTGATTTACTAATGCTGTCTTTGATAGATGTAATTTACTGTAATAACATTTAAATTGACTAAGCTCAGGGTTTTCAATTTCAAGTTGTATTGATGTGGTTATGACGACAGTCCTGGGAACCAGTTAAAGCGACAACTTGTTGCAAATGAAGAAGAACAGACAGACACGAGAACATAAATAATGATTGCTGTCAATAAAATCACCGCTTTGACCTTGGTTTGATTGATGCCGTGTAATGTACCAATGTTGTGAAAACAGACAACTTGAGTTAATCTGAGTTTACCGCCGATGTCTGAAGAACAACACCACTGATTGGAAAGAGGGACTTTTTCTTGCAATTAAAAAACTCTTGATTTCTATAACCGATTTAAACTTTTACAAAATACTTTTTTAAACAGGGATGATTTAAAAGAATTCTATTTTCCATTGCTAATTTAAAAAATCGAATTCCATTAGAATGATTAGTTCTGCCAATTCAAAGACAAATAAACTGAATTGATAAGAATCAATTATGTGCTATAATCTGTTTATTACTAACATGACAATCCAATTCTACTCAACTGAAAGTTATTCAACTTGAACTCTACTGTGACGCTCAACTTCTCTATTTTAGCTCACCACCCACCATTTTGCAAACCTTCAATCAGCAATTAATTAGATGGAAGGAATCATAGGCAGTAACAGCTAATTTGAAGTCATGCAATGTACTTGCATGTTGTTACATTTACGCTTGTTACATTGACGCTATACAAATGAGACTAACTTAGGATTAGAATGGTTATTTTTTACTATATAGAATAATCATTGTTACAAAAACACTTTTACACAGAAGAGACTTGAAGGCTTTCAGATATTTGGAGATGCAGCTTAAGGTGGAGAAAGAGGCGGAACTGATCAGTAATGATTAGTTTTACAGATCAGTGAAACAGCTTAACAGTGAAAATGACCAAACAGTGGGTGCAAAGGTGAAGCACAGATTGATGAGTCGCACAGAGAAGAGACAGCCCAGAGGAACAAGGACTACACCCACACCACATAAGCAGTTTATTAACAGTAAAAGATGGAGATACTTACAGTACTCTATGCCAAGAATGACGTCTCTGAAATACTGGCGTGCCTGCTCTTCAGACAGAGGCTTGTCAGAGGGCACTTCCATCACTGGACTAACAGAGTCAGAGGAGCAAAGATCATTTCATCCAGCAGATCTCTCACAACTACACAGCAGCAGAATGTAAGTCAATACAACTCAGGCAATCAGGTATTGTGCCCTCCAGCTTTATGACCCATGCATAATGCAGTTTTCAGCAACAAACAGGATGGGCAAGAATGATGCAAACCTATGTTCAATACTAACATCACCACAGAATTACATTTTACTCTTCAAATGTTGAGATAAAATACGTACACAGTCTCCAGATTGTGAAACAAAGAAAGCACAATATGCCTTCTTAGCTAAAAACCAATAACACTTTTTATTAACATATGTGAAATATTAGCATTTTCACACTAACACCTTCATTCAGGAGTAGACTCTTGGATTTTATTTGTGATGTGGGAGAAGAAACATTTGCACACAAGAACGTTTAGGCGGCAGACTGCCATTGGTAATAACTGTGAAAACCTAAGAACATTAAGAATCTCTTTGAAGCCCTGGCGTGGAACAAACACTCTAGCTGTCAAAACGCTGAGAGAGAAGAGGAGGGAGAGACACAGAGAGGAGAAAGAGACAAGAGGGTGATGGAGAGAGAGGGAGAGACGAGTGTAGTGAGAGGTAGAGTGAAGGATGGAGGAGGTGAAGATGGAGAAATGCTGGTTAAATTATTGAAGAAGGACGTGTTCTTAACTCACCCCTTCCGCATCAACTCAAACACTGTCAAAAGACAAAACAAATATTAATTTGTCATTTGCCTCTAAGCAACAACCCCTGGTATCAGCACACATTATCACCACTTTATCTGCACTATTGTTAAATTAAGACACACATTAAGAAGATAAAGTCTTTGACATTTCAATCTAACTATGGTGTCCTGGAGGTGACCTGATGGAAACTTTGTGCATAATCTGTTTGGAGAGAGCCCGAGGAGAGAGGCCACACAGAATCTGAATAATGAATGCATCATTTGGATGGTTGTTTGGAAAGTGTGTGAAGTGCCTCGGGTGAATGTGGACATATAGGACTTGGACAGTAGAAATGCACTGCTTACCCATGTGAAGGTTGTCCTCAGCAGGATCATCCAGTACCTGAAACAAACAGGGGTGTCAGTCTTTGTTTACTATTCTAATTAAATTCTCGTTCATATATTGGTTTGTCAACAACCATTTTGGGTTCAATCTTGTGAAGTGGCGCAAGTTGAAATGCTGCACATTTAGTCTGTGATCGCAAAATGGCAAGAACCGGTACATTGATAAGCCATGCAGACACAAGCTGCAATGTGGGAAAAAAATAACTTTCGCCTGCTTCTTTATTTTTGTCTCATTGCTACTCGTCACCAGCGAAAGATTTCAAAATAGATTAATGCAATTAAAAAATGTACTTGATTAATATGTCTGCAATTAATTAATCTCAATAATTAATCTTTATATATATATATATATATATATATATATATATATATATATATATATATAATATATATATATATATATATTATATATATATATATATATATATATATATATATATATATATATATATATTTATATATATATATATATATATATATTTTTTTTTTTTTTTTTTTTTTTGCACTAAACCATATCAGTAAAAGTATTGTGTTTGTGAGCAATGCACTGACCTTCCCAAAACAAAATAGTACTTTCTTTATTTTACCACATGGTCATTTACTAGTTTTGATAAATCTCAGGTTTATAAACTGTTTAAAAAAAGAGTAAATAAAGTTTTGAATACTATACCTGACTATTTTGACAAGGCTCAAAATATTCTACCCTCTACAGTCAGTAGATGTATTTCCCACGTATACATTATACATTTTAAAATTTATATATTTATATAGTATGAATTTTTTTTTTTTTTTTTTTTTTTTTTAAATCAATGAAGTTATTTCATAACCTGCATCCACATATCAGACCTGTAACCTGGCCTGTCACCTGCTATGGCTTTATCTGAGCTCAAAAGTATGATTTATTTACAAGTATATACAATTAATTGCATAATGCTCGAGCAACCTCTCTGCTAGTGGAAAGGCCAGTCTACTTATCAACACTTACACAATAGACATGGTAGCAGCATGGCTTACAGTGACAGATGCATCTACAATTGGTAGGAGACAAGTTTCCTGTAAGGAAGACCCCCATGGTGCATTTCCTGCCTCGGCAAACGTTATCTGACGAATGGCTAATTTCACACCTCACAGTCTGTAGCAGCTGTCTGACAGACAGGTAAAGGATAATTAGTAACAAATACTAAAACATAAAGTTTCTATAACATATTCCAGGCAAAGCATAAACGTCTACAGGAAGGAAATTTTAAATTTTCTTATTTAAAATTTTGTTATTTTCAATAAAAAAGCAGAAAGTGCTGCTTTTCAACACACAATGACACAAAGTGCTTATATCCTCACACTTCATTTACCAGTGCAGCCACGAGCTGTCTCTGTATCAAAGCACATGAGTTCATATTGACAAACAAACAAGCACTTATCAGAGTTTGTACTAGAGCCAAAGTCATAGAACAAGAATAAAGCTTTACTTAAGCACACGTTGATGATAAAATCAAATGTGCATACTTAAGAATGAAGACAGAAAAGACAAGTCTTATCATTTCTCTCCAAAGCTAACTTAGAGTTCAGCTAATCACTGTGAAAGGGACTTTCATGTGCGTAGCACTGCAAATATCAGTCAAATTAAGGCCGATGGTCAATTCACACACATGGCCGATATATAAGGTCTATGTCTAATTATAATTAATTAATAATAAAGCTTAATTATATAAAAAAAAGACTGGCATAGCTGAAATCATTACTATGTGAAACATTATGTTGTGTGTTAACTTTTTAACTTTGGGAAGACCATCGAGACAACTGTTGTTGTGATTTTGGGCTATATAAATATAAATTGATTTGATTTGATTAAAGTGAACTGTCTGAAAACAGCAGATATCTGACCTGCAGACCGTATTAGTTCCTATTTTCTGTCTCATTGAGGATACAGTTATTATTCAGCCTGGTACACTTCATTAGGACACAGTCATGACATTTGTACAGTGTGTAGTAACATCAAGCGCTTCCTTTTCTCCTTTCACTGTACAGTGCCCCCTGATGAGAAAGGCACTGGTTCTGTCCGCTTCCAGCCATCTATGACAAATGGCTGTATTGCTTTCATCAGCCCGAATCTATTCCACTCAGCCAGCGCTTTAATGTTTCAAAATAACAGTCAGACCACAATTAGACGATCTGGCTATGAATGCCACTCCAAACGCAACATGCAACTTAAGCTCAAACTAAAGGAGGTACAAGTGTAGGAGGAGCTGTTATCACTCCAAATGTAGATCTGCGCCTAATATCAGAAAATGGAGAAGGAAATCATTTTGTTGAAAATTGTGCAATGATTAGTTTTAAAACACTTTATTATATTAAATGTAAAAATAAAACGCTTACAAAAACACCTCAGATATTACTTTTGGCAGTTGTAATGGTTAAACAAAGCATGATATGTTGATTAAACATCGCTTTTATTCTATGACAGAAAGACGACACATATATTCCTGTCAATCTGAATGTTATTAGACAAAATAAATCTCTACCAGCATTTGGCATAATGTCATGCTCTAATGTATTACATAAAGAAGATATGAAACAGGGATAATAACCATGTAAAAGGACTGTACTCATAGTTAAAATCTGTGTATTTTTGGCTCAGACTTGGGCCAGACAGCAGACTCACTCAGTGGAGCTTAAGTCCCTGAGCAGGACAAGCGTGCCCCCACCATCTGGCCCAAGATTGAAAACAACTCTGATGCTATCTCGAGGGGAGCAACGGGCATCTCGAGTCACAGAGTTAAAATGGCTCCTCGTCTTTTATAAACAGCCGCCCCTGCACCAACTCCACAAGACTTTCCATCTTGAAATCTCAGCGGGAGAAAAGCGGCTTTACACTGATGAGGCGTTGTTTCTCATGGATCACAGTGACAGTGGCAGATGCTGGATATGAACACGAGTAAGAGCTTTACCTCTCAACAGTCTGCTAAATGACCACGGTATTAAAAAGCACAGTGAGTGGCAAAACCTCACTGCAACCAAACTCAGCTCCTAGAGAATATATTTGTCTTTATCCAGAGTAAAGAATTACATAAAGGGTTATTTTATCTTGTCTCTCACCTCCACCAGTTTGACAATGTTGACATGGTCCAGCTTTTTTAGAATAGCGATTTCTTGGTAAACGCGTTCCAGAGGTCCTAAGATCTTGGGTTGTTCTCCCTGTGCTGCCTTGGGTCCACGTGGAGGTGGTCGGCCTGTGAAAACATTTTCAAGAAACACAATACGGTTTAAGACTGAGATGCCAAAAGAACAAAAAGTCATAGACTTCAGTGGCGCTGATTGTTTGGGTAACAATAAAAAGTTAGCAGATCTTATCTTTCAGAGATCTGGTTGTGATTCATATTTCTTCCACACCAATGAGACAAAGACTTATAGATTATTTAAGTTGTAATCTCATCCTGTAATACTATATGTCCTCTACAAATGTTATACAAACAAAGCATTTAAAGGTTGGACTACATTTGTCAGTAAAACATGTTAAGACAATTTTTTTAGATCTGACTAAACAGTTTGATTGCTTTCACCAACTTCCACAACTGTTATTTCACAACTATATTGTAAACAAGAGGAAAAGTCAGATATATGACACAATATTCATTATTAGATACCTATAAGATTTATTTTGTTAAACAATTATTCAAACTCACATAATAACCGTCCGCTGTGTGCAAATTGACATTTTTAATTAACTTAATAATTTAGGTGGAGGGATTTTGTTTTAGAATTCCTTCCTTCACCCTTTTTTTTTTGTACATTCAAATGTAATGTTGTAAATCTACAATAAATACCGATACTATCCGACCAAACGAAGTCATCTAAAAAACATGGTAATGTGTCATATGGGATTTAAGCTGAAGCGTCAGAAGATCAGAACTATAGTATTTTTATTTTTATATATTTTTTGCCTTTTGCTTTTTTTGTTGTTAGCAACTGATAATCAAATCACACTTACGAGGAAATCCACATTGTTTCATGAGTCTCTTCTTGGAAACCAGCTTCATTGCCTACAAGAGCACATCACACAGAATTAACTTGCATAAAACTATAACATTTTGCATACCTGCAAATATTAGTGTTTGTGTGGCTATGAATGCATATTCTGCAGTATTCCAGTCCATTTGGGAAGGAGGAAGTGCTTTTTCCTCCAGGTTGTCTAATAAGCATAAGGAGGCCTACCAAGTTACCTCATTCACTCACAGAAAGTGTATTTACAGGTTCATACAAATAGCATGGTTAAGAAGTTGGCAGTTTGTCAACCATGTGTTTATGGTAAATCATTTCATGGAACACTTTCCTCTCTTTTCATGAGCGAGTGCTTCATTTTAAAACCGCAGTCACCATGGCTATTACAGAGCACAGACCAGGTTTGGCAGGGGCCCATCCTCTTGGACACAGTTTCCATGGTGTACTGTGTGCGCTTGTAGGAGGATGGATGTGGGGAAATAAGGCACCACGCACAGCCATTCAAGAGAACAGTAACAAACGTCCACAACACAAACACTGCTTTTAGTATACCCATGATGAGAAGTGAATTTAATCTTCTTCAGGTTGACATTCTGCTTACAGCTCTAACTTCAAACTAACTTCATAATTACACCTGATTGTCTATCATTTAGGGCTGCAAAATGAATCAAACAAGCAGATTAATAGATGCAATTACCAAATTGCAAAGGCTCTTGAAGTACCAAATTTCCTTCATAGCTACAAAAAAATCCTCTCATCTTCTGTAGAAAAACTGCTAATCATTTGTTATACACTATATGTACAAACATATTGTAGAATGTGTGTATTTCATTTATTAGTTTGTCAGTTCATGGACATTATTCTGTTGTTTTGTCAGTCCTCATGAAAATGATACAATGTAAACTTGCGCAGAATTCTAATATAATTCTAAACACATCATAAATCAAATCAAAATCACAATGCTAGTCAGAAAATTGCAATTGGATATTTTTTTTTTATTATGCATTTTGGAATTGCTCTGCAGCTTAGAAAACTAATCGTGCTTATGAATTTCCTTGAAAAGGTTAGGAAATATTTTCTTCAGTTATGTTACTAATGCAGCTCAATATTTGCTCAATAAAACCAATAGTTTACATTAGCAGCAGACCATATTCACCCCTGAGTCTACACAAGATACACAAGATATTGGCTGTACTGCGTTGTTCTCAGTAACACAACTTGAGGTTTTCTCAGGGTTTTCTCAATCACTACAACTTGAATATTTTTTTTGTTACAAAGGACTAAGAGCCAGTTGTTGTTGATCTATTTGTGTCTGCCCATCACTAAATTAGCACCACTACTGTATCCTGCCCAAAATGTGCTATAGCTGAGTCTGCGTTCATCTCAACATGTAGAGAAAAACACATCCTTTTGGCTTCAGTAATCCTTCATAGCTAGAGGGTATAATGCAACCTAGTTCTCACAGACTAGTCAAACTAAATGCTCCTTCTAACCCCCCTCATGTCGCCACTTGCACTTCTAAACGTTGAAAGAGCCTTGAGGATAACACTGCTATTACTGCAAATAAAGAACAGTGCCCCGGCTGCAGACACAAGTGACTGGGCAATAATTAGGTGTCGTGTTCCACATACTGAGATAACAGTTACAGTGTTTGCATCATCTCCAGAGAGAGCTGCTCTCATTAAGCAAATGAAAAAGAAATCAAATCACAGCCCCCTCTTCTGAGAGTCCATACGAGGCAGTAATTAGCTGCTTAAAGTCGCTGTTCTACCGATTTGACACAAGTTTAGACACATAACACTAATAAACTTCCCATCATGACGGCTTAGCATTCAGCAGATGTGGTGGGCAGTCACTTCATGTCAAGGTTGCTACGTGCAAATGAGTTGTAATGAGAGAAGACCTCATATGACCTTGTCTGCAGTCATTTCAGGGCAAAACACAAATACCACTCAAGCTGTTCTTTTTAGTTAGTTTGGATGCATTTAGTTGTTGACCTACTTAGACAGACTTTAATTATGACTAAAAACACATGTTAAGCTAATTTTAATCCTGTTCTACCATTGCTTCCCTATCAAAAACACAGCTGGAGTTCTGTCTGTGAGATGCTTTCTTTCCCCTCTGAGCCTCAGAAAGCACTGTTCAGAATTTTCCAGATTTGTGTCATATACAGCTCTCTGAAATTGTCTGTAATGGTTTTAACTCATAAATCATCCAGATGTGTTTTGGCCAGCATTAGCATATCAGACAAGTTTAACTGATTATT
This sequence comes from Mugilogobius chulae, assembly GCA_038363315.1. Taxonomy (NCBI): domain Eukaryota; kingdom Metazoa; phylum Chordata; class Actinopteri; order Gobiiformes; family Gobiidae; genus Mugilogobius; species Mugilogobius chulae. The sequence goes on along the minus strand of CM076399.1, from coordinate 20,450,711 downwards.
TCTCCTATGTGTATATTTTTCCAGCCAGTAGATGGAGCTCTAATTAATTAAAATTACATATTATTTGCTCTTTAATGAAAATATAGCTTGCTTTGAACTATGAAAGAAGAAAGAAAGGCTGTCATGAACAGGTGCTTTTCAAACATTGACAACTGTTTACGCAGTAGACAAGCACTAATATGTGAAACTAACTGTTATAAATAATTCTTGCACTCATAACAGTTTGGGTGTTACTCATTACACTCTACATCTGCTATTTACTTTAAATATTCCATGTTTTAACGAACCACCTCGCAGGAAGATGCCTGAAATGACCTCGTTCTGGCACCATATTAGTTTTTATCCAGATTGTCAGAGCTGCCCAGAGCTGCCTGTTGAGACGCGTCGCTTTGATGATTGATAATAAGTCCTGGAGGCTCTTGGAGTGCCACTGCAGGCCACTTTCATTTCCAAGTTTCTACTGATGCAATTGGAGAGGATGACTACTCACAGCAAGCTTCCAAAGGTTGAAGGGAAGCAGAAATCAATAGCCCTAGTGAGATTCTCTCCGCTTTGGTCTAGACAATAGAGGGCTTTGTTGAAGAGAAGAGTCGGCTTTGTTGCAAGTGCATAACGGAAAAACAAACACAACATGTGATGCGACTTACATAATGCTTGTCATCGTCTTCGTTGTAGGCGAGTTGACCACACCATAAGAACCCTGCAAAACATTATTAGGAGGAAAGTGTGAACATCTTCTTACCAAGTGCTGACTAACAATGTTTTCTTCTCTTTCTTTATTTCTTAGAAGGTTATTCTTGATTCTTTTTAGTCTCTGCACGCTAGAAGATTGGAAATCTTTGGCAATTAAACAAACGAACTAAAAAATACTTTTTTCAAAATTTCAAGAGTTGTTGTTATTCTTAGTCGTCTAATTTTTCAGTTTGGGCTTAGAGGTGGCCAATATATACATTTTTAAATAATTTGAAAATATTTTTTTCAGTATATTTAAAAATATATATCACAGTGAATAATGATAAAAAATAGATAATTTGATAAAGCTTTCAAGTAAAGGTATAAATGTAATATTTCTTCTTTTTTGTGATAAATTTGAGAAACATTTCACACTTGACTGACAATATTCTACAGTCCAATAATATTCATTACAGATGTTTGTATTATGTTGTAATACACAATGAGTATAAGCCTAGTCACTAAAGAAATCACCAAATTGAAAATGTGTGTTGGATATTTCATGGCAAAGCACAATGTTTTAATAGAAAAAAAAAAAAAATCGCTCCGCCCAAAATATATTTTTGTTGGAGTTATCATCTCAGTAACACCATCACTTTTCTTTGCACATTGTTGTTTTTGCATTTTTTTTTTTTGTTTTATCAAAAGAGACTTATATAGAGATACTTATTCCTTTGAGAGTTTTTGCTACACTTCCTTTTAGTCAACAAGACATGTATTTAGTCGGCCAAGAAGTTATTTGGTTTATCACAACCTTAGAGCCGTCACTATCCAGCAAAGCCTGGTGCTCTCTAGCTGTTCTATAACAATTGGTTGTATTAAAGTTCCGCAAAACACTTTGGAACCTTATGATCTGACAATAGTTTTAATAGAGTTGCATTTAACCCACAGACATGACCTGCTTCAAGTTTTGAACAAGCACATTTGGCTAAAATTCTTCCCAAGTGTGCAGAAAGCTTTAACTACTACAATTCAAAATATTCCAACCTCCATTGCAGAAAAATCCCTCAAAGTCAGTGGAACTTAAGGCTGAGTTTAGCTCATGTGGGTTTGAGTGTTTAAATTTGACACAAGCTTCAGTGCTGAACAGACGGCCGCTCCATGCTGGCTGCAGGTTTAGAGGGCTGCAGCTCTTTCATTCAAAAACAACATTTTGATTCTCTGGCACAGAAAGGCTCCACCCACACACTCTGCCCAAGGCTGCGTATTTTCTCCCACCATTTAGACCGCTGACACATAAAACTGACCTGAATATTGATCAGCTCAGCCGTTTGATGGAAATTGCTCCAGTAGCTTCATGTAAACAACAAGGGAATTCATTTGAAGATTCTAGCCTTTTAACAACCTATTACACTAAAGATATTACTTAATGGGAACAGGCAGCTCTAGGTTATCAATATTCTGTCAAATCACATAACATTCAACAATTGATTTAAAATGACACAAGGTCATTGAAAAGTCATTTCTACTGCTTGTTTGTTTGAGTTCACCGCTGGATACTTGCCCATACTGGCTCCCATGACATTGCTGCTTATAAAGAGGTTAGATTATTCTGTAGCTCTTTCTGGAATCATCTTTCTGAAATTAACACAATTTGACATCTCTTGTGTTGTTGCTTTTTTTTTCAAATGTGACAACTGTGCTGTCAAACTGCTGAAATGCTTCTTTTGTCAGTACAACAAGAGACATGGAGATGAATATGTCTTCTGTCAAATACGATGCAATGTTAAATAGCCAGAGGTGACAAGTAACTAAGTATTTTTACTCAAGTACTGTACTTAAGTAGTTTTCTTGAGTATCTGTACTTTACTTGAGTATTGCAAAATCTGGAAACTTTTTACTTTTACTTCTTACATTTTTCAAGAAATATCTGTACTTTCTACTCCCTACATTTCAAAAACAAGTTAGTTACTTTATGAGCCCATTTATTTTCCTCTTAATCCCAGATTAGACCTGCTGTGCCACCGTGAATCGCTAAAATTTTATATTTTCTATTTATCACATGATAAAGTCAAATGCATTATATTAATTTACTATTACGCCCATCTCACTCTCCACTACATTTCAGACTTTGTACAAATTGGTATAAAGTCTTGTAATTCTGGATTTAAACCTTTATTATTGATATATTTTCTGATTAAGGTGGTGTTACTTGATATACCTGGATTATATGACTTCTTTCTAAATGACTTGCTAATGAAGATATTTTTACTCGCCTCATTGGCAAATTTGATTCAAGTTCAAATCTCTTGAAAACCGTCAGAAATATCTTTAAACAAGTGAAATAACCTGCAAAATGTCTATTATTCTAGTAGTTTAACTGAGATGTGTGATTATACTTTTTACTTTTTTTACTTAAGTAAATTTACACACGTTTACTTTTATACTTTTACTCAAGTAAAGCAGTTTCAGCAGGACTTTGACTTTTACCAGAGTCGTTTTTTACACCAGTAACGGTACTTTTACTTGAGTAGTGAACCTCAGTACTTTTGCCATCTCTGTAAATAGCTGCCCGTTTCAGATGCATTCTTTAATTTATGCAAATCTGTGTCACATTTAATAGTGTAGCTTCCAAATCACTTAACATACCTTTCCAATCTCGCTCTTGAGCTTGTACTGGTTGAGTTGGATGCAGTCCTGTAACGACAAGGACACATTATTGATCAGTGCTCCAGTAGTTAAGTGAAACATTCCCTGTGATGCGCTTACATTTTCAAAGTCACTTATGTTTGAGACAAGTGTAGGCAACAGGCAGCCGCCGGTAGTTTCTGTTTACCGTCTGGAAAGCCATTAGTGAGCTTCTGCTTAAAAGGCTGATTAGCAGTTCCATAGCAACGGGCAACGACTGCTGGTGAGTGAGTCAGACAGGGCAAAGCAGACCAGGGTGCACAGACACGGAGGGACGGGGGCAAAGTCACACAGAGCTGAATAGAAGTAAACTTGGGCTGAAGAAGCTCATTTATTCTAGGCTAAACTGGAAGGGTGGCCAAAATGGTAAAAGCCAGCAGATCTCATTTAGCTGCAATTAGCACAGGCGGACACATGGCAAAAGAATCTTATCACAATTTTCTGGAGTCTAGTTTATGTTTTTGTACTAATTCAGGGATTTAGTATCATCCATAACTATCTTGTAATTGCGAAAAGTTAATATATTATTCCATTTTTTTAAAGAATTATCAACTAATCAAATTAATAATCATTACCATTTTTTAATATATTTGTTCCAAAACAAATATTTTAGTGCTCTGTCTGAAGAGGAAAGTCAAAGGAAGATTTGGTAGTCACTTGAACTTGTATAATAGGCTTTATAGATATGGAGCCGAGCAGACAGACAGATGAAGGTATGTGCTTCAAGTGCAGGCAAGGGAATATTCCAGTTACTACAGATTTACACAGAAATGCTGTTAACATGTTAACTGAGGTTTGTAAGAGGGACGACGCCTCCGCCATACACTAGGTGTGTCAAACTTGGAGCCAGGGGCCCCAAGATGATTTCTGATTATTATTGATAGCGGCCAATAGAAATATAATTTATATTGTTGAGATGTGACTATAAAACCTAAAATGTACTGGAATGCAGATGATTTACTGGTGCCTAGTTCATGACTTTGTTCAGGCAATTAGTATCATCCATAACTATATACAGTACCTGCAAAAAGTGAAATGATTATTCACAAAGATGCATTAAATTTTGCATTATTCATTTGCTTGACACTCATTAGTGGTAAGCTACTATTGTGTGCCACAGATGCCCTAGGGCAGACTGAAAGAAGCAAAAGTGCCATTTTGCGCCATCCGCCCCTCCGACCACCACCAACATTAACACATACATGAGATCCATTCTAGGCAATGTGGGTGGAGTGTCTTGCCTAAGAACATAACGATCTGTTCCACACCTGAGGACTCAGTGGTCTCCTGTACTGTCCATATGTTATATGTCTCAAAATGCACTAAACAATTGCACAAAAATTACTAAAAAATAATCTGTTGTTAAGCTTTAATTCAGCAGTCACTCAAGGCATGATGGGAGCTGATCAATGGCTACACAAATCGAGGAACTCAGAATCACAATACTACTAAAATAACTTCAGATCCCAATTTAATTTTAATCATGAATGTTCCTGCTTAAAACAGCGACATCCACAAATGAAAAATATACTATGATCAAAATGAATAACAATAATTTTTTTATTCCACAAGCCGAATACTGTCATCTATAAAGCACAGGGACAGCAATAGTTGATGGACGAGATTTACTTCTAAACTTCTGACGTGTGGCTTATACAGTGCGTTACATAAGACGCTTCCCCTGAACGGGCAGAGATGAGAACACTGCAGGCGATAAAAGGGCAACACACTATGGGCAGCAGGTACAATGACTAAATGTACAAGGGATGGGAGATGCTTAGCTCCTCGTACGTGAAGTGACTTATAAAATAGTTCTCTGAAGGCTTAGTGAATGAAAGGAGAGTGAAAGAAACAGGGCAGCAGAGAATAGAGAGAAAAGAAGATGATGTAAAGAAACAGTAGGAGGTTTGGAGAGGTTTGCATTCAGTTCAGTTTGGTGGCATAAGCTCTCTGCTGAAGTTACTTCAAATATACCGACATATGAGGACACCACGACCTGCCTTATACAGAGAGAAATGAAATGACCTCAAGACTAATGTAGATGCACACCGGAATATAAGATAGAGTCTGTGTCCTTGGTTGAGTTTTTTTTTTTCTTGTGTTATAATGAAACGATCTATACTTTATGGTGGAAGAATTGAAGGTGGAATAAAAATGTAATGCCTTTGACCGGTTTTTATGATCGTCTAACTTTTAGTTTAGTTTAGTCTTTAATTGTCAGGGATCATGTACAAAATTCATTATTTTATTAAAAGAAGAGATGAACTGCACCAGATTTAGCTATTGCTACTTTCCACCTGCAGTCCTTGGGAGGTGAGCACAGAATTTACATTGATTTGCACCAATCGAGTGTCAGTATGGTAACAGACGCTGATACATTCAGAATTCAAGATAACAACGTCACAATAAGTCTCATTATATTAAAAACCTGACACCTTAAAAACATATTTCAACAAAAAAGATTATGCTGTATGCTTTTTTTTTTTTCTTTTTTTTTTTAAGAGTTTTGGCCCAGAACAAAACATAACTGCAAAGTAAATTCCTCATGTGATTATATCATTTGCAACCAGAAACAAATATATAAATAACAGTGACATATTTAAAAAATATATAATAAATCTAACACAAAAAAAACTGACATGCACATGCTTGAGAAACACTTTGTTAGAACTTTTTTTTTCAGTTTTAGAAAAGAGTTTAATCATAATATTTACATATTTAATGCATATTTAGTTACCATATTATGGCTATAAGTTTTGAGTTTATGCTAAAGCTCCATAGATACTTCATAGAGCTTAAAAAGCATGTTTAAATACTCAGTACTGAAACACTTTGTCAGTGCTCCATGTCGTGTAATGAAATATAGCATGTCTTTATGCCATTAAATATTTGTCTAAATTTAGGAGTGGTTTCAAGGATGAACAACTCTAGGCTGTGCACACACGGATACACAGATGAGGACCATTTCATTCACTAATGGACTGTGAAAACGTGAGACCAGCATTCATTCTCCCTCAAGGTTACAGCTCGACTTGTACTGTGGCTAATGCAGTTTTGTGAGCACAGTCAGAGCATGTGCAAAGGTTATAACATACTTCTTGAAGCCGGAGAAATGTGTTTGCTGCGATACAGAACAAGAAGTCCTATAATCATCTTAAAAGGTCCTGCATTCAAAGGTAGATTCTTCTTTCTTCTGTATACTACTGAAGTGCTTGTAAGGTACGCCCGCCCATGTTTTATTTGCACAGTGTATGTTTGCGTCTGACTCACTGTTGGTTTTCAAATATTAAAACAGATGTAAATCAACTAGGGATGGGACAATTCACTTAAGTCATGATTCGATTCAGTTTCTGATTTTGCAGCCACAATTTTTCGATTTTGTTAGTTTATCTATATATATCTTTTTTTTTTTTTTTTATTAAATCTTATGACACAAAATAAATCAGAATACATAACATTTAAAGTCACTGTTGTTAGAGCTTAAAACTAGTGTTTTTTGTCAACATTTAAACAGTAAACAGTCATATCTAGTGTCCTTATTTAGAGGTCCACCCATCTGTTTGTTATTGCAACATACTATTGAACATTCAGTCAGGTTTTGCTCAAGTTCATGCTTTGTTTCTTCAAACATTGTGACTATTCTTGTATTATTGTGTGTATTATATAATACAGAGTGTGTGTGTAGGTCAGTGGCGGCATGAGCAAAACTGATCAATTCTGGCCTTTCGATTCGATTGCTACGTACTTTGATCGATTTTTGATTTATTTTTGATTCAATAAAAACAACTAAATGGGTCATGACAAAAGCTTGCAAAACTTTTAAATAGGGTATTAATCTTACTATGTTTTGGATACAAACTGCACTCAATAATTATTTGGTATCTATTGAAAGTCTGGCTGAGGGGGTTCAGACCTCTGCAGAACAGCAGCGGGGACAGTCCTTGGTATACGCCACATTTGACTTGGATGAGGGGCTTCTCATTGGCTTCAAGGGTGGTTTTCCACAACCTCATCGAGTTTGCAATAAAGGTCCTCAGAGTTCTGTTGATGTTGTACAGCTCCATTCAGTGATCCGTGTGTGTGGCATAGAGTCATAGGCTTTCTTGTAATCAATCCAGGCTGTGCACAGGTTGGTGTGACGAGGCCTGCAGTCTTGGGCGACTGTTTTGTCAACCAGGAGTTTGTGTTTGGCTCCTCTGGTATCTTTACCAATGCCCTTCTGAGCTTCGCTTTTTTATTGACTCCTGTGTCCACTTATCTTAGCCACAATGATGCCTGACATGAGCTTCCATGTGTCCTCATTTATTTTGAGCCTCAAAAGAGAAAGGCTTGGCAGTCAGAGATAGTGTGCAGGTGAGTGAACTTAGAGGCTTATAATGCAAGTCTTACTTAGAGCCCTTTGATCCGATAGCCATCTTATCTTTATTGTGCTTGTCTTTATCATTGCCTTGTAAATATAAGCAGCAACATTCATTCATTTAGTTTAGTTGAAATAAGATCAGACTGTTGTGTTGTTTATCTGGCTTGACATATAATCATATCATAAGTGTGTCCGTGTACACTGGTGCCTGAAAGAGAGAGTGTGTGGGAGTGCGTGTGAGGGTGAGAATGACTTCCTACTTTATTGTCAAGTTAAGTTTTGTCATACAAAACTCTATTGTTGATGACCCGTAATGAACATGGCACCATCTAGCTGGGCAGTGTGACAACAGAAATCAAATTGTGGTCTTAAATTTATCCTGCGACAATCAGTTTTAGCCGTTCATTCATTTTTATTTATTCAGCCTTCTTCATGCAATAAGGGAGCTACAGGCGGATTTAAAGAGCCTCAGGATAGTAAGACCTGCCTGTAGAAGCAGATATTTGTTTTTACCTCCTTCAGGCTGCTGAATTTGCTTAGTTCTGCTTAATTATATGACAAGATGAGTGCACTCTAATCCTGAGCTCAGATTGCATGCTTTCCAGCATTGATGCTAAGGCTGCAGGCTTTCCATATCATTAAAAGTGTGCGAGGTTCAGATGGCACACTGTGCACCCCGCACTGCCTGTGGAGGGGATGTGGCACTCCAGAGTCTTTCTGTTGGAATAAACATTTACTGAACCATTGGCCGCAAACCTGTTCCTTTCACAAATAAACTATTACCGTGAGAGCACATGATTTTCGCCACAGCAAGACTGCACCAACACAGCCGCCAGATCTGCAGAAAGACTCAGACTACACGCAGATAAAGTCAGAACAAACGATTACAGTGCAGTCCTGACAACAAGAGGCCTGGAGGTCGAGTGCAGCTCGGCAGGTGGAATTCAAAAACCACTGTCTTTACAAATTGATCTCAGACAAAACACACAAAATACTTCCATCTCTGATTATATTCTGTGCATCATAAAGGAGCACTGAGTGTAATTTGCATTATGGAAGTGCTGCTGACTCCTCTCTAAAACAGCTGGCTTAAAGGTGAAAAATTGCATTTGTCTTTTTGTTTTACAATGTAATCAATCAATGTAAATCTTTGCAGGTGCACACAGTTTTCATCAAAATATCAAAATGTAGAACAGATCAAAACAAAATTGACCCGTGAATGTAACAAAAGTGTGTTTTCCCCCACATTTTGTTTTTTCATTTTTTTTTTTTTTTAAGTAGAACACATGTAGCTCTCTTTTGGTTTACATGTGATTATTCCTCTTGCACAAAGTTTGTTTAGTCTAGTTTTTATTTGCAGTCCCTGACAAAATAACCATACAATGCAATTAAATCAACAATAACAGCAACAGTAATTGTTTGATCCAATCTGACCCCAGCATGCTTGTACAAGGTGAGCACAGGCATGACAGTTAAAGAGTAACTAGTGATTAACACTTTAATGAAGCCTACTGCAGACTAGTCATGGAAGACTCAGAAACCTCCCAGCTGAGACTAAAATACTCTATATACTCATCTCTAGTCCTTCCTTCCTCACACTTTGCCAATAGTTGCCAGTCTAGTGATCTTTGCAGAAGCTGTGGAAAATGCTGCTGTGGTTGTGTTCTGTCAAAATGTGTGTTGCCAGAGTGAACGGGAAATACAAGCAACTTCAGTCCTCTTATGGTTCAGTGGCAGAACTGGCAGCAGCACGTTCAAATGGGGAAGGACACAATGACAGGTCTGTGAGTGTGGCAGCAGACTGTAAAACTCAGGGCTTCCACAAGCTGCCTGGCTCATGTCATGAATTTTTAATGCTCTGTCTGAAGAGGAAAGTCAAAGGAAAAGGGAGATTTGGGAGTCACTTGAACTTGTATAATAGGCTTTATAGATATGGAGCCGAGCAGACAGACAGATGAAGTTATGTGCTTCAAGTGCAGGCAAGGGAATATTCAAGTTACTACAGATTTACACAAAAATGCAGTTAACATGTTAACTGAGGTTTGTAAGAGGGACCACGCCTCCACCATTTTACAGACTACACCACCAAACTGGGAGCCAGGACCAAATGTGGCCCCTAAAATGATTTCATGTGGCCCCCGGGATGATTATTGATTATTATTATTGTGGTCCCCTGACAAAAGCAAGCAGAATTCACTGCAGCGAGAGCACTCACATGGACCTGAATAGATAAAAAACCTAAAGAAATATAATTTATATTGTTGAGATGTGACTATAAAAACCTAAAATGCACTGGAATGCAGCAAACTGCATACGATTTGTCAAGATTTTTTCTTGGGAATCATGGGTGGTATATACAGTATTATAATGCCACATAATAAAATGTGTTACAAAATAAATCTGACATAAAGTAAATGTGGTGGTAATCTGGATATATTGTTGCAGTTGTAAAAAGCTTCAGACAAACTGTACTAGATACCTGAGGGGAACAGTATGTCTTCTGTGTCTAATACATTTAACTGTGTCACTGCACATTATTTGCTCGAGAGACAGTAAAAATGTCCTAGACAGACAAGGTAGAGATCCTGCTATGTAAGCATGCCTAGTTTATGGTAAACCTCTTTTCCGTGTTTGGGAATGAAAGCTGTGCCTAGAGCTACACTGCCAATGTGCCTCTCAGGCGTGAGAAGCAGCTGAAGTGTGGAGCATGTCGTCAGTGTTTCACAGTTTACACTACACAAAGCAGCCACACGTGATTGCCATGGTAAATAATGAGCCGTTTCCCTCTGACACTACATGTTCTGCTCCTCCAGCACAGCCCAGTCTTTGTCTCTATGTTTGTTTGATGAAGGCGTCAAAAGGACTCTTGTCTCACATGTACAGCACTGACAGAAACAGCGGTAATGATGCTGGGATGATACCACATCACTTATACATCAGAGCATCGCTCTGTGTCCTGTCATTCTGTCCACTGGTCTGATGCTTTCGGTACAATTACTACAACTGTACAAGATACAGTACATGACACTGAACTGATGCTGCGCTTTCATAACTGTGTAGATGAAGATGCATGCAGGCACTGTGAAGCTAAGGAACCAGATCTGACAGTGAATGGGCTCCTTCTCCAGGATGTTAAGGCTAAGATAAAGACATTTATTGACCCTAAAAGAAAATGTGTCTTCTGCTTTTGACACATACTTCAATGGCATGTTAGCCCCATTTTATTATTAGTGACCGTGTTAAAGCTTATATAAGCTATTTAGCCAATACCCATTTCCATAAGAAGAATTAAATGTGTTACTGCTATCATAAATTACAATCTGGTCTTGCACACATATGCAATCTTTTTTACATAAATATGAGAGATGACCTTCAGCTGTAAATGTCATGAAAAAAGAAGTATACTCTAACTATAAAACTCACAATTTGAAATTCATTATACTAGAACGTTTTTGCACTTTTTAGCATATCTGCTGTTAGCTTTAAATCTCCAAAATACACAACAAGCTATAATTTTAGAATATTTATTTTAAGAAAAGACTGCAGTAGGTGTGTGGTTAAACGGGGCTTTGTGGTTAAATAGAGCTTGTAGTGAATACATCACTTGGGGAACTTGGGGAATGAAATTGGCCCCTAAAATTGACCTAAGAAATCAAAAAAGCTTTTCAGTCGCATTTTTTCTAGAATTCATATAAACGTCCAATAATCATATGACTGGTCTACCATAATCTTCAACTGGTCTTACTACTGACCTGTGCGTCTGATATGGACACTCTCTTGGACTCCACAGTGGGTCTGCGGGCCACTCGGGGGGAGGTGTGTGGGGGTGGTACGTGCCCCTCTCCTGCAGAGACAGCTTCCTGCCGCTGAGATGGGGCCGTGTGGGTTGGGTCCTCCGGCTCTGGGGTCCTCCTCCATTCTTCACACCGTTACTGCTGCTGGTGTCTCCGGTGGTCATGGCAGAGATGGTGTCTGCGAGGCTGCTGGTCTGTTCCTCCACATCCACAGTAGGCCTCGCACACACAGGCTCGCTGCTCATTGCCATGGTGAGAGGGGTGAAGAGGGAGGAAGAGGAGGGACGAGCATCAATGTGAACCGAGCCAGTCTGAGGCGAGGGTGTCACTGGAACACAAAAACACCTCAATTACCACAGCAGAATTTGTCTGATGAGTTTAAAAGGAGACACTCCAGGGAAACCTTTTTGCCTGTTTGCTGTCTTAATACAAGCTTTCTCTTCACAAAACTGTCCAAAAACAAATCAAAATCATTTCTCGCTTACAATAATGATGTAAAACTGCAATAATGTTTTATTATTTCCATAAATTATATTGGACATTAAATCTTCAATACCCTTTTACAAAATTTTTAACATAGTGACTTAAAGATATCACAGACATCAAACTTTTTAAGGCAGTTGACCAAAGAAATTCCTGGTTAACCAAGATGTGTCTCACTGGCTGATTAGTCTGAGAAATGCGTAACAAATGCTCTAAAATGCATCATTTTGATCTGACCATATGACTTAAGCTGCTCAAAAAGACTAATAAAGAGCTTTGGAATTCATGCAAAAACTACAATTTACACAGAAAATTATTAGGAAACAGTGTATAATTCACTCCTTTTAAATCCTTATAATCCTTTTAAATAAAATTAGTCGACAAATCAAAATTTTTGAAAGACATAAACTCCTTCCATCAATTGATCAACTACACAGCTAAAGGGTTACAGTTTGAGTTTGTGCGATTATTTTTTATGTGAATTCGATTTGCATGTGTAAGTTTTGAGTTCACATGCAAAGTCTCGCCTTAAATAGAATAAAATCTCCTGATCAAATCTTCACTCCTTATTGCATTGAATGGATGGAATTTAATCTTCAAAATGAAACGTGTGGGTGGTCTGTTGTGTGAGGATTCTTCATTACAAGCATTTTGTGAACACGTGTATAGTGCAAGGACATTTATTCATTCTGTTCATGCTGACGGTGAGGATTTGCAGACATAAAACACAGAGAACAGTTTACAGAAGGTACACACACACATCCCTTTCATCTTTAATATAGTCAGTGACAAATCGCCCCAAACAGAAAATATGAAAGTTACATTTGCTTCAGTTTGTGTGCAGCTGAAGAGCGCAGATTGTATGCTAAATGAGTCCCCAAGGGGTCTTTGGGTGAGTGACTATACACAAGTTTTTGTTGCTCAAGTATCAAATGTTTTGGTTTGCTTTCATCCTTTAAAAAATCAAAGTGAAGTCAATATGCATAATGCAACATACAACTAACTCAAGTCAGCTCTAAAAAAGCAAACTCGAAATGGGCCATGCTATTCCTGAACTGTGTCAAGAAGAAGAGTTTCACATTCAAAAATAACTCTCCATTTGACCGAGGTGTCTCAAATTCATTCATACAGAAACGCTGATGTTGATGACGACGATGATGATTATGAAAGCAGTTTATAGCGAACACTGACAGGGATCATAAAGCCACCAGCCCCTCAGAGCTTGTAGATAAAGAAAGTTTTGTATCTGAATTCCTACAATGTTTGTGTTCACGAAGGTCAAGGAATGCAAACACAAAATGACAGGCCACATCTCGCAACATACACACGACAATATCTGTAGAAAACTATAAGATTGTATTTAACGTCTACAAAGGGTCAAATACTGGTACTTATGTTTCATAAGGTTCAAAAAATGCTATAAATGCTGCCAAAACAAATTTAGTATTGCTTAGAAAGACTTGGATTCAGAATTTCAATTTGGACTTGATTGTTTTAATTGGATAGGTTTGAATTGCTCATAATGTAGAATATTTCAATAGTTTTAATGTGTGTACAATTTTCTTTCTTCAATTTGCGGCTCAAAGTAAAAAGTAATGTCTTGAAATCAGTCTGAAACAAGAAAGATAATCTAGGTCTGTGAAATAAAAAGAAGATAAATTTGGCAAACGTTTGTAATTAGGTTCAAATCCAAGAATCAAGCAATATTAACTTGTCTTGAAATGAAGTATTTGCAGTGTGTCAGCAACATAAAAAAAAACTATCAGGGCTAAAATAGTGATTTATTTTGTCAAAAATCTTGTGTTGTTCTCATTGTTTCGCACACTATTCATGCGGTTAATATTTTAGAAAGCTATGTTTCAACACAGAAATGGGAACATAAAGTAATTACCCAACCTTTCTTGAGAATCTAATCAGAAAATAAACTGAGCACAAAAGGACATTTATCTAAATCACTCTGTCCTGGTACAATTAGACTGACTAGTACCTTTGGAAGAACACTGAGGCTCAGATGGTTTGCACTAATGGATCAGTACAAGAGACAAATCTCCATGAAGTTACCGTCCTGTCGATGACACACAGTCCATCACCCCCCCCATTCACACGTTTCCCAAGTCTGTTATTTCAACTCTTTAAATTCACAAACAAAAGACGTGTCACTGTTCAGGCAGCAGAGGAAACAGCATTGTAATCACATGACTCATTTAGAACACACAAAAAGAAACATTGGGGATTTTCGATAAAGCTAGTGATTATGTGGCTTTTGTGAGAGCGCTTCAGAGCTGGGAGGTAGCCATTGATTCATTCTGCTCTCATCCTTTTCAACAGAACTACATTTCGAGGCATTCACATAGTAACCTACATCATAAAAAGGACGTCCAGCTTGTAACGTGCAATTTCATCTTTTTAACAGATAAAAAGGGTTCTCACAGATTTCTTGAACATAAATATTCACAGCATCTTGTTAGATACATACACACTCATTGTCCAAAGTATTAACACAAAAAAGCATACTCTGTAAGCATTTAAATATGCAAATGTTACCACTCAAACTGAACACTTTACTAAACACAATAAACACCAAGAGGAAAACAGGATCTCAAAACAGTTCTCCAATTAGAGCAGAATGAGCCTCTTGTTATGGTTGCTTTTTTGACTAAATCCATTTGATAAATTGAAATCCTCATGAGAGCTGCGTGATTTGAGAAAAATAACTGATTGTAATTTTTCTGACCAGTTTTCAAGTATTTTTTAAATGGGTTCAGGTGAAAATCATCAAATTATTTCTATAAATTGACAAACTAGAAAGAATTACATGTTTTTATACAGTATATATAATTGCACATATATAGTCAGAGATGGCAAGTAAAGTATTTTTACTCAAGCACAGTACTTACGTTGTTTTGTTTTGTGTGTGTGGGTGTCTCTTTCAGACTCTCAGCACAGGACAGATGAAGCACTGAGGAGGACAGGGTCAAACTATGCTCAACACACTCATAACTTGTTACTTTGAGAAAAAACAAGACCTTCAGATGCAACAATACAATAGAGTGCAATAGTTTAATGTTATATTTTGTCATGTTTTTAGTAATAAACAGGAAGGCACTGATATGGATTTTATGAGTCAATAAGGATGTCTAATATGTGGCCTTGTGCTTTGGCCGATAAGAATATCACAAACATACTTTTCACTCCAGTAAAAAATAAAATCAAACTATATTTAATCTGAGAGTGAGGGGAGAGAAGCGTCTCTGTGTTTCTCTGTGAGGACCTCAACAGCAGCTCATAGAACAAATCTACACAAGAGAACATTTACTTTATGTTTGCCTTCGCCATCTCTATGAGCTGGTTAGATCAGAGGCGTGAGATTTTGAAAGGAAAAAAAAGAAGTGAATTGTCAAATGCGAGTCTGCTGTCTCAGTGTGTGATGCTGTAGTCTTCAAAATGAATCAATATGGATATATTTTCTACGTAATTTGACTAAAAAAGCTTCTCTGCTTCAAGTGCATGGGAATAATGACGAGCGACTGTTACTGTGTCGCACTTTAGCGCGCAGTACGGCGTACGCAAGATCTGACCTGCTGAAATAGGCACGCAGGTAAAAATTAGTCTAATAATTAGTTATTCTGTAAATAAGCTGCAGTGGTCGCTCCATTGCTACCACAGGGGGAAAACTCCTCTTCAGGTTAGAAAGCATTTTTTCCTATAGAGTGCAGAATGCAAACACAAACTGCTCTTGTTTGGCAGAAACAGCATGTACAACTATAAAAATGGTCAGATTTTGTGGCAATTGTTAGCTATTTTTGGAGTTTAAAAGGTTTTAGTTTCGTATAAAACGGCGTTTAAGCTTTAGCTTCGGCTACAGCTGATCGCTTTGTAACTCCAGCTCTGATGGTTGATCAGGCCTGAGCTTTAGGCTTCATTCAGATCCACTCGACTCGAACTTCAGCAAGTAAGAGTGGAAAAAGTAGCTCTCCAGGTGGCTGTGAGAGAGACGACTCAGACCATGATGAACTCTTACTCAGCTGAACCAAAATCACAACGTGGTTCAGGAAACTTTGAGACAGCAGACAGAGAGGAACCAAGAGCTTCAGGAGGAGATCTGCAGACTCCAAAGAGAGAGTGATGAGAGGAGCCAGAAGGAGAAGGAGCTGCAGCATGAACTCAGAGAACAGCAAAACACCATCCAGTTCATGGAGAAAACAGAGGCAGATCACCAGGCCGAGAAAGAGAAAAGGGAGCCAGATTTAAGTCAGAAAGAGGAAGAGAACAGAGAGCCCTCAACATCTTGATAGAGCTGAAGCAAGAGTAAAGAATAAAAGAGGACCATCAAGTTCATGGAGAAGATTGAGGCAGATAATCAGTACAAGAAAGAACAAATGGAGGAAGACTTGAATTAAAAAGAGGAAGAGAATAGACACCTCTCCACATCTTTGAAAGAGCTGGAATAAGAACTCAGCCAAAGAAGATGACCATCAAAATAATGTAGAAAACTGAGGCAGATAATCAGGCCGAGAAAGAGAAAATGGAAGATCTATTTGTAACTGTTTTAGATCTAAAAGAGGAGGAGATCAAGCAGCTCAACCATACGGTCTATGAGCTCAACGCATCCTTGAAAGAGATTGACGAGTCTCTGTGAAAAGGATATGGAGAGAGACAGCTTCTGAGGAACATTGATGACAAAATTCAGGCCGATCAGCAGAAAATGGAAGAAGTTTTAGATCAAAAAGACGAAGAGATCAGACGGCTCTCCACATCTGTGAACGAGCTGCAGCAAGAACTGAAGACTGAGAAGCAAAAAATTGCAGCTCTCTAGACTCAATTAGATCAGAAAGTGGAAGAGAATAGATGTGTATGAACAAATGTGTATGAACTGAAGCAAGATCTCAGAGAACAGAAGAGGACCATCAAGTTCATGGAGAAAATTGAAGCAAATAATGAGGCAGAGAAAGAGCAAATGCAGGAAAACTTCCAAAATGAATTAGATCTAAAAGAACAGAAGAGCAAACAGCTGGAGGAGAACATACTGAACCTCGAGAGATTGGTTGAAAGGTACAAAATTGAGAAATTAACAATGAAGAGGGATTTCCAGTCGGTGGTGGAGGCGGTAGAAGATGTGGAGAGGAGCATGAAAGAGAAGATGAAGCAGCTCCAACATGAGCTTGAGCTAAAAGAAGAAGAGAAACAACAGCTGGAGAGAAAGAACGCAGAACTGGATAAGACAATCAGAGAAGAAACATCACCGATCCAAACAGACACAGAGAAACATCAGAACCAACAGCGTCAGTAGAAACATCTTCAGCTCCTAACACCCAATCCCATTAAAAACACACAACTAACACCTTTAGTTAAGCTAAAGGTTTAAAGGTACATTCACCTCGGCAGGCTAGAATGACCACATTTTAACAAGCTGAGGTTGTTGATGTGTCCTTATTCACTGTCCAAGGAGAATATACTGGTTTTCTAACTATCAAGGACCAGGTTTGGGCAGAATTCAAATGTGTTTTTAATTTGGGTGTTTTTGAGCGAGGAGCTTAGCAGAAGAAACGTGATCCGACTGATTGACGTCTTAGTCCTCTTCATGAACTTTATTGAGCATTAATAAAGACAAAAAAAAGTTTAGTGTGTGTTTTAAGTCTTCTATATTTTGTTAAACTGGATTAGGGATAAACAATTTTTTTCGGCCTTTGTCTTCAAAATAAAATCAAACATTAGACTAATGACTACATTATCTTGTCGCCTACATTTTGTGTTTTTGGAGTCACAAAAGTCTGTGGTTGTTAATTTGAGAGTGGCGACTGGAAAAGGTTGAGAAGCACTGCTCTAGTTCAAGGTGTCCGACTGGTCAGAAGCCAAAATATTCAGTCATCCTTTAAACTACTGTCACCACCAGGAGGCAAATGTATGTATTTTAATTGAAAACACAGACATTTTGAGACCCATAAGCCTTTAATCACAAAAGTATTCAAACATATTAATTATGGGGGATCTGTGGTTGCCTGGAATCCAGAGCCAAATTGCAAAGAGTGGGTCTCGTCACCTCTTCCCCAAGGTTCCACAATGTACCAGGCAATCAGATAAGTTCACAGAAAACAAAGAAACTGATTGGTCGTTTGTCATTTAGACCAAACTCTTACTTCACTCACCTCACATTAAAACTGCTCGTTGCTTCACTCTTTGACTCTGCAAAAAACTGCGATGTTTTGCAGTTCCACATGCCATTTTTTTTTTGTTTGTTTGTTTGTTTTATCATAAAATAATTTAATAATAATTTTGTAATTTGTCAAGGAAATTATAATAGTTCAAAAACTTTGCTATTTGCGTCCTTTAAATTTGCCTCTTTTGTCCATTTAAGATGCAAAATACAGAGAAATAGAGCTGTATAAATGTCTCGGGAATACAATCTGAATATGAAGAGCTCTCCATCTCTCACTTGCTTCACAGCCAATCACAATAAGAGGAGCGAGCACTGCCAAGACCAACAAATAAATCCATTAATAAAACCTCTCTCACCCCGAACACAGCTGCAATTTGTTTTTGTCACCGATTTGTTGCCTGTAAACTGCAAATGGAATGGATCTAAGGCCAGCAGCAGTAATGTAATTCTGCTTGATGCACACAGAGAAGGGACACCGATTCAAGCAAGGGCCAAGGTTTAGTTTGGATAATGTTTCCACGGTCATGTAAAAGCTCTGTGCACTTTTTTTTGTTAAAAAATATTTCATAGATATGTTAAAAAAAAATCATGTAAGCACTGGCACGAGCCACTAATTTCTCTTTTCTGCAAGAATAATTTCCCTTACATCACACAGCTTTGATCTTAACGGCTCATTTTCATAGCAGCCAGAGAAGTCACGGAAGTACGCACAGAATGAACTCCTGGATCATTTATTACGTGTGGTAATTAGGCTCTGGTCAAAAGTGAGCTCAGAGCCAGAGGGACCATTAGGAGAAAGTGAACTGCAATAGCTGAAAAAGACAAATGTCAGCAACAATTGTGAGTTTAATTACAGGGCCCTGTAATCTGTTGAAGCACATTAGTGTACTTTAGTGAAGGTCTAAGAGCTGCAACCAGTATCATTTAAAGTGAGGCTAAACACGCTTTCAGAGACTAACTCGCCCACAACTGAACCCCAAACAGGCTCGCAAAAGTGGGAGATGGCCGGAGGCCTTTTAAGAGACGCCCAGTGGGTGTGAACAGACATTGATTGACAGCACCAAATATGAACAGCGAGCTTGGTAAATGTGAGTTTTGTGTCGGAGCGGTCCTGGTCCTGACGTGAGATTTGCAGCGGAGGGAGCTGTACAGCAACAGCCCCAAGTCTTTGCTTACACGTAAGATTTTTTTTATATTTGCTTTGCAAATCATACTATGAAACCTTTGCTTTAGGCCGCTACATAAGCGCATGAGCCTGTATGTGAGTATTTTTTAAAAATGAAAATTGAAAATGAAAAACACAGGCCGAGTTTCGAACCAGCGCATCGTGGGTGGCTCAACGCGCCTCTCGCTCAACAAGCTGAGCCAAATGACGACTGACATCATTACGCGGCGGGTGATCTCTTTTCAACTCTCCGCAGCAGCGATGAGGGAGGAGTTTAGATAAACCATCTGGGCGGCTCGTCTGCCTTGTCAATACACTGTGACGTCGGAGGGTACTGAAAATGCACTGACAGCGTTTGCCCAGCGTGGCAGTACAGCCGCGGATTTTGCACACATAACTGCAAAATGAGCGAGTTTGCACACAAATGTCTAAGAAAGGCCTAGAAACAGTAGATAATTCAATTTTGACCCCATATACACAGTCTGACAGTGAAAAAAGTTGATTCTGAGTTTAGTTTCTCTTTAAAGGGGAGATGATGAAAGTATTTTTGTAATAAACTAGAACATATTTTAGATCAACAATGATAGATCTAATCAAAGGCTGAATGGAAAAGGAATTAGAATCGTGAGCTTAAGCTATTGTTCTCCTTCTGCCTTAGTTTGGATCTAAAAGAACTGAATGAAAGAACTTAGATCAGGGGTTGGTTAAAGAATACGACTAAATCTGGTTTTCATTTTATACAAGTCGTCAATGTATAAAAATATAAAAAAAAAAGAGAAGTCTGTCAATTTTATGACCCAATAACAAGTGACTTCAAACTGCTAATGCCATGGGAAAAATATTCTCTACATTTAATTTTAGCTTTTGCTATTTTCAAACTAATGCAATAGATTTATACAAAATATGGAATATTTTGAAATCATTTATACAGTATAAACAAAAACACTAAAAAAAATTATGATGAACCAAAACGCATTAGATGAATCACACAGATTGGGAATTAAAACAGCACAAAGGCTAAACATAGGACTTCCTGAAGACATTTTGCTTTAATCTTTAAAGAAAATATGTAATGCTTTTTTTCTCATAATGTTCTATTACTTTGAATTTATTTAAAAAAAATTTTTTTTTTGAAGGCATACTGTAGTACAAGTGAGTACAAGTGATTCTTGTTCATCCATAATTTGACAACTCTAATGCCATATAGAACGTGTATTCTGTGCATCGCTCAGTAGATTAAGAGTATGTGTGAACTATTCTTTTCACTGTAATAACGTCTACAACCAGGCACTAATTGAAAACAACAGACAAAGCCTTGGTTGTGCCTGCTGGAGCTGCTGGAGCCTGCAGGCCTCTCCCCTGGGGCTCTCCTCAGTCACTCTTGATCTTGTTCAACCTCTGTGGAGGTCACGTTCACCGCTGAGAGGAGCAGCGAGGGGAACTGTATGCCTGAGGAGGAGCAGCTTGGATAGACATGAATCTCACACACACAAGACTTCAACCCCTCCTCGCTCACACAAAAACACAACATGTATTCTGAGGGGAAATCATTTGGCTCGTCTATTCGTAGAAGTTAAATCTAAATCCACAAAAGTATGAAAAACTATATATACAACACATTAATCAGAAATGACTTTTAATCATGTCGTAACATGCTTTCTCATTAAACACAGCTGGAGTTCTGTCTATGAGATACTATTCTTTCTCTCTGAGCCTCAGGAAGCGTTGTGCTGAATGTCTCTGATCTTTGATGTTATACCATTTATGCAGCATATATTTGATTATTTCTCCTGTACAATAGTCTTTGTAACAAGTAGATAGAGCGCTAACTCAATTCCACAACACATGACTGTCATGTGTGGCTTTATTGCGCTATTTAAGTTTGTGTACAAGATGGCAAAGTAAAGATGCAGTGCAACACCTTTACTTTGCCATCTTGCAATGCAACAATTTGTCGATCTAATAATGCTGTACTGAAAACAATTAAATCATTACTAGACCACAAATGACAGTCTAATAATATGAGATGGAAAATGTTACAGCTGAGCAGTGTACGTAAAGCTCATTCATTTCTCAATAATAAGTCATACAGTCGGTGCATGTCTACGTGCTGGCCTAGTTTTAAGCTCATCTGTGGCTTATAACAGTCTGGTTCATTCACTGAGTGCTTGTCTTTGCCTGGCTGTCATTTTCATAAAAGTGGTTTCTCTGACTCCAGTCCTACACCTGTCACTTCATCCTGACACCTGCCACAACCTCCTCAAACCTGACACCTCCTCAGCACTGGACACTTTTCCCATGCAATGATGTGCAAGCTCCCCTTTACGAATAGGGCAGAGTTTTTTGAGAATTGTTTGGGGTTTTTGTGATTAAATGCCAACAAAATCATATGTGATACTGTATGATATTGCCGTTTTTGCAAGCCTTTTTAAGCGAGGTTAGATTTTAATCATCCCTTTTACCCTTTAGAGACAAATGTGCCTCTGCAATGTCTACATTAAAATATATTGTATCATTTCAGATGCTTATTTAGTTGATATCCCTGTGCATCAAACTGTAGTCAAAATCTCTGCTTTGCCTTGTACAGGTGAATTTAATATTCTGCTTTGTAAAGCTCTGTAAATTTGAGTTGTTTTCCCTGCCCACACACATGTTTTGTTTTCTAATCACAGAATTATTACTAATTGCAATCTGTAATTTCAGCCACCCACAAGAGAACAAGAGAACAAATGGCATAAATATTTATCAGTGGATATGATGGGTTTTTCTGTAAGTCTGAAGAGCCCCTGTGGATTTATTCCACACTACCATCAGCACTTACAGTCTCTCGTACAGTCTGTGTAGTGATGCAAAGAGAGGATAGCCATCACTGCTCTCTCCACCAGACATGCAGATCAATCTGACTGGACAGAAATACACCGCAGGACAATCCCAGACAAGCCAGAGTCCACCTCCTCTCTGCTGCAGCTAGCTTGTGCAATAATAAGAGACGAATTATATAGGATTCACAGAGCCGAGTGGCAAGGTGGAAAAGCCAATTATTTCTCCTCAACTCTGGCATGTGATGTATCCGAAGAAGCCAGGGCTGATGACCTTAGAGGGAACTAAGAAATGTAGCTTCACGATAGGTTCATCTAACAAGGACAGAGCAGACACAGGCTAAGATTCACCACTCTTACTGACAAAGACATCAGCTGATTATTGTCACAAGGCTGGCTGTCTATTCTTCCTTATAGAGATAGAGTATTGTTGCCCAATATATTGTAATCATATCAATAAAGCAATACTGGTAAAGGTATCAGTTCATCTCTTTTAACCGTGGAACGTCTCAAAGGAAGAGTAACGCACACCAATGTTCTTTTAGAGGCGCATATGCAAGGAACAGCGAATCAGAAAACTGCATTGCAAAACTCAGATGGCAGATAACCAAAGTGTTTTTCTTTTTTTGTCATGTAATGTTAGCCTTCATCGAATTATTTTCTCCTTTCTGTGAAACCACAGTGCACAAAATGGTAGCTAGCCCAGGTGCTCAAATGCCCTCAACGAGTGGAAGGTCTGACATCACCCAGCCAGGTAAGCCCTCTACAATAAGAGAACAAAATCCAATTTTATTTACATATAGAAAACATGGATATACATATTTAAGAAAAAACATTTCAAATCGAAGTTCTGAGGAGTAAAAATCTTAAAACAGTTAATCTAAAAATGCTCCAGAATCCCACCTCTAGGGGGCAGTTTTACATGTTCAATGTTGATATGTATCTTCATGAAGAAATAGAATGGTTTTGTTCTACAAAATGAGCTGTCACAGGGTAATTCATATTTTTACATCTTATAGTGCTCTGATGTTCGGCAAAACAAGTTTTTTCACCACAGCGACGATTTCCATCAGGAATGGGAGTCAAAGATGTTTGGCCTGATTTAGCAAATCTTCAGCTGCAGGTCTAATGATGCTATCTACAAAATGGACAAATTTGATGCAAGCAAGCCAATACCGGCCACATTATTTCGATTTGGTGGATTTTCAAGGCTTATTATGTTTTTTGGCAGTATAAAAAATTTAAAATTGTAGGCCGTGCACTTTTAGGAAGAAAAACTCACTTTCAGAACTCTCACTATTCTGT
The DNA here is from genome assembly GCA_038363315.1 of Mugilogobius chulae. NCBI lineage: Eukaryota > Metazoa > Chordata > Actinopteri > Gobiiformes > Gobiidae > Mugilogobius > Mugilogobius chulae. The sequence continues at coordinate 20,427,268 of CM076399.1, read as the reverse complement.
TCCAAAAAACCTAAAATTATACAATGACAACATGAAAAGAAAATTAAAAAGCATACTTGGTGGGTCACAAAGAGTTAAGTGGTGATACAACAAGTAAGATGCCCTTTCCTTGGAGTTTGGACAGTCAATCTGACAGACAATGACTGTAGCATATCTATATTGCAAAAGAAAAAAAAAACATCTCTGCTTTGAAACATGGCTAAGCAACTAAACACTCGAAAAAGCAGACACAAGATTAAACTGTGGCCACTGAAAACGAGAAGCCATCTATTCGCTCCCGTGAGAGAAAAAGAGAATGACCTTAAAATCCCAGTTATCTGTCTCCCTCCTCATCACTTTTACAGGACAAACCTTTGGTCTGGACAGGGCACACAGTCAGATCAGAACTGCTGGGATTTACTCTCACCGTTGAACCATTCACCTTTCACTGGGCACTGAGAACCAGGAAAAACACAGGGCTGTATCTTGCCCCATGATCTTCAAGCTTAACGGTGCTGTAAAGAGATTGGTCGCTATGAGCTCCAGAGCACAGCTCCTCGCATGAAACATAAGCGTCTGATTAAAGTAAATTCTGTGAACCCTACCTACATAAACGCGGCAGTGGAGCACTGTAAAAAGGTCACAAGAGAATGTTACATGTTTTTGACTATCTAAAATCTAATTATGTTCTAAGCACTATTTAAAAAAAACATCCAAAAAGCACTTTTTGAATCTATTGTAATCTGACGTGGCATCAACAAGTGTTTGATTTTCCTATAACAATTTTCTGTCATGTAGTCAATGCCTAAAGCTATAATAAAATGAGTGCACGTGGACATGAGACCTACCCGACAATCTTGACCTGTGTGTGAAAAGTTCTGTAAGCTCAAAAGCAGTGTTGTGGCCTTTTTTTGTAATCCTTTTGTTGGGGAACACTGTAGCCCATGGTTTGATCAGTGTGCTGGCTCTGCAGTCCCAGTACAGATGAGCGCTTGGTTGTGTCCACACAACCAGGGTCGGGGGAAAATCAAGCACAGCGCTTGACTCTGATCCAGACTGTGCAAAATGGTTTAGTGCTTGTGCATGGTGTTTCACAGCTGTAAAGTCAGCAGCCTCTGGTCTGAAACGTCCTGACAGCATGGGGCCAAAGTGAGCCAAAAAGTGGATTGTGGCTCACACACTTCTGTGCTCTCCTGGTTTTATCTCCTGTGTATCTGCTTATGGGGGCACGCTGCAGTCACACTGACAGCGCAACAGAAAAAAACTCTTTTGTTCTTGTGACCTTATTGTGTTGATCAGCTGGTAGAAGTTTACAGAATTACTGGGATAAGAGAAACCAATTCACTTACATCATGTGCGGGGCACAGCGCTCAGGAACCTATAACTCATACACACCCTTCTTTTATTATTATTTAAATATTCAGGGGACATTGTAACAGAGCAGAATGTGCTACGTCTAAATGTATTGGTGAGGTTCAAGTATTGCAAAATTAACCACAACTATGTAGATACTGTATATCACATTATGCACTTTTTTAACCATTTCGATGACAATATTCTTTTTTGATATATCACTCTAACTAAATGAGCTTCACTCTTCAACAACCTTCAAAGCCAGTTAACGTGAGTAATGAGGCCAATTGTTATGATTATGCACTGCTAATCCTCACTTGGAGCACTATAAACTAAGCGTTTAGTGTCACTGAGCCATTATCTTTTGGAAACAGGCAGATTCTGTGGTGTTTAAGAAGGTTAAAAGACACAAGTTCTATCACACGGGGAGTTGTAGTTTGGGAAAAGGTCAGAGGAGGAAACATGGCTGCCAGCTCCACACTGATACCACAGACAGTGAGCCCAGCAGCTCTGCATGACTCACATTAACAATATTATCATCCACCTGAACAAAAAAAGACCCATTACTCATATTCACACGCTTCATGGGGTTTTACATTTACAAAATATGCCTGTGCTTTGCATTACGTAACATTATGTTATTTACTATAGAGTAATCAAAACAACAACAACAACATTGTAACAAGAGATAGCTGAGTCAGTAAAGAACCTGCAGCATTTGTAATTTATCTTCACATCTTATGAATGGAGCTCAACACATTGGTCCGGAAGAACATTTTTGTACTGATTTCCCCTCTAGGAATTAAGGGGAAAAAACACATAGTTTGAAAGCTCTGAGGGAGAAAGTAATGAGCACAAAGCTAAAGATTTTCAAACTTTATAATGTCTTGCATGTTATTTTAGGACTGAAAATGACTATAGTACACAGCTAATGCTTCAGCCATTGTTGTTTCTAACCAATTGTTGTAGGAGGGACTGTTGAGCTCCATTGAAAGTGGGCAAAAAGGAAGGGCATTTTTTATACTCCAAACAACATTCACACAAAAAAAATTTTATATTAGCCATCTCAGTTATGAATATAGAGCATTATAACTGAACATCCAGAATACTGTATGTATCTCACAACAATGATTAAGGTTGTATGGTTTCTTAGTCAGCCAAAATAACAATGGTCCAAACATGGTTTAGATCATAAAGATATGGAATGTTTAAGCTTCTTTTGGCCTGCCCCCATATAACCGATTAACTGTGACCATGTCCTCCTTTTGTGTTGATCTATATTCGACTGAGCCAAACACTTGAAACACTTCAGAAGAAATAGTCAACAGTATTACTCACTTGTCTTATTCACACAGTGCAAGCTACAAAGAGAAATTTCAATTCTCAATCCAGAGGAGACGGTTTCCAACTGGGGTAAGGTTTTGACAGGTTTTGCTCATGCTCTTTGCTCTTTATCAGCTTGTTTTTTTTTCTGCGTCAGATGACCTCTATCAAGTTCTGCTTTTATCAAACCAACTCAGACTCTGTTTCAGCTTAGTTACACAAAAGCATTATGAAAGAGAGGAATTTAGTCAATATTTGCGAGCTCATCTGCCCGCTTTAATCGATATCTTGAGCTTTGCCAACACAAACAAACAAGGCCAGTAGTAAAACAAACCAAAACTCTTTCAAACGTAAGAAGAAAGCTAAATCAAAACAAAAAAAATAGCTAAAAAATAAAAACTAAGGGGAATTACTGTGAGCATGTTACTGTATGGACATAATGTTGAAAGCATTTTCTGCAACATCACTACTGAGTTTTTGTGTAAATTACATTTTGTTTATTGTACAACCCAGAATGGATCGTAAAATTTAACTTCACTTTATCAAGCAGCAACTTGAGTAAATACAGACAAGTGGTGATATGTGAGAAATGAAAAAAACAACGGCAGATACTCCCAGCAACGCCAAGAACGACAACTGTGCTTTTAGACCTGACATCACACACACATGTTTAATGCTGAACAAACTGCAGGCATCTAATGAATTTTGCATTGACCAGCAGGCAGCACACAGCTCCTCATGTGCACCACACACACACACACACACCCCAGCATCTCAGTCAATAACTATGCAGCGTCAGAAAACATGCCGCTGCCAAAGGCCCGCTGAACGTAAACATCTGTTCACGCACATCTCATTTGGTATTGATCACAACAAGAAAAAAGCCAGCCAGTGCGCCAAAGATCAGAGAGAAGACAGACGAACAACACGCTTTCTGAAATGAAAATCAGGTGGTGTTTTCTAAGCCTTAATGCACCAAGCTGTCTTTTTCAGAATCTATAATGCAGCTTATTAAAAAAAGCACATTTTCACAGATTTATTTTAGAATGTTATCAATGAATGCTGAGAAAGCTTATTCAACACTATTTTTTAGAAAACCTACATAATTTCAATCAAAAATTATGTAAATAAAAAAAATAAATAAATCACACATTTCACTAGGGCTGGCAAAACATTTACATTTTCCTATTGTAGGGCAGATATGTCAAACACAAGGCCTGGGGGCTGGATGCGGCCCTCCACATCATTTTATGCGGCCCTCAAGGTCTTATAAGGTTTACATTAATCTTGTGTTAGTGACAAGAGTAACCTGGGTGTCTTAACTTAATAAAATAATTTGTCTAAAAGTTAAAGAGTAAGTTATTTTTCAGACTAATGTGGATGTCTAGTCAGTAATTGTAACTTCAATAAATATTCAAAAATCAAATACAGAGACTATTATTTGTAGATTGTCAAAGATTGGTAAGGTTAATTTTAATTACAAACGGCCCTTCAAGAAAAACCACAGTGTCAGCGTGGCACTTTGTCAAAATGAGTTTGACACCCCTGGTCTAAGGGTGAATAAATTCATAAACTTTGTCAGAAATTCTTACTTTACTGTGACTGACTAAATCTAGCTGTCACTCACTCTGAGCAGGACAAAGGCTGCTCAGAGTGGTAAGTTTGGAGAAGTAGGTGGGAAATATAAAATGAACAGACAGGTGGATCACCATAAGACCATTTTCGTCAAAAAAGCAGATAGTCACGTAGATTACTTCATGATTCTATAGTATATGTATCATAATAATCCCAGCCCTACAAGTCATATAGTATTATGGCACACAGGCTTTTCCAGAATTTAAAAGTATAAAATCTATAGCTACTTGTTTTATTTGCATAAGCTGCTCATGTTTTCATCCTGTCTAAATTGTATAGAATTGTGAAACAAAAGCAGATTTGGCTTTGGCTCAGCAGAGAGAAGGATAACCTGATAATGAGACAGAGCTCCAGCTGTCTGAGCCCACAGGAGCCCACAGTCTCAAGTGGCCAGGCAGAACAGTGGGGTCTGGTGAAGGGTTTTTGGACTTCACACAGACACACGGCTCTACAGAATGAGTAGGCACTAAATGAGCCTGGCTGCTTCACTGAGCGGCTAATGGGCCTGATCCTGAGGAAATACACTGGGCACAGACACTGAAGGTAATGAGTGTGAGAGACTTAGCGATCATTTCAAATCATAAAACAAGTATAAACTGTTGTCTCATGCTTAAAATAGGTGGATGAAAGGGAATAGGGTAGAATTTGCTCCAGCAAAGGGCCTGATCACTGCTAGAAATTGCTTATTATTTCTTCATGTCAGTAAAAAGTAGTTGTTAAAGGTGCACTGGGTAAGACTTTTGGTCGAAGGCCATCATCTTCTCTTCTGATGATGATATTGCTTTGTTTATAAAGTGAGACAAGTTGTACTACCATGTCAATTAAAAGTCAGATCTGTGGAGAGGCATGCACGCTTATTGTAAAAGTACATGCTTCAAGGTGTTTTCGAGGATTAATAACCCATTGCTTAATGCTGTTTTGGAGCAATAACATGACCATGGAGTCAGGCAAGGAGGATGTCTTTAGAAAAGTTTCACAGGACGCCTTCAATAAGTGTGTTAAATTAGCACCTGGCTAACCTGGCTAACCTGGCTAACGTCAGATATGTGTTCAATTCCGATTTGAGTTCTTCCACCGTGCTCGTGTGGAACTTCACTCGCGGAAACATTTGGGAAAAGGTTGGACATTTAATGAAATACATTGGGCTGATTTGGTGTGCGGAATACATATTTATGCTTAACCAATCTGCTGCAATAAGATTGGGCGAACTCCAAACCAGTCGACTGCTGAAAGACCAGATGGATTTTCTCAAGTTTGTGAATTCATAAATATTACAAGATAATCCATCTGGATGGCCAGGTTAGGTTATGACACTTTTACAGGACACTGTTAATTCACTCCAGCCTCAGTGGTGCAAGCTACTTCTGTAGCCACAGCTGCCCTGGAAATGAGCCTGCAGGTCTGCCAATTAATCCTCACATGTCCCTTGTATGGCTATATTCTAACAGAGGTGCGTTTTATCTTACTGCCACTTTTTACTTTAGAAAAAAATTACAAAAATACAAACTTTAAGCACGTTCTGATCACTTTTATCCTCCACTTTTATGTTTCAGTAAAAGCACTCATAATTCATCCACTTTTATTTTTTTACATTTGGTACATTGTATCAATACGTATTGATCTTTTGGTTGCAATTATGACTGATAAACTTCTTTGTACAAACAACAGGGAAACTGGAGAGGACCACCAAGCTCAGCCAATCAGAGCGTTAGTTACCCTAACTTTAACTTCAAAATTAGATAAACAACAAACTCCTGACTTGATTCACTGTAGATTAAAGCAATAATATTGTAATTGATTTAGAAGATTTATTTGACAAATGAACTGGGAAAAAAAAAAAAAACAGAATCTAAATAATAATAAAATCACGCCCAGGTATCGAGACACAAATTGAATCGTGACAAAACAGATTTGTCCCATACTCAATAATACATCTAAAAAATAAAAATAATACATCGCAAATGTTGTTTTTAAAATGCGCAAACACTGAATCGAAGTATATTGATTAGTTTAAAAAAGCCTACAAAAATAAACATTAAAAAAAAACACTTACAGTATATTGTCCATTTTCAAATAAGAGTATTTAAGTCATATTTAGGCATTAAAAAATTTACAGACATTTTCATGTTTCAACTCTTGACGTACTATTGTGTGAATATCGTCCAGCCTACGTACAATAATCATATTCCTCATGTAATCTATGAATGCATGTTTAGTAGTTACAGCTGTGTCAGTGTCACCAAGCTGTTTCTGTCTCTGAAAGTGTAGTAACAGTGATGTGAGCTGACAACCTGCTCTTAGATGAAGTAAACTCACAGATCAGAGGACTCCCACAGTGCAGTCTGCTCATGCACCAAATAATATCGTACAGACATGACAGGTATTGAGTCAAGGAATTCTTGGTTGATAAAAGATATGTCCCATCGGCCGATTAGTCGACTAATCTTGTGATCTGATCGTGTATTTGACCCAAGCTGCTTGAAAAGACTAAAAATGCCCTGCAGTTCATGCAAAAACAACTTACACTGAGAATTTGTAGCAGAAAAGGAGATTAGAGGAATATTTTTTATCTCAAACCTTCAACTTATTCACTCTTTTTTTGGTTGCTGATCTTAATAATTAGCTGACTAAGACAACTAAGACTTCATCCATCGAAACAAACTACAAACAAAGACTACAACACTAATGCAGAGATCTCGTTTTCAAAGTTTCCACCAAAAAGTAAGATGTTTCTACTCAGCGGTACATACAGTTAAACTTGTGACAGAACATTGAAGCTAAGAGACATTCTGAACTGTATAGCATCAAAGGCAGCAATGGAGCTAAACGTCTGAGCACTTGAGATACAGCAGAAGTCTCTCAGAGGAAAAAGTATCAGTGCTTTTACTCCAGGCTGCTTCTCTATTCAAAGGCAGGAATAAATTCAGCTGTAATAAAGATGAAAAACTATGTATGCCCTTGTTGTCAATATTAAAGAGAGGAAATTTTGTCTAATCCAAAGCTCTATCCAGGGCATAACATATGATCTCCTGCTTATCAGCTTATGGGTTACTACAGCTCCTTCTCTGGACAGTTTTAGCAAATGACAGTCAGCAATAGATTGGGGACACAACAACTGTCAAAATATTCTCTTAAAAAAAAGAAAAGAAAAGTGACAAACATTTATGACTTTGTATTAGAAGACAGAGTGCCCCAGCAATCTGATGAAACTACCTTGACCCCATGTTTGTGTTCACACAACAACAGTTTCTGCAGAAAGTGGGTCTAACTGGCTTTCGCATTTGCATCTGTAAAGTCTGGAACATTTAAATAAGTAATTAAGTGGCGTTAGAAAAACAAAAGCTGTCTTTTTGGATTCCAAGATGTACAAAACCTAAAAACATCACTGAAATTAACAATAAAACAAAATCACTGATGTTCGTTGTAATTCCTAGTAATAGTTAGGTTTCTATTACAATCTAATCTACTAAATATATTTAGGAGTTAATGCTTTTAAATAGTTATTCTTAAGGATAAGAGAGTTTATCTAAATGGGAAAACATGTAAAACATGCTTCCAACAAAGTTAGCATTGCACCTCTGACACAAACACACTTACAAACTGTAAGTGTGTTTGTGTCAGAGGTTCCAGGTCTGACTGGAAAGTACCTGAACCCAGAGCAGGAAAAACAAAAGTCTCTAAAGTGTGGCGCAAGTCTATAGATCCTGCTCTGTGTGAACACACCTAAATAGGGACAGGAACTAAAAAATGTACAAGGAACTGAAAAAGGCCTATGTCACTTTTTTGTAGTGTGACTAGGGGTTGTCTCCATAAATGCTATATCTTTGATTTGAATTTTCACTAAATTTAATTAAATGTATCCATTTTGCACTTATTTTTTATTTCATATGATTGGTGCTATTAGTTAGAGCTGTGTAAATCACATTTCAAATAGATTTATGATGAATTCTAAAACAATTATTACAAATATTGAGTAATCGCCATAACTTATACTAACAGCTAAATGTATTCAGTGTGCAGTTTTTGCAGTATCTTGATAATAATATTTATAGATTTGTCATTCCAAAAAAAAAAAAACGTGTTAAATATGTATCTTTAAATCTAAGCAAATAACTGTTTTGAATAATTATATATATTATTTTTTCATATGCAAGCAGCCCTACTGTGAGTCAGGTTACCTCTCCACAGATCTGACCTGTAACTTGGTCTGGAGGAGTCACCTGATTGTTTATACAGGCTCAGTGCCACCCTCTCGCTATGTGCCTACAGTGGGGCAGTTTAGACAAAGCAATAAAATCTCATGGGGATCAGGTGGCGAACCTCAATAAGAAAAGATGCATAATACATTTTTATTGAGACACTGACAGTTAATGGCACAGTTCTATTTCTGCTTGAACAGAATAAATAAACGGTGTGACTGTGACAGAAAGAAAGGACATCTAGGGTATAATCTGCCTTTTCATTGTAACAAGGCCACTCACTAACCACATGTCTCTTTATGTTGGAACAGTATGATCTTGTGCTTGCAGTTGTACAAAAATGTGTTTATTTTGCTGGGCAATGTTACTGACAGCACTAACAGAGGAATGGAAAGGCATGGACATCACATCAGGGTGGTTTGTGCCGGGGTTAATTACCACTGTTTTATAAATTCTGCAGGAGAAAATACCTCTGGGCATGTTATGAGCAAAATGTGCTGCTACTATACTTCTCATGCATGAGCAGGCAACAAAAGAACCTCCTAGGAGAAAACCAAGCCACACACATGCAGCAACTATATGTTTTATGTCTGTGTAGCAAATGACAACAGAAAATGATAACTGGATGTCAACATGAACACAGGCAGTACAAGGGCCAACCTTCAAGAGGGCTTTCCCAAGATTCACGACCCATTATTATGTACCTTGCACTACTCAACAGTATGTCAAAACAGGCTGGGCAAAATCAAGGTAAAACTTGAATTGTGAGCTCATTTATTACTTCTGATGTGTATGTGAAAAAACCTCACTTGATTTCAGTTTCCAAGTGTCAATTCCTTTCTGCCACACTGATGACCCCATAAGTGAACCAGTACCAGCTTATGTGACCATGGTGGTTGGTCTTGCTGTCTCTTCTGCTACTTCATCCGGACCACATAAACTTTGCGGTGGTCTCCTCTGTTCAACTTCTAGAGGTTTGACACAGCTACCTAGAAGCTTGGTTTCAAAGTAAAAAGGTATTTTGTAAAACCTTTTATTATTTTTATTTATTTATTTATTTTAGTTTTTAACCTTTTTATAACTGTCTTCTCTCATCATCAAGTAGTTTATTGCCTTGGCATTGATGATTGAATCCTCAGAAAGACCCTGTCCTCACCTACCATCTATTCAATCCACCCACTTGTGTGTATGTGTGTGTTTAATTGAGATTATGCAAAAGATTTCAGATTAGTGAAGCATGTATGGTTCAAAATAGTCACATAGACACATTATAACAAAAAAATGACAAAGTCAATATCTGCTGCTTGTTACATTAATCTTACAATGAAGAGGCAGGGCTTATCAGTTCTGCAGTTTTGCACAGAAAAAACAGGACCTCTTTCTAAGCTGTTTTACATTACTTTTGTGTTTTACAAAACACACATGTAAATTACATATCTTACAGTTTATTCCCTAATACATAGAAAAATGCAATAGGTCCCCTTTCAACAATACAAGCTGCTTGGCTGTTGCTGCCCTGAATTAGCAGTCTACCCATGGAGCTGCAGCACCCTAAGCAGATTGTTCATGGAGTTTTTTTGTTGCCACACCAGCCCTGAACTTGTGCATTTGCACCAACAATTGGCGCTATCCAGCTGGCCTGTCCTCGTTAACGCTGACCCCTGTGACAGGAGTTGGCGTGCTCGACCTTGTGGGTTTTGGGTTTTCTCTAGGATTGAGCTGCTCAGGAGGTTCTACTTTTTCCCTGCTTGGGAACTCCGCTCTGCTTCCCCACTCCAGTGTGATGTTTCCACATTTTTACCTCAGATTCTCTTTTTCTTTTTGTAAACTAGATGCCCTGTCTATCTATCTATCTATCTATCTATCTATCTATCTATCTATCTATCTATCTACATACATACAATACATACATACATACATACATACATACATACATACATACATACATACATACATACATACATACATACTTGTTTTCTATCTTAGTGAGGACTTTCATAGGCATAATGTATTACCCCAGCCCTTACCCTAACCATCCAAACTAACCCCCTAGCCCTAACCTAGCCCTAATCCTAACCTTAACCCAATTCTAACCCTAACTCTAAAACCTCATCTTGACCCTCAAACAGGCCAAAACAGGCCCTTCAGAAAGTGAGGACCGGCCAAAATGTCCTCACTTCCCAAAAATGTCTCACTCTGTTGGTTAAAAACTCAAAACGGTCCTCACAAGATGCAAAAACAAGTACATACATACATACATACATACATACATACATACATACATACATACATATACATACATACATACATACATACATACATACATACATACATACATACATACATACATATACATACATACATACATACATACATACATACATACATACATATGTATGTATGCAATGCAGCTTTAAATGCTAACGTGTGACCAGGTAGCTTAGAGCCTAAGGAGTGAGTGCTGTTTAAAAATAAAGCCATTTCCACAGAGTGACAAGCGCTGATCCTTCAGGACTTAGCATTATTCACCAGATGCGCTGATGTGACAGGGCAGTGGCTTTATGACAGGTGCACGCCTCACTGCTGTCTACACGCAGATTGTAAAGCCCGCTTTCCTTGGCGCATGGGCGCGTGTAAACTGGATTGTATATGCAGCTGCAGACAAAACCTACTGCTGCGGACAGTGTCCGGGAGCGACATAATCACAACACTTCAGTACAGCACGTAATACAATAACACAAACTCAAGCACGCGAATGTGTGTTTCATTTAGAAAGTTTCACTTACCCAAATGGGTGCACGGGTGCGTGCGGAGGTTCTTTCCAGTGAAAACGGATCCAAGGGGTTGTCCCGTTTGAATGCAGTGCCCACCCTGCAGCGCTGGCAGTTCGCTGGACGTCTTCACATGGGCTTGTCCTGTATGTAATATACAGTCAGTAGTGGACCTGACACAAGACCCATGTTTGAGCCGTTCTCATATTTCCGAAGGCAGCCGCCAGCCCACACCTGTGAGCTGTGCGCCAGAGTTGGCACTTAAATAGATATATGTACCTGTACCCGAAGATGAATAATTGTACAGCCAGCTCTGGCTCTAATGGGCACCAAAAGGCCGACGAGTGCAGCTTAGAACTGAGTGAGAGAGGATATAATACAACACTTGAACACTATTGCGAAATAGAAAATGTTTACGTATAAAGAAAAAAGATACTCATATAAACAACTTGAACACTCGTTTCCGCAGGAGAAAACACATAACAACAGTACCCATCACGTTTACCAAATTTTTAAGTGCTACTCACCATTAGAGATGTGATGGATGTGATTACGGCCAAACCAACGCGCGCGTGACAGAGAAGGCGGATGTTAGGACCATATTCATTTCTGTCGATAAGAAAACTTTGCAGTCGCCTCGTGTGTAGTGTGTAGCCTGTGTTTCAGAGCGGAGTGTTTCAATGTGTTTGGAGACCATGCCGTCTAAGCTTGCTGCGGCCCGGTGCATAGAGCAGAGCGGCTGGTAACAATGACAGCTCGGGTACAATGTTAGCCTCTGGCGCAAGCTCACAGGGGGCTGGGCGCCTTTTCCGGAAGAGAACGGCTCAAATGGGTCCTTGTGTCAGGTCCACTACTGATGTATATTACAACAGGACAGAGCCCATGTGAAGCGTCCAGCGACTGCGCGTGCAGGGTGGCCACTGCATCAAACGACGGGACAACCCCCTTGGATCCGTTCAACTGGAAAGACTCCGCACGCACGCCGTGCACGATTTGGTAGGAACTTTCTCAATGAACACACATTTCGCGTGCTTGAAGTTTGTGTATTGTATTACGTCTTACACTGAAGTGTTTGTGATTATGTCGCTCCGGACCTGTCCGAAGCAGTAGTTTTTGCTGCAGCTGCATATCAATCCCAGTTACACGCGCCCCATTTGCGCCAAGGAAAGCGGGCTGTTACAATCTGCGTGTAGACAGCAGTGAGGCGTGCACCCTGTCATAAAGCCAGCTGCTCCTGTCAATTCAGCGATCTGGTGAATAATGCTAGNATGAATTTTGCATGACCAGCAGGCAGCACCAAAGCTCCTCATGTGCACCACACACACACACCACACCCAGCATCTCAGTCAATAACTATGCAGCGTCAGAAAACATGCCGCTGCCAAAGGCCCGCTGAACGTAAACATGGAAGCCTCGATCTGTTCACGCACATCTCATTTGGTATTGATCACAACAAGAAAAAAGCCAGCCAGTGCGCCAAAGATCAGAGAGAAGACAGACGAACACACGGCTTCTGAAATGAAATCAGGTGGTGTTTTCTAAGCCCTAATGCACCAAGCTGTCTTTTTCAGAATCTATAATGCAGCTTATTAAAAAAGCACATTTTCACAGATTTATTTTAGAATGTTATCAATGAATGCTGAGAAAGCTTATTCAACACTATTTTTTAGAAAACCTACATAATTTCAATCAAAATTATGTAAAAAAAAAAAATAAATAAATAATAAATAAATCACACATTTCACTAGGGCTGGCAAAACATTTACATTTTCCTATTGTAGGGCAGATATGTCAAACACAAGGCTGGGGCTGGATGCGGCCCTCCACATCATTTTATGCGGCCTCAAGGTCTTATAAGGTTTACATTAATCTTGTGTTAGTGACAAGAGTAACCTGGGTGTCTTAACTTAATAAAATAATTTGTCTAAAGTTAAGAGTAAGTTATTTTTCAGACTAGAATCAGAATCAGAATCAGAAGAATTTTATTGCCATTGTCAGTGAACAAACAGAATTCACGACTAGGAACTTGCTGCGGTGCTAATGTGCAACATATACACAGAAAACACAAATAAGATAAGAATCTAAGAGTAAAAATATCAAATATAGTAGAAATATTTACGATATATAAAATCAGTATAAGGGCATGCAAAATAGGCCAATAAAAATTAGGCAATAAAAATATACACATTAATCAGAACAATCAAAACAACAGTGCAATCTGTCAGTGCAAGAGGTAGGACAATACTAAGATATTAACATTAGGGCCCGACCGATATATCGGTTGGCCGATATTTTTGGCCGATATGAGCACTTTCAGGTCGATCGGTTATCGGACAAAATACCGCCGATATACCGCCGATATTTAGGACTTGTTGTACCTCATTTTAAGCTTAGATCTTCAAGAATACAACTATGCTATTCAATCAGTAATCAGATCAATATTTAACGCGGTTATTACATTATTTGTGGAGTTGTTTTATTGTCGAACTGCACCTGAACGCAGCACCAGGCTGACGCTCTGCAGCAGCAGTCTAGTGCTAGTGCGCTCTGAGGCAGCGCTAGATTTAAACGCTCTCAACTCCGCTACTAACGCAAGAAAAGGAAATAACTTCATCACAGATGACGCCCGCAACAACAGAAAGGACTTTTATTCATCAGAGTGTCCGTGTGGAGAAGAGGAACGATCCTCGTCAGAAAGGACACACAGCTAACAGCTGTCAACAACATGAAGTTGTGTTTCTCATTACTTTCTCGTTTGGAGTTTGGATTAAAGGAATTATTTTTGTGAAGAAGAGGGATCTGAGAAGAGGTTATCTGACCGGTGAGTCTTTAAAACGTGTTCGCTTTAACTTTCAATGTACAGTAATGTAATGCTACCTCTGTAGTTAGCGATTAGCTCATGCTACAACAATACACTGCCTCAGCTCGTTCTTTCTCGTGACTGTAAAGTGTTGTTTGTGTTGATGATTACTGGACACACATTGACATGTAAATTAGCCATGAAAAGAGGTGTTAATGGTCGTATTTGCGCATTTTAATGCCGCGACGTCGTGCATATTAATGAGGCTAACGCACCTTGAATTCACTTCAGTATTAGGAGTATAGTGAATTCAAGGTGCTGTTTTTGTTTGTGTGGCACAATGTGATTTTATGAGACTCTAAAATGGTTGCACCCCATAATTTTATTTTGCTAAGGTTTAAACAATAATATACATTTGCTGTTCGAGTCTATCTACTTAGTTTTGCGGACTGTGTGTTTAAAGTGCAATACTTGATATCACCAGCAGAGGGTGCGTGTTGCTTTTGCTGTAGCTGATGCCCGGGCAGAAGAAGTCAGTAGTACAGCACTGAACAAAGCAAGCAACAAGCGATCTCCTGTACTGAGTTTTTGATTTATCTTTTGCAGGTAAGCTGGTTCAATAAACAACACACAGATGACATTAGACAGTAGGAAATGTATATTGTGCCTTTGTGAGTAACTTTTGTTAAGCTATCAACGTTTTTGACGAAGTTTGTTTGTTGTTCACGAGTTAGACACCACGTTTTGCATTTAAAATGGCGGTCGCAAGTCCGTGGCGTCCGTGGTGCTTATCAGAGTATAGTTTGAGTTTGTAACAGGTCGTGAGGAATTATTTTATGTATTTTGCCGTACACAGAAGCAATGTATAAGCATTGTTAATAAGAAGACATGTAAAACGAGGTTTCAGTGGTAATTACATGTACTACACAAGTCGTGAGTCAAGTTTACGTTAAAGGAGACATGTACACTTGTGGTTAACGTGAGTCAGTGAGACAATAGAAGCTGTATTTTGTACAGTGTATTTTGGTTAACCT
The DNA here is from genome assembly GCA_038363315.1 of Mugilogobius chulae. Taxonomy (NCBI): domain Eukaryota; kingdom Metazoa; phylum Chordata; class Actinopteri; order Gobiiformes; family Gobiidae; genus Mugilogobius; species Mugilogobius chulae. The sequence continues at coordinate 20,412,174 of CM076399.1, read as the reverse complement.
TGTATAAAGAAGACAAGTGATTATAAGTTAGTATATGGTAAAGACGATATAAAAACAGTTCATTAAAGTGTATTTCATAAGTGAGACAGTGATTTAAAAACGTGGTAAAAGCAGTGATTAAAAGCAATTCATATAGAGTTCTGTGTAAAAAGGTAAAACTGTTCAACAGCTAACATATGTTTTCGTGATATTGTTTTGTAATATTTCCGGGTACTGTTGATAGTACATTTGTTTATTGTACTTGGTTGTACAAATGTATATAAAGCAGAAGAAGAAGTCAGTAGTACAGCACTGAACAAAGCAAGCAACAAGCGATCTCCTGTACTGAGTTTTTGATTTATCTTTTGCAGATTGTGAAATAAAACAATTTAAATATGTTGCACCAAAGAATGACTTGGCCCTTCATTCTGAGATGTGCTACATATTTTGGCGAGCCAGCCAGGAGCTAGTGAGTAACCATCATCACCACCCAGCCTCCTTCCCAAGAGACGAACCTTCATCTTCAAGCAACAATGGAACAGATACAGTTTCTGCGTGATCAAGTGAGTGCAGCCTTGTGGCAGCTGGAGAGAGAGCTTCTCGTGGACGTGTGCGGGCGACTGAAATGTTCCGGCCTGGACAGCGGAGAGCCTCCCAAACAGACAAGAGGGCACTCATAAGGATGGCAGAAGACATGTTTGATGAGATTGAGACAAAACAAAAAGAGGATGAAGTTGAACAGTTTTACACAGACTTGAGCATATACATTGAAAGACTGATCAAGGTACACCAAGTCAGCCAGATGAAAAGCAACCAGTAGACTTGTCTCCAAAGAAAGAAGCAGAGCAAGCACCAGCACATGTTAGTCCACCCAAGATCTCACCTTCTCCACCCAGAACTCGGCCAGAGCCAACACACACTCTGCAAGAGGTAACGCTGAGAAGAGAGTTTAAAATCTGTGGGCAGATAGGAGAACATGGACAGAGAGAAAAACTATCCTACCTCAGCCTAGTCCGTCAGATTGAGATGGGGATAGAGAAAGGGCACTCAGAGACTGAAGTGTTGAGGCAGTGATCAGGGCCATTAGTCCAGGCCTGCCCTTGAGAGACATGCTAGAGATAAAACGAGGACTGACCCTTAGTAAGCTGCTCACTATATTAAAGGGCCACTACAAGGTAGACAGCTCCACTGAACTGTATCACCAGCTCCTCAATATCTCCCAAGAGCCCAGAGAAACAGCAGTAAACTTTGTTTTTCGTGCCATTGAACTGAAAGAGAAACTACTGTGGAAAGCAGCAAACGAGGTAACTGATGAACTGTACAGCCGAGCCACAATTCAGCGCAAGTTCCTACGCTCCATTGAAACAGGGCTGCTCAGTGACTCTATTAAGTACCAGTTGCTGCCTCTACTCAGTGATTTGGGCACAACAGATGAAGAACTGATTGAAAGAGTAAACGAAGTGTCCAAGCTTGAGAACGAAAGGCTGGAAAAGCGAAAAAGAACCAGTGCAGCTAAGATTCCCAAAGTGCAAGAGCTCCAAAGTGAATGTCAGGCAGATTCGACACCCACTCAGAGCCCCGCCAAGAAAAGTGAATCCCAGACTGCAGTAGCTGTTAAAGCGGTTAAAGGTAAAGAGACTAAAAGTGAAAATACAAAAACGCAAGAAATTATTGAAGAGTTGCGTAAAGAAATGAAGCAAATGTTTATGACAGCAATGGAAGTAAGACCAGGTGACATGAGCCAAGGCAGAGGGAAAAAGGCTGTAAGAAGTGCAGAGAAGAGGGAAAAGGAGAGAATTGTTCACACTGCTTCAAATGTGGACGTGAAGGTCACTTCTCTCGTGGATGCAGAGCTCAGAGACCGTCGGGAAACGGGGAGGGACTACTGAGACGGGACCAGCAGTAGTCCAAAGCCAAGTGTCCCCAAGTGAGCAGCAGAGCCCAACACCAGCCCCCACCGAAACCACAACCAGTGCCCTCTCAGCAGTAAGTGAAGTACATTATCTACCCCCTCAAGCCAAGTCACAGCTAGTAAGCCTGGTAGGAAACAGATGCACTATGAACTGTTTTATGGACAATCACTCAGTCAAAGTGTTGTGGGACACAGGGGCACAGTCAAGCATTGTAAATGACAACTGGAGACAAAGACATCTTCCTCACACAGTCGTCCGGCCCATTTCTGAACTGCTAGATGGTGAGACTCTCACAGTGTTTGCAGCCAATGACACGCCCATTCCCTACATTGGCTGGATTGAAGTCAGCTTCCGACTTGATAGTGATTCACCCAAAACAAGTGAGTTACAAGTGCCAATACTAGTTTGCAGTGATCCAGCAGTGGCCAGTGACCCGATTATAGGCTACAACGTTATTGAGGCTGTGGTGAACAAAACTGAAGGGAAGACTAAAGGTGCACGAAAGCAGCTAGCACACAAAGTAAGTAAAGCTCTTGAGATAACAGTAAGAACTGCTCACAATGTTGTCAAGCTAGTGCAAAACAGAAGTGATGAGACTGGTGTGGTACGTACAGGTGTAAAAACAGTGACACTGCCAGCTAATCAAGTCACAGTAGTTTACATGCAGGCACGTGTTAGTCCACAAGCCAAAGGTCAAGATATGCTGTTTTCCCCTGACCCACCACCAGAGGGCTTAGTCTTCAATGATGTACTAGTTAAAATTCCAGATAGAAAAGTGCCTTATGTGCCCATTCCAGTTACTAACACCACAGATCACACCATTTATCTGGTCAGTCGTAAAGTTATTGGACATCTTGAACCAGTCAAGACAGTTTATTCAGCAGACATTCAGACTAAAGTAAACGAGCTGTCAAAAGAAGAAAAGCACAGTACAGAGTTTAAGTCACACAAGTCAAGTCACACAGAGTGGTCAGAGAAAAGACAGACAGAGAGACAAAAGAAATGGGATCCACCAGTAGACCTTCAACACTTAACACAGAGTCAACAAGAAGCAGTAAGAAGGGTGTTGAGGGAAGAATGTGAGGCATTTGCATATGACAATGATGATGTAGGCTGCATACCATCTCTCAAAATGCACATAACCCTACATGATACCAGCCCAGTCCAAAAGACCTACATGTCTGTCCCAAAGCCTCTGCACAACGAAGTTAAAGAGTACTTGCAAGACCTGCTCAACAAAGGTTGGATCACACCCTCCAGGTCTCCTTACTCTTCGCCTGTGGTGTGCGTCCGCAAGAAAGATGGGTCTCTCCGTCTCTGTTGTGACTTCAGGGAACTCAATCGCAAGTCAGTCCCAGATCGCCATCCGATACCGAGGATCCAGGACATGTTGGATGCGCTAGGTGGGAGTTCATGGTTCTCAGTTTTGACCAAGGAAAAGCGTACCACCAGGGTTTCCTTGATGAAGAAAGCCGCCCGCTGACAGCCTTCATCACACCCTGGGGGCTATATGAATGGGTGCGTATTCCTTTCGGCCTGAGCTCCGCACCCGCTGAGTTCCAAAGAAGCATGGAACACTGTCTGACTGGCCTCAGAGACACTGTTTGCCTCCCGTACCTGGATGACAACCTGGTGCACAGCAGCAGTTTTGAAGATCATGTTGAGCACATCCGTTTGGTCCTCCAGCGCTACAAAGAACACGGTGTAAAGTTAACCCCAAAGAAATGTGAACTTTTCAGGCGCAGTGTAAAGTTCCTGGGAAAGCTGGTGACTGGAGAAGGCTACACCATGGACCCGGCAGAGATGGCGCCAGTGAGAGCTCTCAAGGAAAAGACACCTGCAACTGTGGGAGAGGTACGTCAAATGCTTGGCTTCCTCTCGTATTACAGGCCGTTTATCCCCAACTTCTCTCGTGTGGCCCACCCACTGTACAGCCTGCTCAGCCCTCCAGCTCCTGACAGTAATGTACCAACCCAACCAGAAAAGTTTAAAAAGGGTTTAAGAAGAACAAAGGTCACTTACCTTCACGCACACCGATTCAGTGGACCAGCTCTCACCAAGATGTTTTGAACCAGCTCGTAGACTCACTCACAAAGCCTCCTGTCCTCGGGTACCCCGACTTCACCCAACCATTCGTGTTACACTGCGATGCCTCTCAAGTTGGTTTGGGTGCTGTCTTGTACCAGCGACAACAAGGGAAGATGAGAGTGATAGCGTTTGGCTCCCGCACCTTGAGTCCAGCAGAAAAGAAGTACCACCTGCACTCTGGCAAGCTCGAGTTCCTGGCAATGAAGTGGGCCATCTGTGAGCGTTTTCGGGATTACTTGTACCATGCATCATCGTTTGTGGTATACACCGACAACAACCCGCTAACGTATGTGCTCACGACTGCAAAACTCAATGCACTGGCCACAGATGGGTCGCGGAGCTGGCCGATTACAACTTCACCATACGCTATCGTCCAGGCAAGACCAACGCTGACGCAGATGGACTCTCGCGGATGCCGCTGGACATTGAGAACTACATGATAAGCTGCACAGCAGAAGTCAGTCAAGCAGCCATAAGTGCGTCAATGGAGTCAGTCAAAGTGGAGTGCCAAGGTGTCGGAGTGGTCCAGGTCAGTGCTTTAACGTTGATCAAAGACTCTAACACTAGCCAACCGTTCACCCCAGAGCAGATTCGTAAAGCCCAAGAAGAAGATGAGATTCTGGCACGAGTAATCTGGTACAAGAAACAGAACAAGAGACCAAGTAGAACCGAAGCAAAGTCTGAGCATCCTGCCGTCGTCACACTGCTTAAGCAATGGTTAAAGCTTCACATTGATCAAGATGGTGTCCTGCGTCGCCGAACTGTGCGCAGAGAGCAGTTGTTGATCCCTAAAGCTTTCCGTCCACTGGTCTATAAAGAACTGCACCAAGACATGGGCCATTAGGAGTAGAAAGGACGCTCGACCTCATCAGGGAAAGGTTCTACTGGCCGCAAATGAGTAAAGATGTAGAACATTTTGTGACAGAAGAATGTGAGTGCCTCAAGAAGAAAAAGCCAAGTAAGCAGACTCGAGCACCTCTGACAACAATCCAGACCACGTACCCGTTTCAGCTTGTATCTATCGACTTCCTCCACTTGGAAAAGTGCAAAAACGGCTACGAGTACATTTAGTAGTGATGGATCACTTCACGAGGTTTGCTCAAGCCTACGCAACGAGAAACAAAGCTGCCAAAACAGTTGCTGACAAGCTGTTTAACGACTTCGCACTCAAGTTTGGGTTTCCTACAAGACTACATCATGACATGGGTAAAGAGTTCGAGAACAAGTTAATGGCAAGGCTCAAAGAACTGTCAGGCATCCAGGGCTCTCACACGACACCCTACCACCCACAGGGTAATGGACAGGTGGAGAGATTCAACCGTACCCTGTTGTCCATGTTGCGAACCCTGGAAGACAAAGAGAAAGATGATTGGAAAGAGTCTCTTGCAAAAGTTGTCCACGCATACAACTGCACGAAAAGTGAAGCAACAGGCTATGCTCCATACTACCTTGTCTTTGGTCGTGCCCCACGCTTGCCAATCGACCTGCTGTTTGACTTAAAGAAAGAAGAGTCCCACATGGATTATGATGATTATGTCAGTAGCTGGAAAAACAGAATGCAGGAAGCCTACGCTATTGCAGCAAAAACAGCTGATAAAGAAGCTGCTCGTGGAAAGACCTACTACGACAAGAAAGTCAAAGGAAGAGATCTTCAACCTGGCGATCGAGTCCTCCTCCGGAACCTCACACCCAGAGGCGGTCCCGCAAAGATCCAGTCCTACTGGGACGACCAAGTCTATAAAGTGAAAGAGAGAAAAGCTGAAGATAGCCCAGTGTACGAGATAATCCCTGAAAATGGCAAAGGCAGAAACAGAGTGGTGCACAGGAATCTTCTCCTACCCTGTGACTTCCTGCCTGCGAAAGCCATCAGCGACTACTTCAGCTCCAGCCAAGAAAAAGACACGACCTCCTCGCAGAGAGCAGCAGCAGCAGCCTGAGGACGGTGACACATCCGACGATGACCTCGACGGCACCTACCAGTGGTTCCTTCGGCCTGGTCCAGGACGGCGGCAGCAGCAGCAGACTCCACTCAACCCCATGGTGGAGCCCTTCCAGCCTCAGCCGGACGAAGCAGAACCTGAAGAGGATTTGCCACTACAGAGCGAAGAGGATTTGCCACTACAGAGCGAAGAGGATTTGCCACTACAGAGCGAAGAGAACGTTCTAGTGCAAGACCAAGACCCTGAACAAGTTCTTGACATGCCAGCAGTGGTGAGTTTGAAGCAGAAACTGTCAACAGAGGTAAGACTGAGACTGTGACACAGCGACCTCAACGACAGAGACACCAACCTGTGGTACTGAGTTATAACACTTTAGGTCAGCCGACATTTGTTCAGAGAGACTATAAGGTAAAGACTCAGGTTATTGAGAGTAATACCTACTGGAGACCATGGTCTGTCCAAGTGTACTAAGAGACTGTATTATTACTGTATTAGTTTGAGACTGTTTTAGTAACAGAAATGTCAGGAGACATTTAATTTTGTGGGGGAGAGTGTGGCACAATGTGATTTTATGAGACTCTAAAATGGTTGCACCCCATAATTTTATTTTGCTAAGGTTTAAACATAATATACATTTGCTGTTCGAGTCTATCTACTTAGTTTTGCGGACTGTGTGTTTAAAGTGCAATACTTGATATCACCAGCAGAGGGTGCGTGTTGCTTTTGCTGTAGCTGATGCCCGGGCAGAAGAAGTCAGTAGTACAGCACTGAACAAAGCAAGCAACAAGCGATCTCCTGTACTGAGTTTTTGATTTATCTTTTGCAGGTAAGCTGGTTCAATAAACAACACACAGATGACATTAGACAGTAGGGAAATGTATATTGTGCCTTTGTGAGTAACTTTTGTTAAGCTATCAACGTTTTGACGAAGTTTGTTTGTTGTTCACGAGTTAGACACCACGTTTTGCATTTAAAATGGCGGCCGCAAGTCCGTGGCGTCCGTGGTGCCTTATCAAGAGTATAGTTTGAGTTTGTAACAGGTCGTGAGGAATTATTTTATGTATTTTGCCGTACACAGAAGCAATGTATAAGCATTTGTAATAAGAAAGACATGTAAAACGAAGTTTCAGTGGTAATTACATGTACTACACAAGTCGTGAGTCAAGTTTACGTTAAAGGAGACATGTACACTTGTGGTTAACGTGAGTCAGTGAGACAATAGAAGCTGTATTTTGTACAGTGTATTTTGGTTAACCTTGTATAAAGAAGACAAGTGATTATAAGTTAGTATATGGTAAAGACGATATAAAAACAGTTCATTAAAGTGTATTTCATAAGTGAGACAGTGATTTAAAAACGTGGTAAAAGCAGTGATTAAAAGCAATTCATATAGAGTTCTGTGTAAAAAGTAAAACTGTTCAACAGCTAACATATGTTTTCGTGATATTGTTTTGTAATATTTCCGGGTACTGTTGATAGTACATTTGTTTATTGTACTTGGTTGTACAAATGTATATAAAGCAGAAGAAGAAGTCAGTAGTACAGCACTGAACAAAGCAAGCAACAAGCGATCTCCTGTACTGAGTTTTTGATTTATCTTTTGCAGATTGTGAAATAAAACAATTTAAATATGTTGCACCAAAGAATGACTTGGCCCTTCATTCTGAGATGTGCTACATTTGTATAAAAAATAATGTGATACAAACAAGTTTCAAGCCTTTAAAGTCACTCTTAAGAGGCGAAATAACTCTAAATGTGACCTAAATAAACCCAAATTAAAATCACTACAGCCAGACAGTTTTTTTTAACACCTGCTCTTAATAAAAACGTATTTTTCGATTTCTACTTATATCGGCTGTCTTATCGGCTATCGGCACCCCAGCAACCTCTATATCGGAATTGGTATCGGTTCCCAAAAAGCCATATCGGTCGGGCCCTAATTAACATACTGAATAAATGAACGAATGAATAAAGTGAATAAAGTGACAGGTGATGATACGACTGTTAAAGTGACAATGCAGGAGATCAACAGAGTCGCAGGTTTATAGAGTGTTCATGAGTCCAACAGCAGAGGGAAAGAAACTGTTCTTGTGGCGTGAGGTTCTGGTCCGGATGGACCATAACCTCCTGCCCGAGGGGAGTGGCTCAAAAAGTCCGTGTCCAGGGTGAGAAGGGTCAGCTGCTATCCGACCTGCACGCCCCCGAGTCCTGGAGACGTACAGGTCCTGGAGAGATGGAAGGCTGCAGCCAATCACCTTCTCAGCAGAGCGCACAATGCGCTGCAGTCTGTGTCTGTCCCTGACTGTGGCTCCAGCGTACCACACGGTGATGGAGGAGGTGAGGATGGACTCAATGATGGCCGTGTAAAACTGCACCATCATCTGTGCCGGCAGCTTGGCTTTCTTCAGCTGCCGCAGGAAGTACATCCTCTGCTGGGCCTTTTTGATCAGGGAGCTGATGGAAGGCTCCCACTTCAGGTCCTGTGTGATGGTGGTGCCGAGGAAGCGGATGGAGTCCACAGTGGTGATGGGAGAGTCTGTCAGGGCGAGGGGGGTGAGGGGCTGTGACTTTCCTGAAGTCCACAATCATCTCCACTGTCTTCTGAGCGTTGAGCTCCAGGTTGTTGCTGCTTCACCAGGACACCAGCCGGTTACCTCCCTCCTGTAGGCAGACTCATCACCGTCCGAGATGAGTCCGATGAGGGTGGTGTCGTCCGCAAACTTGATCAGTTTGACAGAGTCGTGGCTGGAGGTGCAGCAGTTGGTGTACAGGGAGAAGAGCAGGGGAGAAAGTACACAGCCCTGCGGAGATCCTGTGTTGATAGTCCGAGTGGTGGAGACATTCTTCCCCAGCCGCACGCACTGCCTCCGGTCCGTCAGGAAGTCAGTGATCCACCTGCAGGTGGAGTCGGGCACGTTGAGCTGGGAGAGCTTGTCCTGGAGCAGAGCAGGGAGGATGGTGTTGAACGCAGAGCTGAAGTCCACAAACAGGATCCTAGCGTAGGTTCCCGGGGAGTCCAGGTGCTGCAGGATGAAGTGGAGGGCCAGGTTGATGGCGTCGTCTACAGACCTGTTGGCTCTGTAGGCGAACTGCAGAGGGTCCAGGAGGGGAGAGGTGAAGGACTTGAGGTGAGGGAGGACCAGGCGCTCAAATGACTTCATGACTACAGACGTCAGCGCCACAGGCCTGTAGTCATTAAGTCCAGTGATACGGGGCTTCTTGGGGACAGGGACGATGGTGGACAGCTTGAAGCAGGCAGGAACATGGCAGGACTCCAGGGAGATGTTGAAAATGTCCGTGAAGACTGGAGCCAGTTCCTCTGCGCAGTGTCTCAGGGTGGCGGGAGAGACACCGTCCAGGCCCGGTGCTTTCCGTGGGTTTTGCTTACGGAAAAGCTTGAGCACATCTTTATCTGTCACTGAGAAGCCAGTGGAGGGGAGGGGTGATCAGGGGGGGTCGTACTGTCCGCAGTGGTGAAGGTGGTGAGAGTGGTGGGGGAGGGGTGCGGCTCCAGAGCGGCTGAGGAGGCCTGTGCAGTGGGGTGGGTGGAGGAGGGGTGTTGGATTTCAAATCTGGCATAGAAGGTGTTAAGTTTTTCAGCCAGTTGTAGGTCGTCAGCCGAGTGTTGGCTCTAGGCTTATAGTTGGTGATTTGCCTGAGCCCTCTCCAGACAGAGGCGGAGTCATTGGCAGAGAACTGCTCCTTCAGACGTTTATTGTACCGAGATCTCGCCTGTTCCACCTCTCTTGAGAACTGGTACTTAGCGACCTTGTAGCCCTCTCTGTCATTGGCTCTGTAGGCTGCTTCCTTCTCCCTCCTCAGCTGTCTCAGTCTGGGCGTGAACCAGGGCTTATCGTTGTTAAAAGTAACCCTGGTTTTTGTTGGGATGATGCTGTCCTCACAGAATTGTATGTATGACGTCACAGTGTCTGTGTAGTCATCCAAGCTGTCTGTGGCAGCTCTAAACACGTCCCAGTCTGTTGTGTCCAAACACGTGCGAAGCTCCTCCACAGCCTCGCTGGTCCACCTCTTAGAAGTTCTCACTGCAGGTTTAGAGAGCTTCAGCTTCTGTCTATATGAGGGGATGAGGTGAATCATGGCGTGATCCGAGAAGCCCAGAGCAGTGCGGGGCACGGCTCTGTAAGCTCCACTGACTGTAGTGTAGCAGTGATCCAACGTGTTCTGCTCTCTTGTCGGGCATTTAACAAACTGTCTGTACTTGGGTAGTTCCTGGCTCAAATTCCCTTTGTTAAAATCCCCGAGGATGATAATAGAGAGTCCGGGAAGGTCCGCTCCACACATAAAATCTGATCAGCTAGTGCGCGTTGAGCTTCGTGCACGTCCGCGCTTGGCGGGATGTAGACAGCCGCAAGAATGAATGAAGCGAACTCACGTGGAGAGTAGAATGGTTTACAGTTTATGAAGAGATATTCCAGAGCAGGAGAGCAGTGCTGGGAGATCACAGTTACATCCGAACACCAGGCGTTGTTAATGTAGAAACAGACCCCTCCACCTTTAGTCTTTCCTCCGGATAAGTCCCGTTGTCTGTCCCCGCGGAGGAGCTGGAAACCCTCCAGGTGAAGCGCGCGGTCCGGGATCTGCTACTAATGTGGATGTCTAGTCAGTAATTGGAACTTCAATAAATATTCAAAAATCAAATACAGAGACTATTATTTGTAGGTGGTCAAAGATTGATAAGGTTAATTTTAATTACAAACGGTCCTTCAAGAAAAACCACAGTGTCAGCGTGGCACTTTGTCAAAATGAGTTTGACACCCCTGGTCTAAGGGTGAATAAATTCATAAACTTTGTCAGAAATTCTTACTTTACTGTGACTGACTAAATAGCTGTCACTCACTCTGAGCAGGACAAAGGCTGCTCAGAGTGGTATGTTGGGAGAAGTAGGTGGGAAATATAAAATGAACAGACAGGTGGATCACCATAAGACCATTTTCGTCAAAAAAGCAGATAGTCACATAGATTACTTCATGATTCTATAGTATATGTATCATAATAATCCCAGCCCTACAAGTCATATAGTATTATGGCACACAGGCTTTTCCAGAATTTAAAAGTATAAAATCTATAGCTACTTGTTTTATTTGCATAAGCTGCTCATGTTTTCATCCTGTCTAAATTGTATAGAATTGTGAACAAAAGCAGATTTGGCTTTGGCTCAGCAGAGAGAAGGATAACCTGATAATGAGACAGAGCTCCAGCTGTCTGAGCCCACAGGAGCCCACAGTCTCAAGTGGCCAGGCAGAACAGTGGGGTCTGGTGAAGGGTTTTTGGACTTCACACAGACACACGGCTCTACAGAATGAGTAGGCACTAAATGAGCCTGGCTGCTTCACTGAGCGGCTAATGGGCCTGATCCTGAGGAAATACACTGGGCACAGACACTGAAGGTAATGAGTGTGAGAGACTTAGCGATCATTTCAAATCATAAAACAAGTATAAACTGTTGTCTCTTGCTTAAAATGGGTGGATGAAAGGGAATAGGGTAGAATTTGCTCCAGCAAAGGGCCTGATCACTGCTAGAAATTGCTTATTATTTCTTCATGTCAGTAAAAAGTAGTTGTTAAGGTGCACTGGGTAAGACTTTTGGTCGAAGGCCATCATCTTCTCTTCTTGATGATGATATTGCTTTGTTTATAAAATGAGACAAGTTGTACTACCATGTCAAATTAAAAGTCAGATCTGTGGAGAGGCATGCACGCTTATTGTAAAAGTACATGCTTCAAGGTGTTTTTGAGGATTAATAACCCATTGCTTAATGCTGTTTTGGAGCAATAACATGACCATGGAGTCAGGCAAGGAGGATGTCTTTAGAAAAGTTTCACAGGACGCCTTCAATAAGTGTGTTAATTAGCACCTGGCTAACCTGGCTAACGTCAGATATGTGTTCAACTCCGATTTGAGTTCTTCCACCGTGCTTGTGTGGAACTTCACTCGCGGAAACATTTGGGAAAAGGTTGGACATTTAATGAAATACATTGGGCTGATTTGGTGTGCGGAATACATATTTATGCTTAACCAATCTGCTGCAATAAGATTCTCCAAACCAGTCGACTGCTGAAAGACCAGATGGATTTTCTCAAGTTTGTGAATTCATAAATATTACAAGATAATCCATCTGGATGGCCAGGTTAGGTTATGACACTTTACAGGACACTGTTAATTCACTCCAGCCTCAGTGGTGCAAGCTACTTCTGTAGCCACAGCTGCCCTGGAAATGAGCCTGCAGGTCTGCCAATTAATCCTCACATGTCCCTTGTATGGCTATATTCCAACAGAGGTGCGTTTTATCTTACTGCCACTTTTTACTTTAGAAAAAAATTACAAAATACAAACTTTAAGCACGTTCTGATCACTTTTATCCTCCACTTTTATTTTTTTACATTTGGTACATTGTATCAATACGTATTGATCTTTTGGTTGCAATTATGACTGATAAACTTCTTTTACAAACAACAGGGAAACTGGAGAGGACCACCAAGCTCAGCCAATCAGAGCGCAGCATTTTTTCAGTTGCACTTATCATATACTTTTTAGTGAAAAACGTTAGTTACCCTAACATTAACTTCAAAATTAGATAAACAACAAACTCCTGACTTGATTCACTGTAGATTAAAGCATTAATATTGTAATTGATTTAGAAGATTTATTTGACAAATGAACTGGGAAAAAAAAAAAACAGAATCTAAATAATAATAAAATCACGCCCAGGTATCGAGACACAAATTGAATCGTGACAAAACAGTTTTGTCCCATACTCAATAATACATCTAAAAAAATATAAATAATACATCGCAAATGTTGTTTTTAAAATGCGCAAACCACTGAATCGAAAGTATATTGATTAGTTTAAAAAGCCTACAAAAATAACATTAAAAAAACACTGACAGTATATTGTCCATTTTCAAATAAGAGTATTTAAGTCATATTTAGGCATTAAAAAAATTTACAGACATTTTCAGACATGTTTCAACTCTTGACGTACTATTGTGTGAATATCGTCCAGCCTACATACAATAATCATATTCCTCATGTAATCTATGAATGCATGTTTAGTAGTTACAGCTGTGTCAGTGTCACCAAGCTGTTTCTGTCTCTGAAAGTGTAGTAACAGTGATGTGAGCTGACAACTGCTCTTAGATGAAGTAAACTCACAGATCAGAGGACTCCCACAGTGCAGTCTGCTCATGCACCAAATAATATCGTACAGACATGACAGGTATTTGAGTCAAGGAATTCTTGGTTGATAAAAGATATGTCCCATCGGCCGATAGTCGACTAATCTTTGTGATCTGATCGTGTATTTGACCCAAGCTGCTTGAAAAGACTAAAAATGCCCTGCAGTTCATGCAAAAACAACTTACACTGAGAATTTGTAGCAGAAAAGGAGATTAGATGAATAATTTTTATCTCAACCTTCAACTTATTCACTCTTTTTGGTTGCTGATCATTAATAATTAACTGACTAAGACAACTAAGACTTCATCCATTGAAACAACTACAACAAGACTACAACACTAATGCAGAGATCCTCGTTTTCAGAGTTTCCACCAAAAGTAAGATATTTCTACCTCAGCGGTACATACAGTTAAACTTGTGACAGAACACTGAAGCTAAGAGACATTCTGAACTGTATAGCATCAAAGGCAGCAATGGAGCTAAACGTCTGAGCACTTGAGATACAGCAGAAGTCTCTCAGAGGAAAAAGTATCAGTGCTTTACTCCAGGCTGCTTCTCTATTCAAAAGGCAGGAATAAATTCAGCTGTAATACAGATGAAAAACTATGTATGCCCTTGTTGTCATATTAAAGAGAGGAAATTTTGTCTAATCCAAAGCTCTATCCAGGCATAACATTATGAATCTCCTGCTTATCAGCTTATGGGTTAGCTACAGCTCCTTCTCTGGACAGTTTAGCAAATGACAGTCAGCAATAGATTGGGGACACAACAACTGTCAAAATATTCTCTTAAAAAAAGAAAAGAAAAGTGACAACATGTATGACTTTGTATTAGAAGCAGAGTGCCCAGCAATCTGATGAAACTACCTTGACCCCATGTTTGTGTTCACACAACAACAGTTTCTGCAGAAAGTGGGTCTAACTGGCTTTCGCATTTGCATCTGTAAAGTCTGGAACATTTAAATAAGTAATTAAGTGGCGTTAGAAAAACAAAAGCTGTCTTTTTGGATTCCAAGATGTACAAACCTAAAAACATCACTGAAATTAACAATAAAACAAAATCACTGATGTTCGTTGTAATTCCTAGTAATAGTTAGGTTTCTATTTACAGTCTAATCTAACTAATATATTTAGGAATTAATGCTTTTAAATAGTTATTCTTAAGGATAAGAGAAGTTTATCTAAATGGGAAAACATGTAAAACATGTTTCCAACAAAGTTAGCATTGCACCTCTGACACAAACACACTTACAAACTGTAAGTGTGTTTGTGTCAGAGGTTCCAGGTCTGACTGGAAAGTACCTGAACCCAGAGCAGGAAAACAAAAGTCTCTAAAGTGTGGCGCAAGTCTATAGATCCTGCTCTGTGTGAACACACCTAAATAGGGACAGGAACTAAAAAATGTACAAGGAACTGAAAAAGGCCTATGTCACTTTTTTGTAGTGTGACTAGGGGTTGTCTCCATAAATGCTATATCTTTGATTTGAATTTTCACTAAATTTAATTAAATGTATCCATTTTGCACTTATTTTTATTTCATATGATTGGTGCTATTAGTTAGAGCTGTGTAGATCACATTTCAAATAGATTTATGATGAATTCTAAAACAATTATTACAAATATTGAGTAATCGCCATAACTTATACTAACAGCTAAATGTATTCAGTGTGCAGTTTTTGCAGTATCTTGATAATAATATTTATAGATTTTGTCATTCCAAAAAAAAAAAAAACGTGTTAAATATGTATCTTTAAATCTAAGCAAATAACTGTTTGAATAATTATATATATTATTTTTTCCATATGCAAGCAGCCCTACTGTGAGTCAGGTTACCTCTCCACAGATCTGACCTGTAACTTGGTCTGGAGGAGTCACTGATTGTTTATACAGGCTCAGTGCCACCCTCTCGCTATGTGCCTACAGTGGGGCAGTTTAGACAAGCAATAAAATCTCATGGGGATCAGGTGGCGAACCCTCAATAAGAAAAGATGCATAATACATTTTTATTGAGACACTGACAGTTAATGGCACAGTTCTATTTCTGCTTGAACAGAATAAATAAACGGTGTGACTGTGACAGAAAGAAAGGACATCTAGGGTATAATCTGCCTTTTCATTGTAACAAGGCCACTCACTAACCACATGTCTCTTTATGTTGGAACAGTATGATTCTTGTGCTTGCAGTTGTACAAAAATGTGTTTATTTTGCTGGGCAATGTTACTGACAGCACTAACAGAGGAATGGAAAGGCATGGACATCACATCAGGGTGGTTTGTGCCGGGGTTAATTACCACTGTTTTATAAATTCTGCAGGAGAAAATACCTCTGGGCATGTTATGAGCAAAATGTGCTGCTACTATACTTCTCATGCATGAGCAGGCAACAAAAAGAACCTCCTAGGAGAAAAACAAGCCACACACATGCAGCAACTATATGTTTTATGTCTGTGTAGCAAATGACAACAGAAAATGATAACTGGATGTCAACATGAACACAGGCAGTACAAGGGCCAACCTTCAGAGGGCTTTCCCAAGATTCACGACCCATTATTATGTACCTTGCACTACTCAACAGTATGTCAAAACAGGCTGGGCAAAATCAAGGTAAAACTTGAATTGTGAGCTCATTTATTACTTCTGATGTGTATGTGAAAAAACCTCACTTGATTTCAGTTTCCAAGTGTCAATTCCTTTCTGCCACACTGATGACCCCATAAGTGAACCAGTACCAGCTTATGTGACCATGGTGGTTGGTCTTGCTGTCTCTTCTGCTACTTCATCCGGACCACATAAACTTTGCGGTGGTCTCCTCTGTTCAACTTCTAGAGGTTTGACACAGCTACCTAGAAGCTTGGTTTCAAAGTAAAAAGGTATTTTGTAAAACCTTTTATTATTTTTATTTATTTATTTATTTTAGTTTTTAACCTTTTTATAACTGTCTTCTCTCATCATCAAGTAGTTTATTGCCTTGGCATTGATGATTGAATCCTCAGAAAGACCCTGTCCTCACCTACCATCTATTCAATCCACCCACTTGTGTGTATGTGTGTGTTTAATTGAGATTATGCAAAAGATTTCAGATTAGTGAAGCATGTATGGTTCAAAATAGTCACATAGACACATTATAACAAAAAAATGACAAAGTCAATATCTGCTGCTTGTTACATTAATCTTACAATGAAGAGGCAGGGCTTATCAGTTCTGCAGTTTTGCACAGAAAAAACAGGACCTCTTTCTAAGCTGTTTTACATTACTTTTGTGTTTTACAAAACACACATGTAAATTACATATCTTACAGTTTATTCCCTAATACATAGAAAAAATGCAATAGGTCCCCTTTCAACAATACAAGCTGCTTGGCTGTTGCTGCCCTGAATTAGCAGTCTACCCATGGAGCTGCAGCACCCTAAGCAGATTGTTCATGGAGTTTTTTTGTTGCCACACCAGCCCCTGAACTTGTGCATTTGCACCAACAATTGGCGCTATCCAGCTGGCCTGTCCTCGTTAACGCTGACCCCTGTGACAGGGTTGGCGTGCTCGACCTTGTGGGTTTTGGGTTTTCTCTAGGATTGAGCTGCTCAGGAGGTTCTACTTTTTCCCTGCTTGGGAACTCCGCTCTGCTTCCCCACTCCAGTGTGATGTTTCCACATTTTTACCTCAGATTCTCTTTTTCTTTTTGTAAACTAGATGCCCTGTCTGTCTATCTATCTATCTATCTATCTATCTATCTATCTATCTATCTATCTATCATCTACTACATCATATCATAACATACATACATACATACATACATACATACATACATACATACATACATACATACATACTTGTTTTTCTATCTTAGTGAGGACTTTCATAGGCATAATGTATTACCCAGCCCCTTACCCTAACCCTAACCATCCAAACTAACCCCCTAGCCCTAACCCTAGCCCTAATCCTAACCTTAACCCAATTCTAACCCTAACTCTAAAACCTCATCTTGACCCTCAAACAGGCCAAAACAGGCCCTTCAGAAAGTGAGGACCGGCCAAAATGTCCTCACTTCCCAAAAATGTCCTCACTCTGTTGGTTAAAAACTCAAAACGGTCCTCACAAAGATGCAAAAACAAGTACATACATACATACATACATACACACATACATACATACATGTATACATGTAATACATACATACATACATACATACATACATACATACATACATACATACATACATACATATACATACATACATACATACATACATACATACATATGTATGCAATGCAGCTTTAAATGCTAACGTGTGACCAGGTAGCTTAGAGCCAAAGGAGTGAGTGCTGTTTAAAAAATAAAGCCATTTCCACAGAGTGACAAGCGCTGATCCTTCAGGACTTAGCATTATTCACCAGATGCGCTGATGTGACAGGGCAGTGGCTTTATGACAGGTGCACGCCTCACTGCTGTCTACACGCAGATTGTAACAGCCCGCTTTCCTTGGCGCATGGGCGCGTGTAAACTGGATTGTATATGCAGCTGCAGACAAAACCTACTGCTGCGGACAGTGTCCGGGAGCGACATAATCACAACACTTCAGTACAGCACGTAATACAATAACACAAACTCAAGCACGCGAATGTGTGTTTCATTTAGAAAGTTTCACTTACCCAAATGGGTGCACGGGTGCGTGCGGAGGTTCTTTCCAGTGAAACGGATCCAAGGGGTTGTCCCGTTGAATGCAGTGCCCACCCTGCAGCGCTGGCAGTTCGCTGGACGTCTTCACATGGGCTTGTCCTGTATGTAATATACAGTCAGTAGTGGACCTGACACAAGACCCATGTTTGAGCCGTTCTCTTCCGGAAAAGGCAGCCCCAGCCCCCTGTGAGCTGTGCGCCAGAGGCTGAACATGTACCCGCAGCTGTCTATTGTTACAGCCGCTCTGCTCTATGCACCGGCCGCAGCAGCTTAGACGGGCTGGTCTCCAACACTTGAAACACTCCGCTCTGAAACACGGCTACACACTACACACGAGGCGACTGCAAGTTTTCTTATTCGACAGAAATGAACCTATGGTCCTAAGATCCGCCTCTCTGTCGCGCGCGGCCAATCACACGCATCACACAAAGTAGCACTTACAAATGTGTAATCATGGTCTCCTGGTAAAACAATTATCCATCGCAAATGCACATTATAATAACTTCAATAATTAAACAATAGCTCTCACATTGTGAGGGCATTTTAAGTCATAACAGACAACAAAGTGCCTCTAGTGGCCACTGTTAAGATGCAGGCATGCAGATATTAAGAAAAAAAAAAAAAAAGGAAATGATAAATTGACTAAAAGTTTTGAGGAGTCTATGCAGCTTTTGTCCATTGTTTTAAATGCTAAATAATTCATTGCATATTCTTGTGTCTTTGTGGTTTTTCAGGTATTGCTAAATCAAGTTTTGTAAGTCAGTAATCAAGAAACGCCTCAGTGTAACTACAGACTAGTTGATACTAATATATATATATATATATATATATATATATATATATATATTATATATATATATATATATATATATATATATATATATATATATATATATATATATATATATATATATATATACGAACAACACACATTCATACATACGCACATACAGCAATAATTCAAAATCCTAATACATAACACAATTACCAAAGCTCCCACTTTTACCTTCCAAATATACTACTCTTCCTACTACTCTTCCTCTCTTTGACTCACCAAAATCTTGTAACCTGCTGTTATGCAACTGTGAATGGGTCAACTAAATGTAGCTCGTGTTTTGTAGTGGAAGCTGTTCAGGAGAACACCACTTTTCCTGTTGCAGCCTAAGGGGAGGTTCACAGCAAGTTCATTTAGTGTCTTGACAATAGCTCATGGCCTTAAAAACTACAACATGGGATGAGGGGGACGTGTTCTCCAAAAATCACCTCCAAACTCTCTATGCTTTTCTGTCCTGTAGCAATGTGTCTGCTAGTTTTCTTATGAGTCATCCTCCAACAAACCACAACACTACCTTTTATGTGCAGGGTAAGAATAAACTGACCCCTCAGTTTATTGCTCACAGAAAGCACTAAACATACATCCTTATTGTAAATGTAGGCTTTGGTTTGGTTTCCCATGTCAGTCTTAAAGATAACCACTATTTCACTTTTCACTTCTGAAGTGTGTCCACAAAAACATTATTGGTTAGGCAGTTACACCAGTTAGTGCTGAACTTACAACACACATAAGCACAGATGAATTATGAGCATATAGTTTGGTCCTTCGTTTAGGGTCTTTCTTGAAGCATGCTTCGTCATAAAATAAGAAGCAGCTGCAACAGGATAACTCAAATTTGCATTAATCAGACAAAATACAATTTCACAAACATGATTTAGGTTTTAAGTCTGATACTTCCTCTCATAAATCCTACGACACATGGTTAATATCAACATGTATTCATTTTGGTTGCAATTAAGTCTTAAAAACTTCTTTTTGCAAACAACAAAGTGAAACTATAGAGGACCACCCAACCACAGCCAATCAGAAAGCTGCATTTGGCTCCTGAATGGAATTAAAATTCTTTATCATTCAACTCAGACAGAACTTTGTGGTCTCATTTTTTCACAAAGTGCAGCACTTATCATATACTTTTTAGTAGAAAATACAACATTTACCGAATTTAAAGGTGGGGTAGCTGATTTTGACAGTGCAAGGATGATTTAGGTTTTAAATCTGAGAACTTCCTCTCTTAAGTCCTTCAACACATGATAAACATCAACATATATTCATTTTAGTTGCAATTATAGCTCATAAAAATCTTTTTACAAACAACAAAGTGTAACTGGAGTGACCACCCCAAGATCAACCAATCAGAGAGCTGCATTTGGCTCCTGATTAGAACTAAAAATGTTTATAATTCAATTCTGACAGTACTCTGTGGTCTATTTTTTCACAAAATGCTGCATTTATCATTGACTTTTTAGTGGAAAACACTAAATGTACAGATTTACAACTAAAAAGTTAGCTACCCCAACTTTAACATTATTTCACACATGTCCTTTATAGCCTAAGTAAGAAGACGGGATGATGATTTAAACCTTTGCCAAATCCTCAAAATCTCGGCCCGAGGTGAGGTTGGGTCAGGCTGGTGCTGCTGTGACCTCCCTCTGCCGGGTGCTTCTGTGGAACGGATGCCCTGCTGAGTTCCTCTTTTGTGCTTCCTCCTGGGCCCAAACGCGATGGAAATAAACACCAGTCACTAATGAGACCATCCTCTTTTAACACAGCAGTCCCAAGATGGCACCTTCATCCCGGGAGCCCAGAAGAGGATGTGTCGATCTCTCTTGGGGATCCAGCGGTTCAGAATAATGTGGTTGATGATGGTAAAAGGTTTTTTTATTTTACACAAAGACTACACGTGCGATAGTGGTCAGGAAGTAGCAGATTACTTCACACTCAGCTGTCTGCAATATACTTCTAAAGTTTGGTAGAATAGGGCAATGGGTCCCTCTAGTGGCATGAAAAGATACTATAATCAGGTTTGAAATTAGACATTTGAATTAGTCTGTTTAAATATTAACAGACCTGACAAATAATCTTTAAGGTAAAACATGGCTAATTATCACAGCCAATATAATGTGTAGCCAGCTCAAAGTAAAACTGCATATTCATATTATTTAGTGCAACAAAAACATGCTTGGAATTCAATATAAATAGTGTTTCTAAGTGAATGTGTTGTAAGATTTGATTTTGAATCCACTAAATCAATAAAGTTGACCTCAAACTATTTGAATGCAGATTAGGAATTAAATATCTGAATAGGCCTGTATTGCAGAAGTATTCTTACTTGTCCATTTTCTTGTCAAAAGTTTAATTAAATGTAATGCAAGTGTGTCTGGAGAACAGAATTTTACTATTATTTATGTGCGTGTGGGGTGTGTGGGTGTGTGTGTGTGTGGGCGTAAGAGACACATTGTGAGTATACACACTCACTTTACAGGGACCTGTCTCCCTTATAAGGACAAAAACAGGTCCCCATGAATCCTTCTTTATGAGATCAGCAACATGGTTTTCAGTTCAAATAAGGTTAAGATTAGGATTAGGGTGAGGGTTATGTTTAGGCAAGTAGTCACTAAGCGATGGCTAGAGTAAGGGTCCATAGTCAATGAAATATCCTCATGAAATATGAACTCATAACAGGTGTGTGTGCATGTGTGAACTAGAAAATTATACTTACGATATACTTTCCAACAGAAAAGTATATTGTAAATACATCATTTGTAACACTATCAGATCACTGTGTTCCGTCTGAACCAAATTAAAAAGTGTTTGATTTCTGATAGATAGTTGAAAGCAGCACTGATTGGCTGAGCTGTGGTCCACTCTTGTCCATGTTCTTAAGCCATAATTGCAGCCAATGCTTGTTAATGTATTGAAAGATGTGTAAGAGTTAGAAAGGACAAAAGTTTATATCTACTTATTGTTTTAGGGACTTAGCGTTAAATACAATGATTCTGATTCCTTTTGTTTCCAAAGCAGGTGTTAGTGATGTGAAAAAGTGATGCATTTTTTAAAATGTACATAAAATACAAGCTTCTGTATAAATAACAGATAAATAATCTTTATTTCCACATCTTTGTCATTTATAAAATTATGTGTCCACATTTGATATTAACAAGGCAATACAGAGATTCTTTAATTCTCAGTGGTAGAATGGAGGCTCTAGAGACAGGTTATGCAGACAATAGAAAAGGGCATTAGTAATCAGATCGATAGGAGCCAATTCTTCTGACCCTCTGAGATTGTCAAGCATCTCTAAAGCCTGCATCCTCACCAAGCCCTTCAAAGAACTGTTCTTAAACTTCATATCCCAGAATTCACCACTGCTTAGTGCTCAGTGTAAACCAGACACAGGAACTTTCTCACAGCCTTTTAAGTACACTTCAAAACCATTAACATCTTAAGACTGCAGTTAGCTCAAGGACTCATTTCTACTCTTAACATTACAATGTATTCTTCCTCTATGATTAAAACACAATACCCCAGCGACTGTAAAATCCAAAGAAACAATCGTCCTATACTACAAAAACAATCAGATACTATTTGCCATGTGCTCAACAGAAAGTGTAAAAATAATGCTTTTTGCAAGTCTATTAAAGTCAAATAAAGTAAAATTATCAAAATTTAAATAGTATATACTGTATAGGTTATTATTACAGTAACAAATGTCCATGCCTTTTTAATGTATACAGATTTCAGTAGTAAATTACAAGTTTACACAAAGCTTTAGTGCCAGCATCTTTATGGTCAATGGAGATCTGGGACAGAGACAATGTTTCAGTTGTCAAATAAATAAACTGTGGAGTTATTAGCAATATAATATAAAAGACAAATATGAACACCTAAGAAAATTAACCAAATATCGCTTGAGGGTGAATGACATACTGTAAGCAAATGCAAATTTATACATTCCTGTCTTTAGTGGTGGGTTTTATGTCATGCCGCATCATGCTCTGAAATGTTAAATGGAAATGATGAAATTAACCAGCGTACCCAGTGGCCTACTTAATACAATAAAAATATCAGTTGTACAAATAAAAATTTACAAGTTCTATGGGCACAAAAATAGATACTATAATGATCTATAAAGCACCTTATTTTGAAGCAAAAAAAAAAAGAAAGAAAAGACTGACCCTGACATATGAGCTTGCCCCATCTCACAGAGCAAAGGACAAACAGGCTTAAGACACACACAATTCATACCCCTATATTACATGGCTCATTCAGTCATACATAGCATTTTCAATCCATTATGTTTCTATTAATATTATATCAGTAAGACTCAAGTGAGGCTCTAAATCAATGAGGAGCTGGGGAAGCAGCACAGCAACACGGCTTTCTTTTGGACAGATCACTACAGACCTCACTATGTATTGGGGAATGTCAATGACCCGCAAGTACACAGGCTTGTGTCAATAAATTACAGAAAAGCACTGTATGTTTGTTATTAAAATTAGTAATTGTATTTTTTAGTGGGAAAGCTATGCCCTCTGATCAGAGAGAAACTGGTTCAAAACTTTACAGTAGTGCACAGTTGAGTCTTGTTTGGGGTCAGATGTAAGCAGATGTGCTTCATAAGAAGTCAAAGAAACTGATTAGTGGGCAACGGCTTCACACTAACAAGAGTATACTTATATTTTTTTAGCCACAAGTACACAGTCCTGGAATTGTCACTGTGATTAAAGTAATATATTCTTATAAATATTTTCATTTAGTAGTAACTGTATACATTAAGCCTTGAATAGAACCACTTGGACTTGTCTTGATCATTGAGTTCTGAGTTAGAAAAGCCAGTAGTCAGGGGAAGGAGATACTGGCAGGGAACACATTCATTTTGCCACACTTCTGTGTGGTGTTGCAGTGAGCTTTATAAGGCATGAGTGTTCAAGATTTCAAAATATAATTTAGGAAATACTGTGTTATTATCTTTGAATGATTGGCAGTTCTAATAGTAATTTACCAAACTGAGAATATGGTTAAGTGCAAGAAATTTTAAATTTACCATTAAGTAATTGTATTCACTTTATTTAGAATACATTTAATTTGGGAGATGGGCTGTAGAGTGAGGCATGAAAGTACCACCTATTTTCCCTTACACATTTTCACATTTAATATTTGGTTTTACACCATTCTTCCACCTTAATGGGTCAAAAGCAGCCAAGCAACAGCAGTGTAAAGCTTTACCGAACAAAAGAACAAGCTGCCTCCACAACCAGAAAAGAGACAGAGGTAAGATGAACACACAAAAACAAACCAAAATTAAAAGAGTGAGTGGTTCATGTGTGGACACAGGAGCGAACGAGGAGAGGTTGTGCTGATAAATCACTGCCAACACAGCACAGGTGAAGACGTGGAGTTCTGTTCAGAAGATGTGGGTGAACACAGGGCAAGGTGCATCTTAAGCTCTCCCCTTTATTCTTTTGTTAGAGAATTTCTGTGGCTGGCATCATCCCTCCATTTCTCCTCCTTCTTTACTTCTTCCACTTTTGCTTCTTTGCAATGTCCATCAAATGTTTTTTTCCTGTTATACCCTCCAAAATTCTATAAGCATCTTTAAAAAGCAGAGCCCTGGGCATGTTTTCTCCTGATGATGCGTCATGCACACTTACTGATCCACTATTTTCACTCGTGCAAGTCCTGCTCATGTCTAGTGGTGGGTGGCGGTCAGTTGGACATGCAGGAGTGAGTGGGGACAAGAGACAAAGGTTCTAGTTGTTTTAATGAGCAGAGGTCTCTGTGTTTTGAGTGTTTTGGGCGAGGATCTAGTTCAGCTGCCATCTCCGTCGATATTTCATCTCCTCGTCAGCTGCAGAAAAAAAAAGATTATTAAAACTATTATTTAAATGAGAAAAACCTACACAGCAACTAAAAGCACAGAATAGAAATGTAAT
Source organism: Mugilogobius chulae (assembly GCA_038363315.1). Lineage (NCBI taxonomy): Eukaryota > Metazoa > Chordata > Actinopteri > Gobiiformes > Gobiidae > Mugilogobius > Mugilogobius chulae. The sequence goes on along the minus strand of CM076399.1, from coordinate 20,387,616 downwards.
GAGTGTGATGATGTTGATTTAAATATAATTACCGTAATTTTGTATTATAAGCGCTACTTTTTCTTGAGCTTTGAACTATGCGCTTATAAGCAATGTAGCAAAATGATAGATTCTCATAGACTTACTATTGACAAGTGGCTTATTATGTACTTTATCTTTTTTCTTACTTAAATCTAGTGGGTGAGGCTTATATTCAGGTGCGCTCATTAGGCAGAAATTACATACCAAATCAAGGATTTGCATCAAATAATCTATGTTAGATGATGCAATCAACTGATGCGTTAAACTTTGTATTTTAGCTAATTAAATTAACTCATTGCATATAAGAATGGAGTCACCAACTATGGGGCACAAATATATCTGCGCCTACAACTATAAAGCTGCAGTCACACAGACTAACACTATGAACACTATGGAGCAAATGTAAGTACCTTTCCACAGAGTGAGAGAAATATAAAGACTAAGCTGAATCAGAATACAGAGGAAAAGAGACAAAGAAATATATTAGATTAGATATGCTTTTGCATTTACTAAAAAATATCTTTGGCATAAATTAAATATTACCTTCTAGATGATTTCTGGATAGATATTTTAAAGCCTCATCCAACAGGATAACAGGGATGGAAATTTTCAAAACCACAATCCACTGAGACCACCGCAGCGGAGTCACCTGAAAGATGAGCTGCAGAACAGACAAACTTTACTTGTATTTGTTTCATCTGGTATAATCTTATCAGCAGAGGCCAGAGAACGTTTCTCTGTGAGATGAGAAATCTGTCAGTGTACACAGCTGTCCTACAGCACAAAACTCACCGGCAGCGGCTCCACGTACAGGATTAGGAAGTGAAGAGACAAGGACAGGACGATGCTCCCAGCAGCCAAATATTGACCCAGGGAGGCATCCGCAGCAGCGACTGGTTCTCTGACAGACTGTTACAGCAGGACATGGCATTTAGTACTTCATGCCAAAGACGCAAGACACTTTGCAACAACCAGACAGTAACGATTTGAACTAAACTGCATTTTAATTTATGAATAAATTACCTTAGGGCCTATTGTGAACTGCAGAAAATAGTAGTAAACCTGTTCATAAAACTACTAAAGTCTTCAAGTTGAAGCAAATACAAAACCTTCAAGATAGTTTAAGCTATTAAAATGACTTTGGACTAACCTGTTGAGGGCGTTGAACATTTCAATTGTGACCAGCACAGAAAGGGCCATAGTTGTAGGGTAGCGAGATTCAAACACATCACAGTCTATGTCCTTAAACATGGGATTGTCCTCAGTGCACTGCATAAAATGTCTCTGAAATATAACACATATAGAGAGAGGGGTGTTTGTTTTGTTAGTTTAGATAGAACATGACTTGGGCCTTAGTCTTTCAGCCTTAAGTAGCTGATGTCTGATGAGGAACTGAGGGGCATAAGAGTACAGAACAAAAATAAACCACAACTCTGGTGTTCAACTGAATAAATACACATTTAAAGAGTTTTCACTCACCAACTGATAAAAAGATACTTGTGGGCCTTCTTCATCAAACAGGTACCACCACGTGGCAGCACCTACTGTTCCAAGACCCACATATCCTACGAGACAGAGACAGTATGCAGTTGGATTAGGGCGATACTTAAAAGAAGAAACAGGACATGAGAAATGACATGCTAAATCAATAAACAATAGTCAGGACACCATATAGTTAAACACTGTTATTTTAAATACCTCCAATAGCCAGGTATCTGAAAAAGAGCCAGCCAGAGATGAGCGGTTCTTTGGGGTTTCGTGGAGGTTTGTCCATAATGTCCAGATCTGGAGGGTTGAAGCCAAGAGCAGTGGCAGGAAGGCCATCTGTCACTAGGTTCACCCACAGCAGCTGCACAGGGATCAGGGCCTCAGGCAGACCCAAGATGGCTGTCAGAAAGATACTGCATCACACAATAGAGTTAAATGAGCAGATGCCAAAATGCAGAAGAGTCAAAAATTTTGTCTCTGTTTCTTACCACACAACTTCTCCTACGTTGGAGGAAATGAGATATCTGATGAACTGCTTCATGTTGTTGTAGATTGCTCGTCCCTCCTCCACAGCAGCAACAATGGTCGAAAAATTATCATCAGACAAGACCATTTCAGAAGCTGATTTTGCTACTGCTGTCCCAGAACCCATCGCAATACCAATCTCGGCTTTCTTCAAGGCAGGGGCATCATTCACTCCATCACCTGTCTGTCAAAAAACAAACTAAAACAATTAATTACACTGTCACACTCTTTAAAATATGCAAAAGGTTATGTATTAATCTTTTTACTTTTCAGTTTAATTGAGGAGGTTAATTAACAATTCTGACCATTTAAAATACCTATATTTACTACAAATAAACAAAACAAAGCACTCATTGCGGTTTTTGCTGGAGCAGACAGGATTATGTAGCGATGTATATCTAGAGCTTAAAGCAGCTCTGCACTGTGTTGATTGGCGAGGTAAGTCTGACAGGCAAATTGTGATATTGTTGTTCAGACCCGGCTTTAGATTGTGCCGTCAGCTGTAACGTACGTCAGATGGGAAAACACACGGCGAGTTGATAGGAGCAGGGCATTGAAGCACGTCACGCCTCAGCTGCCTCCTCTTATGCAAACTTCTATGCAAAATATACAATGGAATGGCACGGAGGTTTATAAATATGCAGTGGAAAATGTTTGATGTTAAGTGAGGAACAGACAGATAAACAAACAAAGCAAGAATTTGTAAATTCATTTTTTTAGTAGATAGTAGTAGATAGTAGTAGATCTAGTAAATTATTGTTCAGTTACTGGAGTTAGAAAATAGAAGAAGCTGATTCTTACCATAGCTGTAATCTCATCAAATGACTGTAGATATGCGACAATCTTGGACTTGTGTGCTGGCTCCACTCGTGCAAAGCATCTGGCCCGTTTGACAGCCTCCCGTTGGGATTCTGTTGGCAGGTCATCAAACTCACGGCCCGTGTAGGCCATTCCCGTCACATCGTCATCTTCACCAAAGATGCCAATGCGTCTACAGATCGCCACTGCCGTGCCCTTGTTGTCTCCAGTGATCATGATTACACGGATACCAGCCTCATTACAGAGCTTTATAGAGCCTATTACCTCCTTCCTGGGAGGGTCCAGCATGCCCACACAGCCCACAAAGGTGAGACCCACCTGATGCAACAAAGAAAAGTATTTCAGTTGCTTACTAGTTGAAGAATATAAAAACAGAAAATCAGTCATTAGTTTCATTGAACCACTTGTTATTATGGTTGGTTTCACGTGACATCAAACATTCTACAGGCAATGTTATTTCAATGAGGTGGAGGAGGTAAAATAATATTGTTTAAATCAATTTATTTTGTATTCAAATGAGTAGTGGTCTAGTCATTATAGAAATAATCGCTTTTTAAATTACCTAAATGTTTTTGAATTATTTCACGACAAAGTCCAATGTTATTAATAGGAAAATCTGCCTCTTGCCTCCACCTGGCTTATAATGCCAAGAATTCTAGAATGTGAAACCACCTATTAGTGCTACATTACAATACACAGAAAATATGTTTGTTTAAAGTAGGGGCCCTCCATATGATTTAATGTGGCCCCCAGGATGATTTCGATTATTACTGATAGTGACCTACCAATCAAATATACATTTGGAACCTGGTAACTCACTTTTATTTATATTACCACTTGTGTGTGTATGATTAAAATGTAAAACAATGAATGTGGGCATATTAGAATATATGCTACATTAGGCTTTACATAGCCTAAAATGCTCATTTATATAGAGTATAACATAGTGAGTCTTGCATTTTCAACCAACTCTGATTTTGACTATTTTGGCCCCTGGTCCATTTGAGTCTGTGTTTCTGAATGAAGCAATGTTTTCAGTGTCTTTTTCCAACCAGCAGATGGCCCTATTACAATGCATCTTGACTTGAAACGCATTTACTCATTAAATATAATCATTTTACAATTGAGGAGCTGGAAATGTGCACAGAGATACCTCATACTGGGCAAACTTGCTGGAGTCCTCCAGGTCCATGTCCTCTTTGCGTAGTGGAGAGTCATGAGTGGCAAGAGCGAGGCAGCGCAGTGTATCCCTCCCTGTCCCCCAGTCTCTGATCTTAGACAGAGCTGGTCCTTCAGAGCTGGTGTGAGTGTGACTCTGGATTTGCCCACTCGTAGGTACTGACAGCGCTCAATCACACTCTCTGGAGCACCCTGAGGACATAGAGGACCAATATTAACTGGTAGGGAAAACAACTTGTACTTAAATGTGCCAGTAATTGTCAGTCATACTTTGATGAACATCGTGCTTGAGGAGCCCGTTTGACAGGGGTGCAAAACACAGACATGGACTTTCGGTCTCGGGAGAACTCCAAGGTGAACTCCTTCTTCATCAACTGTCTGATCACCTGATGGATGACAATGTAGAGATTTGGAAATGTGGAAAGAGTTGGAGCTAAAGAGCTTTGTCTGTGGGCAGCTGTCAGCATGGCAACTGGTGGGTGACAGAGCTGAGCAGAGCTTCTGACAGCTGAGGGATGCCACTCGAGACAAAGCACTCCTCTACTTTGACTAGTAGTTCCCACAACACTCCACAGAGTGATTATATACCATATACTGTATATCTACAACAATACCAACATTACATAAAAAATTGTCAGAACCAGAAAATAATTAATTACAGTACATGTAACATTATGCTCACCATTGTCCTGCACCACTAGTGTCATTCTAGTGTAGGATCATATTGGCAAAGCAACAGTTTATCTTGCCTTAGTGTGATGTTCACGTGTAAGAGGATGTGTCTGACTGCAATCTCTCAATGTGGCAAAGATTTCCTCTATTGTTTAAAATGAATTTGTTGAGTTTGCTCTGGTAAAGTAATATTCTTTACAGAAAATTACAGCCATATAGGCGACAGAATGTTGACCAAATGTCTATGCATAAGAACAAGTTCAAACTTGACTACTATTTTTCAGTTGTTTTGGCTCCTATGCAAATAATCCTGAGTTAACTCCCTGTAGTCAAACATCAGCTTCAATCATCAACCTTTAAATGTCAAACAGTCCTTTGGTGAGACAATGTGAACTCCTGACATGTTGATGTATTGTTGTTTGAGCAGCTAAAACCAAAATTACATTTCAAATATGTTCAATGCAAAGGTATAATAATGTTAAGTCAACAGAATACAAAAATAGCATTGTAGGAAATTAGCCCATTAGCCCAATACTTAAATAAAAACTACTATAAAGAAGATGCTTAAGAGTGTTTCTTACAGAGTTGCAGACACCAGCACGTTCCACCTTGCTGAGTCCTGATAGGTCGGTCTTAAACACATTCATCTTCTCCACTAGAGTTGTGAGTGCAGTCTCTGTGGCTTCACCAACCTTCTCGTAAACCCCTTTGGCCTGAAACAAAACCACAATTACACACCGTTCAACCACCAATGTAAACATAGAACCTGATGAGTGCCCTTAACCTGACACCTGGTACAAAACGCTGAGGCTGCATGAATAACACATGTGGTGAATCACTCAAATAGGTTTTATTTACATAGCATACATGCGTAATTGTGCTCAATGGTCATTTAAATAACAAGTTGGCGTCAACATGAAATTGTATTTTATTTTATTTATTTTTTTACTTTGTTAAGCTCAAAAATCAATGAAGAATAAAATTAACACAACTATGTTTGAATTGACCAAGATTGCTTTTCTCAAAATCTATGTTTATTCCCACCATAAAAGCTCTACTCAGTGACACAGTACTGTAATGTGTAGTTTCAAACCTAACAAAAAAGTAAAAATATAATTTGTATGCATGAGCAGCCCAGGAAGGACATGAGCTGAGACATATCGCTATTGCTAGCCTGTCTCCTTAGCATGGTTTCCATGATACCATGGTGATGACAAAGAGGTGAGAAAAGCAATTTGAAGCAGAGAAAAAGATCATGAAGTAAAATTAACTCAGGCTGGAAGAGAGATGCATTCTACAATGTGTAAAGAATGCAACTTATTCACTGTTGCCAAACACAAAAAATGAGAGGATATATTAGCAATATATAAAAAGAATAAGCAAGCAGTAACCTCATTGTAATCGAGTGAAGAGTCATTGCACATGGAACAGACTGTAGCCAGCTCCAGAAGTCCATCATAGTCTCCACACTGGACAGGCCTGTCTCCCTTCAGTCTTCAACAAAACACACAAATTAGTGTCAGCCGGAAGGAAAAACACTTCACTCTTCACTAGACGTCACACACCATAACCTCATCTATATTCATGAGTGGTTTAACAGTGTGCTCATTCCAAAGAGTCAGGAACGTCACTGATAGCATGCAGTAGTAAACACTATGTGTTGTTGCTCCAGAAAAGTGCTTGTTGATTACATGACAACCATGGAGCTTTTCCCAGTAAAGGCTGCACCCGTTGCTAGTGAGCTCCCACACAATAACCCACACTCGGCTGTTATGAAATAGACTCAGATTTTAGTCAGACAAAGAGACACAACAATGAGATTAATGTAATGCATAAGACCATGCATGTTTTTTTTGTTTGCTTTTTAAAAATTGTTAAGTAATGAGATAAAACTGTATTCACACTCATTCACAGTTATTAGAGAAGGCCATGTGAAATAATACCTGCCATTATTGCTGCCATACAGCTTTAACAATAAAGAGAGGGGTCCCAGCTGCCTTAGCTTATGGTGAACTTTACAGCAAACTTTTTCGGTACCTACATTTGTCCTTCAGGTGCATACGTAGATCCTGTTATGGTGAACTCATGGAGGGTACAGTTTGAGTCCTCCACTTTGTCGGTAACAAACATCTGGAACATATGAAATAGGTTTTACATCAAACTACAGCATTACACAAACAAATTTCTAACATTGGTGCAAAATATATTTGAATACTATAAATATGTACTGATGCAAACATAAATAACCAAAAATCAGAAGTAAACATGAAATTGCTACAAAAAACCCATATTCTCTCTGACAGTTTGTGAGGCTTTCTCTGGATTGTCAACCCCACTCGCTCAGCTTTTTAACTTTCAGACACGCTAGCATCATGGGAGTTAGCGCTGTTCACATCTAAAGCTTCATCAGTCACTCGCAATGCCATACACACTTCAGCAACGAGCTGCAAAACAATGCTCTCGTCAGGATCCCTGAGCTGTCCACAATCTGCTTTGTTGGCAAATCTCCTGTATCGAACTGTCTTAAGAAGCAATGCATTCTGTGTGACTAAAATCCCAAATACTAATGCTGCCCTACAAAGGAAAAACGCAATATCTATTAAACTGAGAAAAAAAACTTTAAAGCTTAGACTCTGTCTCTTCTGTGTTTGTCAGACCTACACTAATGTGTGTGTGTTTACATGATACCCCAGGATGAGTGAATATTTAGCTATTAACAAATATAAATATAAAACAGGTGATATACAAATGTTTTTTGATCTTAACTCAATTTTGAAAAAATACGCAGATACTGCATTTTTTCCTTTGTAGGGCAGAATGGATTATAGATGTTTTATAGAAGCAACTTTTACTTTATTTTTAGCTTCATTCTAAACAGAAAAGGTATTACTTTTTTTGAGAGCAATTTGGTGGGTCTGATATTTATCCTCTGCTACCCAAAAACATGTTTGCATCTATTCAGTTCTCTGCAACACGCTAAAACTAATATTGTACAATAAATGTGGCATGGCACTGCTTTAACAGTGGCTCGTGGCGTGGAGCAGTCATCTGATAACTCTAAAGTTGGGAATAGAACTCAACACAGTAGGTACTCTCGTTGTGTCCTTGGGCAAGACACTTCACTCACCTTTGCCTGTAAGAATGTAGACTGTGAGTGAGTCAGGGCATTAACATGCAGGCCGAAGCTGGATAACTAGTCAGTCAAATTTAAACTGATTAACCAAATTGCATGTAAACCTGGGCAGACTGACTGAAGAACTTTAAGCTGATTTTGGGAAATCCAATTGACACATGTAGTCCTCACCGATTATAGATTTCATACTCACAGTTGCAAATGTAACTGAGCATGCTTATAACCCTCACAGGTCCACATCCTAGCAATAAAGTTAAAAAGTTTAAGCTTAAAGAAGGAGCTTACCACTATGTCAATGTACTGAAATAGTAATTATATAGTAATTATTCAGCACAGCACTGTTGTCAGTGTCTTGTGTATCTGGTCAGATGCTAAAAAGAGCACACACTTCTCACTGAGCAGGGTGTCAGGAACAGAAGCTGGTCTTGTGGAGGTTTTTCTTTGACTGATCCGACTGTGCTTTGGTCTCCACGGAAACAAGAGTCAGTGTGATCCTCGTGGCTCTACAGGCCTGGCACCAGTTTGTAGTCTTTTACTCACTTCCTCCATCATGACTGGTGTCATGAGTAACTCTTTCAGAGAGTGCCTTTTAAAGCACAGGAGAGCGTTGCACAAAAACACAAAGGGCCACTCCGTGATTCAGTCAAAGTGGGGAAATCCTCAAAAGTGAATGAGAGTACACTCATTTCAGAAAGAAAGAAGGCACAGTGTTGTAATGCTACCATAACGAAGACTACAACCACCAATGGTGCTACTACTGACAGGCCCACAGTGGAAAATAAAAAGCTTTTGTTTGTAAGTGAGAAATGGAATAAGTAGTATTAATTCAGTAAATGCAGTACAACCACAGTGTTAGTTTCACCTCCCCATAAAATATGTTGTTATTATTGTTATTATTATTATTCATTGTTATTATTAATGCTACATGTGCAAGTGTTACCTATAAATACTATATGGAGCTGTACATTGTCGGTGGTGTCGACAACAATATAAGAGGAGTGAAGTTACATAATGAATAGCCATCTGCAGGAAATCCAGCGGAGAAAAAAAAAAGCTGTAGCTTATCAGAGTGTGTAGGACCCAGCTGCTTATCTTCCACCACAGCTGAATGCAGCACGAGGAGGACAGGGTCAATATTTACGCTCATCCTGGTGCCACACACTGCACAGATCAGCCTGTATGTCCCTCCTACAAGAGGGAACTCCCTGGCAGCATGCAATCAGACGAAAACCGCGTCATTACAGTTGAGAGGGAGAGGGAGAGGGCTGCAGACGGTTGTATTTTTGGTGCAGGAAGTTCCGTAGAACAACCTCCATTTTGAAACAGAAAGGCTACAGTCTGACATGTGCACTTACAGAGGAAAATAAAATAAAAGATAATAGCTGTCTATTAAGTTGCTGCTGTGGTTTACCAAAGGCAGTAAAGTAAATGAACAACCAAATTCATTTAGCTGTTCTACTTGAAGTAGTTTCATCAACTGTGGTGCAACACAGGAGAGAGTGTAATCATTGCACTTCTTCGATAAGTGTCAACAAGAACATTTGTATAATTGTCTTTTGTTTACTTTGATTAAAGACAAAACTGCAATAATCTATTTGTTTGTTTGGAATGACCATTGCAATCCCAGGGTAGGGCTTGAGTGCTAGTCAAAGATAAAATGCACATTTCCGCAGAAATATAGAGTACTTACTTTTTATCTATGCCTTTATCTGTATCTGTTTAATTATCTATTCATCAGTTTATCATGTTTTTGATTATACATGCAGGGTGGAAAGTGTGTGTATCTTTTTCTCTCACGTGTAAAGCAATAATTACGTAGATTTGCCTGCTTGCGCTGCCTGTGATGCTTCAGCCATGATTGCTTCAGCCTGAAAACGTATGGAGTGGTATACTTGCTTGTGCGTATGCTAAAACTGTGCCGCATAGTAATATATATATTCACACTAACTGGAACTAAAGAAAAAGATTTAACATATTTTTACGAATAAATAAGAACCTTGAAAACCAAAAATGCCTTGTTTATAGGACTGTGCAATCAATTAAAGTAGAGTGATGCTGAAGTTCCATTAAAAGCTTGCACAAGTACACACATGTATAGGACACGCTGTGGTTTTGAGATTAAAACATTTAAAAAAGATCTTGGAATAAGAGCCTTTACCTGAATTAGACTTGTGCAAAACCAAAGACAAACAGGACGTCTGGCATTTACTTTACGCTGCAAAACACCCACACACATTGAGCCACAGCGAGGGAAGGGGTGAAACCATGCGATAAGGAACAGCACGACTTTCTGGAATCTAAATTTAGTAATGGCCTGCTGTTTTGGACTAATAATGTAGTAATGGGCTCAACATGTGCACTAATGTAAAAATAATTAGGGGCATTTAGAAATCTCTAGTGATATAATGTTATGGGTGCTTGGACATGCAAGCTTGTTCTACTCCTGCAGCAGCTGTCTCCGATCTGCCAGATGAATATAAACACAAATCTTTTCATTCCTCCACACAACTGCAACAGCAAAAGAAGCATAGAGCTTTGGAAGATTGGCATTAATAATGAACACAAAGACTTTGGAGAATTCACCTCCAGAACACATTCTGAGAAAAATCCCCCAAAGCATTTTTAGTTGTGCCAATCAAATCTCAGAATGTGGAAATGACATGCTTAGCTCCTCTTTCTTTGTTAATATATTTTATTGTAGATAAGGAAGGTTTTGCCTGCTAAACATTTTTTCATGTCCTAGTCCAGCATCACTCATTTCTCATGTTTTGTGGTCAGATATAAAATCCAGATAATTAAAACATCTTAGAGTATTCCCTAATTTGGGTATTATGTAGGGCAGCAAAAAGGAAAATGATTACTTGCAGCTAATTCAAAAGCACTTTTCTCTAGTTAGTGTTTGTATTGCCCTGATGTTGCCAGATCCCAAGTAAAAAACAGGAAACTATCAATCAATATGTAACTGATTAATCAAACACAGTGAATTATTTTGGCAATAATTCAATGTAGTCAATAAAGTTCCAGCAGAGTAACATTTTCTTTGCAGATGTTTTAAAAAGAGCCACTTACTCTGCACACAGACATCTGGTTGGTGGTGAGCGTGCCAGTTTTGTCAGAGCAGATAACAGAGGTACAGCCCAGAGTTTCCACAGAGGGCAAACTGCGGACAATGGCGTTCTTCTTGGCCATTCGGCGCGTCCCCAGAGCCAGGCAGGTGGTGATGACAGCGGGGAGGCCTTCTGGGATAGCGGCCACAGCCAACGCCACAGCAATCTTAAAGTAGTAGATGGCCCCTTTGACCCAGGAGCCCCCGTGGACTGGGTCTCCAAAATGTCCGATGTTGATGACCCACACAGCCACACAGATGAGTGAGATCACCTTGGACAGTTGCTGTCCAAACTCATCCAGTTTCTGCTGCAGAGGAGTCTTCTCCTGCTCAGTAGATGCCATCTGATTACGGATTTTACCGATTTCTGTGGAGACACCCGTAGCAACAACAACGCCTATGGCACGACCGGCAGCGATGTTAGTGCCCTGAAAAATGAAAGTAAGAAAAATTGGATTTAGATTTAAGATGCATTTTATGTCACTTCTATCAAGATCTCCGACACAACTTGAATAGGCATTGAGACGATTAACAGATAAAACATATGATTTTTTTAGGACAAGTCCAGTCCCAACAGTGGTCCAAATTTCATAGATAGAGTTTAATTAGGGCAGATGAACAATCAGTCCATTGCAAACCATGTTGACGAGAACAAACTACTGGTATGTAAGAACATAGTTTGTTGTCCTCTTACTGAGCGGTACTTAGCAGTCACCTGGCAGTTTTTAACTTTAATTGTTTGACAAGTAATAAAATTAGGCCACAGTGGGAAATGCTTACAGAAAACAGCATGTTCTTCTTGTCCTGGTTGACTGCTCTAGGGTCAGGAACAGGGTCAGTGTGTTTGATGACAGACACAGACTCTCCTACAAAACAAAACCAAACATTTAGCAAAATTAAACCTCAAATGTGAACGGTGTACTGTAATAATAACATTTAGAGTTCTACCTGTGAGGATGGACTGGTCTACCCGTAGTGTGGTGGACTTTATAGATGTCACTCTTATGTCTGCGGGCACCTTGTCTCCAACTAAAGATAAAAAAAGAAACATTTGTGATATTTACATAACTTATTAAAGATAAAAAGATATGAAGAGCTCAGTACAACTCAGTCACTTAAAATTATGGATTTTTTTTTTTTTTCACACTTGTCAAAATAGTATACGCTAGCATATTCAAATTTTAAAACGGAAGTATCTTACTGTATGTTTCAGAAAGTTTTTTACTCTAGACAAAAAGTAAAACCGAGTCCTAACAGTTCCAGTAAAAAAATATCTACATAGTTTATGTTTTTAAATAGCAAGACCATTTATACAAAAACAAATTGAATGTCACAACCTACTTAGTAGATTTCATGGCACAGTTCTCTGGCATACTTTTTTTCCCCCAGATAATATTATATGTATAGTTATATTTCACAGTTTACACAATAGTTGTTGAAATACAGTATATACAGCATTGTATTTGGTTCCTAAATAGATGGCTTGGGTAATGGATGATTTACAGTGCATTAGTATTCATAACAATAATAAGAAAGGCTACCCAAATCAGCAGCAAAATTAATCCTCCTCGGATGACTGGCATGAGAAAAGTTAGCAGTGTAACAATCATCTCATTAATGCCAATCCCGAGTCCTAGGGCTGTCAACACCTTCACTGCTAATTGCAACAAAAACAAGCCTTGACTTTATTTTTTTACAGGAGTAACATTGTCCTTTTGGTTGAGTTTCTCCATTTTCTCACTCAATCTTTATAAACATATAGCCATTTTGTAGAAAACTTTCATAAAGGTCTCTCCCTGGCTCAGTGGACTGGAAAAATGTGAATGTTTTCTCTTGATAAAATAAAGTAAGTAAATCAGAATGTCAAATGTTATTGCTTTACTTGAAAATGTAATTAACAGTCACAATTGTTATTTCCAATTGATTAAAAAAAGTTTTTATTCATATTATAGAAAAGAATTATTATTATTAAACATTTGCTTCAGTGTATTTCTGAAATGGACAAATAAGCATCCAAATCTTCTTCAAAATGGCACTAAAGAAAAGGCAGTTCTTTCATGTCTGGCGAGGCAGCAGGTGTGGAGGAGCAGCAGTGTTTGAGTAGGAGATAGCTAGGGGCTAAAAGATGGTACAAGGCCACAGAAGGCAATTTCAAACACCTACCATCAGAAAGATGCTATCCTCCTACTGATGCTCACTTTCCATCTGCTCAAAGGCATTTATAAGATAGTGAACATTAGCATTTAGATTAGATAAATAGAAAGATACTTCTACAGCTATTATTACAAATGCCTTGAGTGTGAAGAATACGGATATCTTAATGGCACATGAACAAACATAAACACTGGACTTGATTCAAAAATCTTGCATAACATACGAGCAAGATGACTCAAACTGTCAATGGGATTCTTGGACTGTTTCTAGAAGCCCTGCGAGTGAAAACATGACCATTACAGTCATTTGCAAAGGCTTAGGAAAGTTCCAGTGTAGGCGCGAATCACATCTCTTTCATAACCAGCTGGCACCGGCGACTTTCTGTACCTACACGAAAGCCTGGAAACTTAAGTAAATATATTTATCCTTTTTTTTTTCTCACCCAAAAAGGTACTTGCGGTTAACAGTGTCCTTTTCCAATATGATTTAGTTTATTTTACCCCCCCAAAGTGGTTTCCCGTGGAACGACTGGGAGGCTAATCTACAGCATAGGAAATCAGCAAAGGGAAAGAAAATATTTATAGAATCACATTTGTTTTCATTGCAACCAGATCCAAGTTGTGGTGGTGAGTGGCTTTGCAAACCCTGACACACATTTATATTATGGGAGATGAACCCCACCTACACAGGGCTGTTTATCACGTTTTAAAACTGCTTAGCAACAAGATGTCAGTGACAGGCTACAAAAGGATGAACATGAATGTGTAGTGACACAACTTGTAAAATATTCTTTTGATCAGATGTAACCAAGGACAAGAACAAAACCTTCTGCGTGTTTTCATAGTTCTTATTAGAAGAGTATTGATTATAAGTTCTAGGTGTAAAAAAAGAAAGGTATTTGATTTAGATGCTACTCACAATTTTTCAGAATTAAGTTGAATTCTGGTGAAAAAACTAAAATTTAGCCCCCCAGTGTGTTCCTGGTCTGCCAGAAAAAAAAAAAAAAAGTTAAATTGGGCTGTGAATCTACTTTAGTTGGATTATGCAGTGAATGGGTTTAGTTTACAGTATTACCCAAATCCTTCCTTGACACTTTCAAGGCTATGACTGAATCATTGTTTTGAACACCAGAGTCAGAAAAAAGGAAAAAAATAATCAGACAAAAGGAAAATATCACTTTAAAAAAGGAAGCATTTTGTTCACTGACCAAGGAAGCACGCATGTTAATGTATATATAAGGCTATGATATCACATATTAGCAGAAATTTCAGTTGGCCTAATGTTAAACCAATGGGGATTTTATGCTAAATAGTGAATCATCGCAATCATTATAACCTTTTCTGACACAATAAAGTGATACATTTATCAGGTTGTGGTACTTTTGTTTACTTATTTCAACTTTGTTTTGTAACACATTCCAATGGAAGCTTAGTAAAACTTGGAGGATTTCCCATAATTTCTTTTTGACATTCCAAATCAAGCTTTATTTAGCTCACGTTAGTATATTAAAATCACTGTTTATTCAGGCTGTTGAAAGATGTGAAAAGTGCTCATCGTCTGTGAGATGATGAGTTTAAAACCAGACGTCACCATTACCATTTCATAATGCTTTCAAGTAGTATAATAAATGTAAAAATATTCAATGCAAAAATTACTTTGTAACTTTCCAACACTTAACACAGCAAGTAGCGAGTGTCCACTGAGCTCCAGTCGTGTCAGTCAGATCAAAACAAGTGTCTACATTGAAGAGCAGCAGATGGTTCATTTTACCGCGCCCTATGCCGACATCAGAGGTGTCATTAAACCCCGAGCTCTTATGAACTACAGAGTCACAGATGAGCCAACGTCAGTGCACAGGTTGTCATGGTAACATGGGTGGTGTTGACTGTGACAGTGTGGATGCGTGAGTGAAGGAGGTGTGAGGGGTGTACCCTGCACCCTGAGAGAGTATGTGTGTAATTGTGATTAGAGGACTCTCTCAGACGCAGAGGTACAGGTGTCACATCACATGTACATATAAGTATTTGAGCCCAAAGTTAAATATTCGTTTTTTCTTTTAACCATTATAACAGAAAAAAAATCATATGATGTAGAGATGTAAAATGAAAAATATTTTGATTAGTTAACTAACTGGAAGAAATTAATAGCAATGTGCTGACTGTAGCTCCAGTCAAGTCAGTGGTGGAGCAGTCTTTGGAGAGTCCTTTGTTTCCACTCGTGCATTAACTTTGCGCACACAGATCTTGGGAACAGGAGTGACAACAGGAGCTATAATTAGTGCAGACTGCCCACACTCGGGCGAGTTTACAGCAGGGGAATTATATATACATGTGTGCGTGTGTGAGAGCGGAGCTGACAAACATCCAGGAGTGTCCAGGTGGCGAGACTGAGAGCATGGAAAGCGCAGGGAAAAGAGGAAAATTAAACTGGGCCTAAAATACAGGGTGACCACAACCACTTACATAGGCACAAAAACAGACCCAAGCGGACAGCAGTCTTGGCACCTGCTTTTGTCCACAGAAATGCTTTTTATGTAATGTAAGTATTGGTCATAAAAAGTGCAGGCATGCATAAAAACAGGCTTCGATGCATAAATAAATTCAACGGAGAGAGCCTCACCTTAACCGCAAAATATATTTGAGTATGTGGGTAAATATTATTCATTGAGCCACAAAAAATGTATATATTATACAGTATATCTGACAGAAGTATATTTCTAATTTCAATATTTGTGTTATTTGTGTGGTTATTGTTCTTTAAGCATACTCTTGATAGCTTCTGCTTTGGCATCTCATGTTTAAGAACTTCATTTGAATTTACTGACTAGCTTCTAGACTCCGATATGCTAATGTAAGCATGCAGTTTTAATGAATGCAAATTGGCAACAAAAAGAGTTTGATGATTAATTAACAAATGACAAATTAAGATGAATACACAAATCCAGGCATGTTTTGTTGAGAGTGCAACGTTTTGCATACATATTTTTAACAGTAATTTAAAATCTTCATGGAGTTTATTATTATTGTTTTTAACACTTTTGACCTGATGTCATTGCCTCTATGAAAAAATTAATTCCCTACATTTTTCAGGCCTGCTTAAAACTGTTCCTAGACATTTTGCACTGTCCTCATGAATGACATGAATGACTGAGTGTACATGCGTGTGGACACATGGTGACAGCAGTGGGACCTCATCTGGAACAAGTCAGAGAATAAATGAGTGCGTTTGAGTGACAGGGTTTGGGGCAGGCTCGGCTCACCTGCCACCTCCACTATGTCTCCCGGGACAATGTCTCTGGCTTTGATCCTCTGGACAGCTTTGCGGTTCATGCGGTACACCTTCCCCATCTCCGGTTCATACTCTTTAAGAGCCTCGATGGCATTTTCGGCGTTCCGCTCCTGTGCAGGAAGAAGTGCAACAGAAAGGTTCAAAATAGAGGCAAGCACAGTAGATAGTATCACAACAAAAACATATGTAAAAGTTAGTTACAAAATATCAAATAAGAAGAATATTACATTTACAGTATATACTGAATTCTAGTTTTCGTTCACATATTATCACTGCGTGCAATAACCTTGGAGGAATGTAGATATTACAATACTGATGACTTAAAAAAGAAGCAGGTTTATGTAAAGCTAAGACCTTGTTAATTGTGATTTTGTTTAAATATCTGAAATACAGTTAAGGTTAGCTACACTTTATTGTCCCTGTAGAGAAATGTGTCTTCTGCATTTGACCTATTCTCCCGGGGCCGGTGGGGGAATCTGTCAGGAGCAGTGATCGCTGTAGTGCAGAGTTGGTGGGAAAAAAACATTGGACCCACCGGAAACCCACACAGACTCTCTTGATTGCCGAATGAGGACTTTGTCAGTATTTTATTTACATTTACTAGAATGTCTTTGTTAGCAATGAGCTATTTTTATTGGGTTTTAATATTACCACTCTTAAATGTCAATGTCACTGTTTTAGTTTGTCAGTGCTTCCCAACTTTTTTCAGTCATGGTACACTTTTTCAATTGAAAATTTTCATGGCACACTTTCTACACAAATATGACCAAATCAGGCAAATATATAAAATGTGAAGTTGACAAGTCTGTTTTTTTTTTTATATACCTTGGTCTCCTCTTTTGGAAACTTGTCTTGTGATTTTTGTCATGAGCTGCTTTTTGTGTGTGTTCTTTAAATTAATAAATGGTGATTGTTTTGCTTGCATTCTTTGGTTAAAAAGTTGTTCCGAACACTTCAAATATTTCAAGGATTTCATAGACTGAAAGCTGATATTTTCCTGGCAACATATCAATGCACACAGGTTGAAAACACTGCACTATACCAAGAACAAGTTATTTTAGTTAGACTAGTACTGAATACTCAGTTTTTGTAAAACCATACTGTCATTTTAAATGGGGAAAAAAACAACTTTTTTTGCTTCTACCATCCATTTGCTTATGATCACATCCCCATCTTTGCAAGTTTCCATTATTAAAGTAGAGATTTCATACTTCTGTATATTGTCACTGACACCACCGGTCAGAAGGTGAGCAGGGGAAGTGTTAAACTTTACAGTCTCATTAAAAATTGTTGAGTGCCATTTCTTTATTGTCATTATGTACATGTTACATTATGTATTTGTGTTTTTATGTTTATGTTGCTCAAATAAACTAAACTAAACTTAAAACTATATCTTATATAGACTAATAAGTGAACAATAGTACTTGTATATGCATGCATTTTGTCACAGCTGGAGGAGGGAATCTCACCTGCCAGACCCCGATAACAGCATTGGCAATGAGGATAAGGAGAATTACAATAGGCTCGACAAAAGCGGTGGTTGTCTCCTCTCCTTCTTCAAACAGAGCCAACACCTACATAGGGAAACACATAGACTTAGCAAACACATTAAAACTGACACTTCAATGTGAAAATGTGTCAAAAATGCAACAGTTAAGTAATATTGTCAATTGTGCAATCTTATCTGTGAAATAAAACAAAGGTCTGTCATCACTAGCTATTTAAACACATGATGCAGTTACTTAGGAATTGGCTCCCATTCTGCCTGTGGCCCAGATTGAAACCGCACTGATGAAATATGTATCCTGGAGCGACACAACAGAAGATGTCACTTTCTCACAGGAAATACAATAGTTTGGGAAATGAATGTTTTCACACAGTTCTCATATTCAATAGGTCTTCAATGGGCTATTAATAAACATGACTGAAAACACATTACATTTTGTCAGTCACTGCTTTAATGTGAGCTAGGGTCACAGTCAACACCAGTAGCAACTCAAAAAGTGTTTATTCACAAAGAAGTCTAGCCTTCGCCTCTTAAAAAGACTGACTCAGGTGTATTTGAGAAAGCATTTAAACTTCAAGGGCAATTTCTTTTTTTAATCATTGCAGCTTCTTTTTCTAGTCAAACTATTTTCTTTTTCAGATTTTTGGTGCTACGCTGCCTAAAATCATTAACTTTCTATTCTACCGCATTAAGGTTTTTCATAACAAAGACACAAATATTATTACACAAAATTAAAACTAATCCATCCATCTCGGATTTTATCAAGATATAATCCTAATTTGTTTGTACATATTCAAGAATCCTTCAGTTAGCACATTTCAGCTTTTATTTGGTTGAAAACACCAAAGACATATAAATAACAAGAAGTAAATGTAAAGCAACTCAGAGCCGCTGGATGCATGTCTACAACACACTTTTTTGCTAAATGTACAATAAGTTCGATAAAGGCTGACCAAATAATTGCCTCATGTTCCAAATAAAAAAAATATTAATATTTATGGATGTTATTATTGACGTGCAGAGTAGAAACTTTCACTGCCACAAAAAAGGGAGAGAGAAATGTGATGGTAAGAGGGAGAAGTCTATGATCAAATGATACAGGGGTGATTTCGAAGCAGACTATTGAGCGGCCCAGTACGTCACGCCACACTGAGCAGGTCGATAGCTCATCATTTCCATCATTTGTGGAGGTAAATCTCGCTCCAGACTGAGGAGAGAGAGGACGGCAACAAAGGCTTTCCCCCAAAGAGGTGAAACTAGAGACAATTGGTACGCTGGGCTTTGAATACTCTGCTTAAGAAACAAAAGACAGCAGCTTAGGGCTTAAAATCAAAGTAAGTGGGAGTGAGATATGTAAACGTAATGCATAATGCACAGTAGGGCTGTGCAATTAATGTCATTCTCAATTATGGTTATGAAAGATTATATAATCAAGTAATCATGATTGCTAACCATAAGTTTTGTGGGTTTGTAGGCTCTTAGATATTTTCTTGAGTTGGAAAAGTAGGTCTCAGGTAGTTTCTTTATAGAATTTACAACAGTCTATGTTATTGAGATATCTCACCTCTTCATTTTATCTCTTCACTTTCTGCATTTAAGGGGCGCTAATAGTCTGCGCTCTCTCTAGGCAAATAATTGTTGTATTAAAATTATGATTTGAATACGTTTTTCATAATCAAGCAGCCCCAATGCTAAGTTTATTTTCATCATAACTTTATATTGTTATTATGATACATTTCAGAGAAATTGAAAGAAATCATTTTTGATAATATGGGAAAAATAAAACATCCCTGTAATAGTGTGTTGAGTAAATGAACTAGTCAAATTTGTGGCTGAAAGTGAGAACAACGTGTTCTTACAGTCAGAGCTGGTGTTTGAAACCAAGTTGCATGATGATAAGGTTCACTGCTGCCATGCAAAAAAGACACGAGGCCCTAATGATAAAGTCAAATGCATTCAAAGTAAAGCCAAATCAGTTTGTTTGCACAGAAGGCTGAAGCCACACTTCATATCACTTCCTGTTCTGACCAGTAAGACTTTCCGGGAGGTTTGCAAGCAGGAGCTGCCACGAAAACCTACTTCTTAGTTAAAAAGTTGCTTCACGGTTTCTGTCTTATTTTGGTTTGGCATACTTTCTAATTAAAGCTGTACAATTTGGGGATAAAAAGTTTTTTTGACCAGTAATGCAATTGTGATTTTTTTTTAAGATAACAGAATTCTGTTTGAAGTTCACTTTTCAAACTAAATTGACTAAACAGTGAAAAAGGCCAATGTTTCAGAACACGTTTGACTGAACCTAACTATGATACTACATATTTTATGCAGAAAATCACAGAATATTTTGTTGTATCTGAAAGAAATAATAGCACTTAAAATAATACAATATACAAATTGAATCCAATAAAATTGCAATTTTGATAAGATTTTGTGCAGAAATCCTCTTTGACTCTAAAACTCATTTTCTTTTACATTTTATTGCGGCATAGCATCAAATCAAAACCTTGGTAAGTACCTTAATGTTAAGTTTACTTCAGCACACTAAAGCTGATTATTAGCAACACCTAATGTGTAATAGAAATAGAAACCTAAAATAGCATTGTAGGAATAAATAGGTGTGTGTTCATTCACTTGTTTATGATTTGACTTTTTCTTCACTACATTGACTGCTAGTGATGATATTAAACTGTGTAATGCAGGTTGGTTCCACTGTAAACACTCCACAGTCAGGGAAAGCCTCATTTACACCAGGGAAACTCGGCCCTTACGCCAAACCACAACTGCTCTCCATTTGGAAACATGCGGAGATATATTATGTCATATACATATTTAGAGCAGTTTTCCTACTTTCAAAAATAGCAACGGCTTTTCTATCCAGGAGGGACACCAAGGATGGAACAAAGTTATTATGTCAGTCAGGATTCCCTACTCCACCCTGCTCCAAATGTTGCCACGGTCCAAACGACCTCACCTTTTAAGACACAGTAGAAGGACTTTTGACTGATGGTTAAGATTCTGTCAAGCAGATGTAGCTATTCCAAGTCTTCTATCAGCAGTGTGGAAAAACTGTATTACAGCCTAGTAGTTTCCACATGAAAAAGGCACTGTTAATAAGACTGGAGAGCACTCTAAGTGACAATTTCCTGGCCAATTTGGGCTGTAGGTCTCTCGGGGAACATTTGAGAACTTTGAGTGAATATGTGGTTATTAGTATGATGGAATTATTTTTGGAAAGAAATAAAGAAAGAAAGGCAGATTTCTCCAAAAGCAACTGCTTCTCACTTCTATACAGCTTTGCCTTTGTAGGATTCTATTCAATGTTATACAAAGTGAATGTAACTTACTGTAATTTAACTTTTTCCCCAAGTATTCACTTGATTTTTGTGTATAAAATGTGTGTTGCACTCACAAAAGAAACACATGCAGCCAGCAGTAGTATTCTGACCAGGAGATCTTCAAACTGCTCCACCACCAACTCCCAAAGGGATTTGCCTGTAAGATGCATTGAAAACAAACAGTCAGTAACAACAGGTTCACATGCATACAGATCTGGTTAATATATATTTATATATATATATCCATAGGTGTCACTTTATTTGCTGATGGCTTAGCAGCTCACTGTGTGTGCATTTGTATTCACAAAATAATGTCCACTCCCAAAATTTACTCCTCAAAGTCCACAAACAAAAGGATCTTTGGTAAAGACATCTGAGCGTGTAGTTTAAAGAAGGGAGGAGGCACTGTGGAAAAATCAATATTTACCTTCTTCAGCTGGGAGCTCTGTGGAGGTTCCAGCGTGTCCATTGTAAAGGAGGAGGCGGGCCATAGAGGAGATAAAGAAAGAGCAGTTAATATATTTGATTTAGATGCTTGGACACACAGTGTTGAGAGCTGTGATGAGTCATCCATTTGATGTTATCAAAGTAGATTTAATCAAGACAACCAAGCAGTAACAGATATAACTGGAAGATTTTAGCTCACTTTGAAGTTATATGAAATCATGAAAATTACATTATTCTGAATGAGATGAAAATAAAGATCAATCATAGATAAAATCATCATGCACTTATTTATTTATTAGACATTTTCTTGCAGTTAAAAATATATAAAAAATAACCAAAATTGACGTGCGAAAAGTTTGAGTACATTTTAGAAACTCAAATCAAACCTCATTCACAAAACAGCAGCTTTGTCAACTTAAAGTTGTAAAATAGTAATCTTTGTGTTTTACACTATAAAGTACATGGTAAATGCAGAAATTTGTGAAAAAATTCGACCACTGTGTACTTTCTGAACTGAATAATCAAGAATTTTAGTTCTAATTAGGAGCCAAATGCTGCCTCTGATTGGCTGTGCTTGGGGTGGTCTCTCCAGTTTCAGTTTTATGATGGTTAAAAGAAGTTTTTAAACCATAATTTCCACCATAATGAATAAATGTCTATATTAACCATGTGTCGAAAGATTTATAATAGGAAGCAGTCAGATTTAAAACCTAAATCATGTTTGCAGTGTAAAAATCAGCTACCCCACCTAACCAAATCTACTACAGTCTTGAAGATGTTTAACTGTAACTGTTTGTAGAGAACTGAACAACATCAAAAAGCATTCATCGCAGCTTGATATTATTCATCCTATCCATCTGCTTTGTTACTCACGCACCACTCAAAAGTGAAAAAACTGTATTACACACTCAAATGGCAGATGTCCAAAACATTTTTATTTTTCAGCACCACTCAACATCACAGACTTTACAAACCTAGTGAAGAGGCCTAGCTTCCTCCAAACCAAATCAAACTATATTTATGAACTTTTTTGGTGAACATACATGATATGCATGCTGTTGCTGAATTGTGGCTCTGACCTGATTTCTAGCCTAATTTTGATGTCTCGCATTCAGTTTCACAAACACACTTTTATCCACACTCCAGAGTACACAGTGGCAAGATGGGCAAGTGTCTTCATGACCATCCCATCGTAGCACCTAGTGTCCCCAAAGGTCTCCCGTCTAAACCAGGCCCAGCCTTGCTTATCTTCTGAGATGTGATGAGATGAACCTGGTATGACCACTTACACTTTGTGTTGGTCATTAAATATCAGAATGACATACTGTATATTCTCCAACAAAAGTATTTTACTAACACTTGTCAGCAGGCTTGATGGCCTGCTTAAGGAACAAAAGTAAACTATGTTGTTTAAAGAAGCACTATGTAACTTTTTAGGCAGAAGGTCCGTCATACAAATGTATATTTAATGCTTTGCCTGGAGTGTCCAGAGCATGAAAATAAACATATTGCTATGGTGATCAGTGACAAGTAGGGATGCACTGATCCAGCTTTTTCAGTTCCGATACCAATTCCCGAATTAAGGAATTAAGAATTTGCTGATACCTGATATCAACCGATACTAGTGTAAAGCCTGAAATAGCTTTTTGTTTTTATCTTTTTAAAACATAAGAAACTTGATCATTTTGTGTTATGTAACTTATTTATATTGCAAGTCACACCTAAACAACTTAATGTGAATAAAATGTCAAACATTCATCAGCCAGTAAACAAGTCTCATTATGCCCAATTAAAGGCACCGATATCATAGAGCCGATACCCGATCGTCATAGAGCCGATACCCGATCCAGCAAAATATCCTGGATCGGCACCGATATTCGATCCTAATATCAGATCGGTTTATCCCTAGTGATAAGTCAGATCTGTGGAAGAAATAAATGTATTTAATTTTGTTTTTTTGGGTGTGACTCAAACACTAATTATAAATGCAATATAAATAAGATAAATGTCATTGCATAGAAAGCAACATTTTCAAGAAAAAAACTTTAACTAATCAAATACTCCAGCAACAGGCATAGCTCCACAAAGATGAAAAGAGATTTTCACCCGTGCAATAAAAAAATATAACATTAGAAGTTGTAAAAGTATCATGTTCTGGTTCAGGTGTAAGATAATCTAACAAATTTCTGCCAAACCCAAAAACTAGTCTAATCCACTTTGGATTTACAGTTTGACTAACAAAACCTGTCAAAAAAAGCAAACACAAATGACAAAGTGAGAGAGTAAGATCGTTAATGTTTTAGATCATTACATTCCGAACACTTGTCACTGTAACACAGTGACAAGTGTCAAGTCCAACGAACCAGTGCAGAGGAGGTCTATTTCTGCAAACAGCTCAACACCAATCATAACTCATATAATAGAGCACAAGCAGAATGACATGGGAAACCGAGCAGAGGAGGCACACTCCTGGGATGCAATGACATCACTGTTCTGCTCCAAGCCCTGGAAATCCATGTTTTAAGCAGAGCTGCTCCACAAGGGCCAAACGAGATCCTGCAGAAGAGGTTGGGCCACGGAGTTCATCCAAAACCAAAACACTCTTTACTTACGCATTGCAATAACTACAGACAATAACACAGCCGTAAAAGTACATTCAAAAATTCAGGGCTTAGGTAGTCAAAATTCAACGCTGTAGGAAGACTTTGCACATGAGGGTAAAAACAATATATTATTTAATATTTAATTCAAGTCCATCAATCAACAAAAAATTGAAATGAAACATGATGTTGTCATACAAGCGCCATCACATTCAAGTAAAAGTACAGTTTCTGAAAGCAAAAAAAAGTACAATCTCAAAGTTGGTGTGTGGTGTGTTGGGGTGTGAGATGAGCTTTATGGTGAATTTATTGATCTGGTTTTTATCATGCGATAAATATAATTGCTAGAAATGATGAAGTTGTTGAGGATTTGAACTTGCCAACTTGGTCACAAATCGCTGGCATATGGCAACAGCAGTGCACATGCTTTAAGAGGAAAAAATCTATAGAATAACTAACCCGTTTTAAATGTAGGGAAGAAGATATTAAAAAAAAAAAAAAAGAAAAAGTCACCATATTTTGTAATACTAAAGTAAAGTACATAAGTACAGTAGTCGAACACACTTGCCACCTTTGAACCTCTGTTAACACTCTTAGTGGGAAGACATTACATCCTCCCCTGATATTAATATCTGATGACTCATAGTGAGCACTGCTTCAATCAGCTGACGTCGGACATGTTCAAAGACACAGGGGGCATTTGGCTGCACTCTGCAGCACAGAAGTGTGGCAAACTCCAAAGTGAGTTTTGCTGTTTCCACACTCCACTAGCCTAACAAAAGTCTGTTTCCCCATTACTGTGCCTCTCCCGGTTGTATAATGTTTTTTATGGCAGACAGTCTGGCAGCCACTCAAATGCTGCAGACAAACACAGACTCTGAGTGGACAAGACCAGGGAACAGAGAACCAGAGGGCTGCAGAGCAGAGTGGGGTTCCCCGGCTTCCCCCTGCCAAGGATTCCCTCACAGTCATCTGGCTTGTGTCAGCTGTAGGCTTGCCCAGTCACATTCCTGAGTACTGACTTCAGCTCTCCCACTGTGTCCCCACACCACCTCCTGCTCCACAGGCCAGACAATGAATAAAAGACCTTGTTTACGCACCACAGCTTACAGAGCAGCAGTGCTAGGCAGAAGGGAGACACTTCCTCGTTATGGCCAACAACAGTGGGGCGCAGCATCCAGAGACAGGAACAGGAAACTGGACAGGTGCACTTGAAAAATAAACTGAAAATAAACTACTGAGATGTACATTTTCACAAAGAAGGTATCTCTTTTTAACAACTACGCAATAATGCTGAAATGCATTAAAACTAACAAGGTGATGTTTAAGCATTAAGCAGGACCTTAGTTTGAAAAAAGAAAAAAAAAATCTAATGGGCTACAGATTATGCGCCAGCAAAACACATCTCAATCAACAACTGGCAGCTCAGAAGAAAAAGTTGTGAGGTAGATCTAAAAAGAATGTAATGTGAGCTTCTAATAACCAACTATATATCCTCCTTACTAATGTATTCCCCTCCGGAAAAGGTCGGCATGCATTAACCATATTCTCTTCTCCTGTCTAAGCCATTATGTGAGCGCAGAGGGCATCAGAGGGCAACACTTGCTTCATTAGCATAAGCGTCAGAGGCGGGTTTCCCCTCTCAGATGATGTCAGATGGCTCCCAGCAGGCAGCTGCCTCAGACTGCAGCAAGTGTTTATTTATTTATTTATTTATTTATTTATTTTTTTTTTTTTTTTTTTTTTTTTTTATTTATTTATTTATTTATTTATTTATCCAAAATGAACATGTCTTTATAGCCTGATCGTTTCCATTGACGGACTCTTAAATGTTGAAAATGCATCATAAAACAGAATTATTTTATGTCTTTGTTTTGAAGGTCAAGCAAGCACCATTTCTGAACATCTAATTGAAGTCAGACAGTAAAGAAGCTCACCACACAGTAAAAAGTGATCCATTCCCCAAGCAGCAGAGTGAAATCTGTGCTAACACCAAGCTATTTATAGGAGTCATTTCTCATTTAGAAATCAGAGCAACACTTCTGACCAATCACATGCTCAAACAGTACAACTTCAGATAGCTCAAAGTGATGCAAGGGATGTATGCCAAATGTAGCCAGTATAAAGAGAAGTAGTGGAGTAGTTTATGGATAACATAAGCATGCCACAAAATCATAAACAAACAGCTGCCTAGTACAAACACACAGGTTGAGTATGCATTTGTAGAAGCATTTGCTGGCACCTCAACCTCCGACCACCTCCAAGCATTCCCTAACATGGATGTTTTTGGTTTCAGGAGTTTCATATGGACTGCAGCCTTTTTGGGGTTTCTAGATGAAGAAGAAAGTTTTCAAGGCTACTGACCAACATATTTTGATGTTGTACATTCTTAAGTCACATTATCATTAAGTCTTTTTTTCTTTGGAGTGAGTTTTGAGCTTTGTTCAGTCTGAACTGAGGAGTCAACCCTTGTTGTGAGAAGGAGATAAGATACATAGCCACAGAAAATATTGTGCTATATTTGATTGATAATTGATCAATCAGTCACATACAGATAATATACCATTCTCAGTTAAAGGATTGGGATCAACTCTAGCTTTGATTAAAGTTTAGTTTGAGGTTCTTAACCAAAATATTCTGAACTTGTATTATTTTGCTCATGTGGTGGATCATATCTGTTTTGTTTAGTTTGTTGTATTCCAATTTTAAAGTTTGTGTAAAATGCTCATAAATTACACATGATTTTTATAATTTGCTATATATATTGTTATAAAAGTATTATAGAGTGCCAGAGTACATATGAGGTTGTAATTCTTCAGCCCACTTTGCAAAAGGATGATGGTGTGTGTGACAGACACAAAGGTGGGAGGTAAGAGGAGACGATGACATGCTCCAACAAGACAGAGACTCCTCTTGAATGCTGCTGGGGCAGTTACACACAGTTCACACAGCAGCACATACAGCCCACTAGAATAAGTCTGTGACTCAATGGGAAACAAATTACTTCTCAGTAACTTAACTCCCCGCTCTAAGTGAAGTGTTTATACTAAAAGGTTAAGTCTGAGCCAAATTAGAAGCTAATGTCTGAGGGGTGTAAGGAGGTGCTAGTGCCTTGAAATTCAAATACAACATGTTTTTTTGTCAAGTTGCAGAACAGGAAGAGATACAGAGTTACGAGCCAGTTCCTACCAGGGGAGGTTGTGGTAAAACACAGCGTAGTAGCACAATAATAATATTGCATACTTTTCCGATGATGGCATTAGTTAATGTCCCAGAGCACAGTTAGACATGTTTAGGGCTGCATTAGTGACAAAAAAGCACCCGCCCTCAGGTTCCCAGTAGAAGAAGAAACATAAATGGGAATGTGGATCAGGAGATAAATATAAAGCATTTAGAAGAAAATATCAACAGTCATTATGGCTGCAACAAAAACAACAACAACAACAAAATTTCACATTTGAACGCAAGAAAATGACATAACTCAAAGGTGTCAAAAAGTAAAAGTCTGCCTTTTTCAAACAATGAACACTATTTGAGATATGGCTACATGGCTCAATGGTTTTCAGTGCTCACAAAAGCTGAAAACAGGCAACTGAGGAGACCTGCTACTTCCATGATATAATTTGGATCTGTAACTTCTTATAAATTCAAAATACATTTTTAACTAACTTTTTGATGTGAGAGATCCATACAAATTACCCAAAAAACGCTGAAAAGACCATAATGGAAGGTGCAGAAACATCAGACATCACTTTCAGCAGGAGAGACACCTTTGTTGTACAGAGAAAGCCAATTATTCATAAGAATGGAAAAAGACTGAAGTCCGTGGCTGATTTGGGTTTCCCTATGATTATGAAAGCTGTGACAAATATAACAATTCTCTGGGGTTAGGGAAATGCAGATGTAGAAAGGTCACAGAACTGTGAGAACAATGGTTAAGGATATGTTGAGGAAAAAAGTGTTTTTCTTGTTTAATAGAAAGGTTTAAGGTTCTCTCTTGACACTATAATTAAATTGCATTTCACAAATTGTTTATAAAATGTCAATTTGCGCATTTCGATACAAGCATTTAACAACATTGTTTTTTAAAGTATTGTATGCTGTAAATAAACTTGTCAAGTGACAACAGAACAACTGTAGTCATTGCTCTGTGATATGTTAAATTGTGCACATGGAGAAACACTGATCTGAGCAGGCCGACTATCAGCAGGGCTCTTATGGATGCTTGTAACAAAACACCACATCTTACAATCTTGCAGGGCACTCAAGTCTACAGAGGTATAGAGGAAAGTGAATAAGTTCTTTTCAGCCAGCCTAAAAGAAGCAACCAAAGCCGATTACTCAAGTCAAAGTGGCTACCTAAAAGAGAAAAGGGTATCCCCATCTTTCACGACTTATCTGCACACACTCTTGCAGCCAGGCAGGAAGTGCACTGCTCAAAACCAAAAGAGATGTTATCTGCGGCAAGACGTTGCTTTTTCCATGAAGTCATCACCAGCCTATGGGTAGAGCGGCGGGCTGCAACAAAAGGGCTACTGTTTGAGTGGCACAATACTCCACACAGCTTGGCCACACATGCAAATGACAGGCCAGTACATGGAAAGGTGGGTGCAGTCAGGTTCCAAGTCTAAAACGCGCCATCAATACTGTACTCACAATGGCAATTCATCACAGGAAAAACTAATAAGAACATGTTCATCATGAACAAAATAAACACTCCTAATAAAGGCCTGCATTGTCTTGCATGTACTTTGTGGTAATTTGAGAGTACAAGTATACGCCATACACTTTACAATTGTTGAAAGTGAAAACAGGTTGTACAGGAATGTCTGTTTCAGTATCTGTGCCTGCATCGTGGCTGGCTGCTGTTCACTTCCGTATCTCTGTGACAGCCAGGAATGCCCATGTTCAAGCACACACATGCAAAGAGACAAACAGTTACTCAAGAGTTGCACTGTCAATGATTTTGCTGACTGTTTGACGTGTAGTTTGTATGAAATGGTCTTGAATGTAACCTGAACGAAACACAGCTGACACTGGACAACATTAAGTTCTAATCACCTCCCACTGACGCCCTAAAATATAATAAATGATTTAGTAATAAAATGAATAGTGCACAGCTGGGATCACTTTTGATGATTATTATAAATATATAAAAGGAGATGTGCTATGCTTAGTTTTGAACTATGAAGTAGATCACAATTTACATTTTGTTCTTTGTAAAGTGCAAGATTATTGTTGTAAAAGAGCTTAATAATAGAAACAGTCCAACTGACTTCCTGTTCAAAACTGCAGAACTGATAAGCCCCGCCTCGTCAAAGTGACATTTCACTGTAGCAAGCATTTGCATGTGTTCATTTTTAATTCAGGACGCTTCATGTCTCATTCAGACTCAATTTTGAAAATAGTTACAAGTTTATAGATGTGGGTGGGGTTAGGGCGAAGGTGACAACAAGACTTGTCAGAAGGCTCAAGCCATAATAATATCAAGATGATTTTACTTAAACATACATCAACCAATCAAAAACCTTCATTACACTAATGATGAAGACAGTTGTGCCAAGGTTAAAAGCTCCATAAAACTGTCTTTGCATATGTCCTCTTTAATAATAAAGATAATGACTTAAAATCTTTGGCTCTACATTTCAGAAGTGACAGGAATGTGTAATAAAGAGTAGTCAGTGAGTCCTACACCTGCATATTAAAGTTTAAATGTTTGCCTTTACCTGCAAAGTATTACGCTATTTTATCCGCAGTGATAATAAATAGGCAACATCATCACTGAATGTCCCTATGATGTTTCCACTGACTCCGCGCCACGGGGAATAGGACACTTCAGCTCCACTCACGACTTGCAGAAAAGCGCACACAGGACAGACGCAGTGTGTAGTAGATGGCTCAGTGAAGTTGGCTTTGAAGGAGAAGTACTCACCATTCGCACCAAATTTCTCTAGGTTGATTCTGACTTGCTCCTGAGTCAGCCCGTTGTTCTCGTTCACATCGAAGTAATTTAAAACTTCAGACGCCGATTTAGTGTGCGCATTTTCCATCTTGGTGGCGGCAGTGGAGCGGGGTAATTTACTTGATCAAGTCGGAGTGCATGTAGTGGAGGAGCATGTATTGCAGGAAGCGGTAAAGGTGAGGGAGAAAAGCAAAGGTAGGCGGCGGTAATCCCCGTGAAGTGAGCCCCGGGACGGTGGTGGTGGTACGGTGCGCTGTAGTGTCACCTGTCAACCCTGAGGAGAAGGTACCCTGCGCCACTCCGGCTGTGGCTGGTCGTCTACAGCTTCTAGTTCATCTCCATCTGAAGGTGAGAGCAGTGTGGCCGAGCATTGCACCGCCTCTAGTCTGCACAGTTCTGCCTCCTGCGCGCTCATTGGCTGCGTGCACCTGAGCGCAACCACCAGCCGCCACCAGCACCATTCAAAAGTTTCAACCCAAAACTCAAAGCTAGGTTGTTGGTTTTTTTTTTGTTTTTTGTTGTTTTTTCAAGCTTGTTTATGAAGATTCCCTTTAAGATTTTTGATGAAGTGCAACGCTTTTGAGAAAATGTTATTGAACTGCAAGCTGCTATACTTTTAGGCTAATTTAACTGGTACAACATGTGTATTCATTTTATTTATGTTTTTTTAATATATACAAACCAGTACTATTGAGCAGCTAATTTTCTAGTTTGATCTTGAGATAAAATGACATGATTCCTTAAAGGGGACGTATCATGCAAAATCAACTTTAAAAGTGACATCTGTCGTTTTTAATGTATGTATTTAATAATAAACCATGACATAGTAGACCAGTATAGTATAGGCTATATGTTAATTTTAAAATGTATAGCGGATCCAATGGCTTTCTGTTCAATACAACAGAAATTAAAAACTCTGCCTCTTGTCTGAGTTTTCTGAGCATTTAAGTATCAGTTGTAGGTCAATGCAAGATTACTCAAACATACATGAATCCATCCAAATACAACTTTGAGCAAACTAATGTTGAGAGAACACTGCTATGATTAACTCAGAAAAGGATGTTACAGATTATGTCCACTTTAATGATTCTTTAGCCATAGGACAGCAAAGCTTCCTTGTCGATATTTTGCTCAAAGTTGTAAATGAGTGTTTTATAGTGTATTTGAGGTTTCACCCATCCCCTATCCCCGCCCTCTTCCCTATATTTAGTGGTGATTATTTCAAACATGAACATGAGTAAAAAGTTTGTGCCGCATAGTCAAATAAAGTGTAAATGAAAAGCTAATATTATTATCATTATGCCATTTTAGATCAATTTACAGCATAAAATGAACAAAATGTTATGTTATCTGGTATTGGTATTGATATTCATTGATTGGTATTGATATTACCTGAAGAAACAACAATACCATGGCTCCTTTTTTGGTATCATTCACAATTTGAGAGTAAATTTACCAATAAAAGGCTTTAGAACTGCAGTGACATTTATATTAGATGACTACATTGGCCACAGTAAAGCAATCATACGCTTTATTAAGACATGCAAACAGAAGTGAAACCCCTGCACCCTGTGGGCTTTGTTTATATATCTCTGGTCCGATCTTCAGCACATGGGGTGTATAATAGGATGCCTATAACATCAGCAGTCTGACAGCTGTGCAGTGTGTCCTTGTGAGGATGCCAGACTGTTCTCTCTGGGGGACTTGGCATGTCTTCCTCTGCTTGTATTTATGTGCAGGCCTGTAATGACCCAAAGACCAAGGTTGAATAACTCTGCATAGCAAGAATATTTTTACCAAACAAATGAATAAGCTTCTCACAAGTTTCACAACAGATGCTCATTTATCTTGTCCAGTTTACGACCACCTGTCTGTTTTGCTTTGGGTTGTTTAGTCTACGAATCAGCTAATCGTTTTATAGCTAGAAAAAATGTGTTGTAGCCGACTAACTTATTTGAATTAGATTAAAAGAATTCTTAAGGACAAACACAAAAAAGTGAAAACCTTAAGTGAGTTAGCGGAAGATTTGAGAGTTAATTCTGATGTCTATACAGAAACACGTTTCCTGTTATTTTGTGTATAGCTGTTTTTGCATGAACTTGTGGTCTTGTTAGTACAGATTAGGTCTGATACATGGTCAGATCATAGAGATACTGAAGCGTTTTGATAATGTTAGTCAACCTATACTTTCTTACCAATTCCTATGTGTTTTTTAAGTTATGTTTTGTAAATACGCTTCTAACAAACAAAATACATTGCATACCAATGTAAACAGTCAATAAAGCAAAACTATGGATTGCTTCATTGGTGTATGTGTGGCTACTGCAAAGGGATAGCATATCAACAAATTATCAATTTCCTGTTTGCAATTTAGTTGACTAGTTTTTGTAGCTCCACTGAGGCAGTTTTTGTTTCAGATAACTTTGGTGAGTCACTTTAGGGAGAATGCAAAACCCTTCTGTGTCATGACAGGAGTGAAATATAGGTCTACTGTGGAGATTACCGCAGTTAGACGCAGACCTTTATGGGCTTGGTACAAAAGGAACAAGGTGCTCTGAATCTGTCCCGCCTCACAGCTGCCCCCTCTCTCACACACAAAAAATGCTTATGTAATATTTGGGGAGTTGCTGTTCCAATTGAAACCTGGTTTAGTGGTTCCTCTTGGATTTCCCTCTTTCTCAACATAAAGAATAGATCAAGATTAGATTTGTCACACATTAACAACCACCCATCTTCAGACAGGATAAAAGCATGCTTATTAAAATATAGAGCTAGTTTTAAGAAAGACAGTCCTGTTTTAGTGCAGTAGAAGCTCTTTAGCAGAGGAAATCCCCACCTGGACCCCTTTTACAGCTCTCTCTCTCTCTCTCTCTCTTCTCTCTCTCTCTCTCTCTCTCTCGTCGTGCTCACTGGGGGACTGTGCTGCCACTGTGCTCCAGTCTCCAGTCACACAACATTTTCCACACAGTGCCATAGCATTTGCCTTCCTCTCTTCCCTTGTATCTTTCATTTGCATAAGGGAAATGAGCCGTGGCCTGCACAGAAAGAAAAGAAGAGAAAGATTTTTTTCTTTCTGCTTCACTCTAATGCAGATAGAGAGCCGCATAACAGTCCTAACAATGTACAGAAATGACAGATGAAAGCACACTTAAAAGTCAATGCTGTATCAACTTCTTAATTGTAGGTCTACATGGTGATTAAAATAACATAGTACATTTTTACATTATACATTTTTTGCAAATTAAACACTTTCTTGCAGCTTTCTAGACACTGAGGGAAGCAGCCATTAAGTTATGGTCAAAATTATGCAGGGTCATTGACTTAGAATCAGGGAAATATGAGTTTATCACATTGAGAAAGCAGTACCTGACAGGAAGCCCAAGTGTGTGCAGAGTGAGCAGAGGAGGTTCCACCCAACGCCCCTTCATTATGAATCCTGTGTCCGTGTTTCCCTCTGTCCTTCAGGTCTCACCATGCAGGAGGGACTTGGCACATCTGTGGTGCAGTCTGCCAAAGCACTGTGGCACTACGGCTCGCAGCTCATCTGGAACAAGAGAGACAAAGATACTGTAATGTTATGACAAAAGAGAGACGCTGCTTTAACAATAGCCCTTATTTTCTACTCTGTTCTCGGAAAGAGGTTGAAATGGTAATAATGGAATGTGAAAATACAATGTCTAAAGTGATTCATTTTATAATCAGGTTAAGTCTAAGAAGCCAGGTATCTTCAAGGACTTTTTAAAGGAGACCTATTGCGCAAAAATCAATATCCATAAAGTAGGAACTTGCCTCAGTGAGAGGCTGCAACGCTGAATGATAATAATAGAAGTAAAAATAAAAACTTATGCTTTGATAAAAATAAAGACATTTAGGTACATGCAGAAAATTATGAAACAAATAAGACTAAATACAAAATATAAACAGGAATCAGATCCTTGCAAACGTGCAATGATTAATTTTTTTTTTTTTTTTTCAAAACTTTATTTATTAATTTTTACAGCATTAAGTCATGCCAACACACACACAAAAAAGAAGAAGACCCCCACCCCACCCACCCTAGCACATTTTTAATCAAGAATTTGGACACTTCATAACTCCTACTCATATCAACACTAGCAGAGCTTCCTCAGTCATTTAGAAAGAACAAATTTGTTTATAGTGAGATGTCATCGGCCATCTTCACCCCTTTAAGGTGAATTAATCTTTCATAAATATCAATATGAGTCATTCGGAGTAAGATGTGATAGCACTGAACTGCATTAGACATGCCAAATCGTCCACTTTCACCACCTGTCAGCATTCATTTTCCACTTCAACCCAACTTAAGTTGTTAATTTTAAACAACCACTCTTCTCCACCGCTGTCCTTTGCAATATCACCCTGCCTAAGTGCATGGTGGGATCTCTTCCATTTACAGTGGTGAGTCATTAGACAGCGACAGTCCCTTGCTGTCAATCAAGCCCTTCACAGAATGGGGAACCATATGAACCAATTAGCACCACTCAGTGTTTACATGAAAGCAATGAACTATGAACTAACCAACAGAAACATGTTTAGTACTTCAGGTGTAGAAAAAATCCGATATTGTTGTTAGTGCAGTATCGCTATTGTGTGGCACTGCATTGATATTCACCTTGTTCAGGAACTTGGCACCAGCGCTGCCATTATCCGTTGCCCTCGTCATTGCCCAATCTGACACCTGCTCTGATTTGGTACCTTTTTCATTAAACTCATTTAACACTTTAAAACGTGTTTATTAGAGTCTGTCTGCTGTAGCCCCAAGCATTGCTCTATTTAAATGTAAGTCAAAGTAGCTTAATGTTAAAAAGATTAACAAAAAGAATAGTTTTGCATCATTGTTGTAAAAAATAGTAGTTTTACTTCTGAAGTTAGAATTTATTCAGATCAAATTTTATACGCAAAGCCATTGAAAGTGAAAGTTTTACACAAATCAACTACTTTTCCCTTGTTCTCTCCTTAGTGCCACAACAATTGAAGTACAGTAGATTGCTACAACACTACCAAGTGTTATTTTAGTGAGACAAACACCAGTGTCAAATTTTATTTATACACAGTGTTGGTCAGCATGAATATCAACATAATAGTTTTTAGAATATGTGTGGAAAAAGTGTACATATTTACATTTTGAATTGCGAGGCTGCACAAAGAGAGTTTGCACAAAACTGAAAAATGTGAAGAATGTCAGTCTGGTAATGAAAATCATTGTGCTGGTAAGTTTAACAAAGAGGCACTAAACTTTAGGCAGAGGAGACATTCATTTCAATAGACTTTTTTTTTTTTTTTTTACCTTGAGGTGACTTTCTGACTCTGTGCTACAGCCTTACAGAAAAGTTCAACTTTGAGGTGCTCTTGATATTTTGCTGTTATGAGAGAAATAAAAATACTTTCACTGACACCAAGTTCACTTTGTTCTGTGCATCCAAATTATTGCTTCATAAATCAGCGACAGCACCAATGACCTCTTCTGCAAATGCACACTTTACAGCCTGGCCTCAAACTAAACAAAGGCAACTCTGAATAATGTAATAATAATATGTGCTTCTTCCTGCTCCGAGCGAGATCTTTTGCATGTGGGATTTGCCCTTCGGTCTTGGACTTGATGTTGTGGACCTATTAATAGCGGTGATAATCAACCTCTAAAGGCTGCTTCTATCTGTTCATCAGCTGCTCCTCTGACAGGTCATCTACAGCAATTAACTCTGCACCGAGCTGTCGACAAGTGACGAGGTCGTGAGGCGGCGGATGTGGCATTAGCGCGGCAGGATGAGCTGCTTTGTTGTGATTTGAAATGTCTGAAATCCCACTGAGAAAAAGAACAGTTTTTAAGTTATTGTAATAAATAGCAAATGTGCTTTTTTAATACTATAGATGATTACAGTGTTTAGGGTTCTGGAATGGGGGCGTCTGGAGCCAAAATGAAGCAGGTCGTGATAA
Source organism: Mugilogobius chulae (assembly GCA_038363315.1). Lineage (NCBI taxonomy): Eukaryota > Metazoa > Chordata > Actinopteri > Gobiiformes > Gobiidae > Mugilogobius > Mugilogobius chulae. The sequence continues at coordinate 20,351,428 of CM076399.1, read as the reverse complement.
GAAAGTTTGGATTTCTAGTATAGAGATACCAGTGTTCTTTAGATTAGAAATGAGAAACACATATTTACTAACCTCATAAGCCTATTTAAGCTTCACAAAAGTGTAATTTGTGGTAAATATGTGTTATATTGGTGGATACATGAAAAACAATTGTGGAGTTTAGAAAGTTGAATATTCATCAAAAGAGAGTTATTAAAGCAGGCTTTCAAAAAACTCACTTGTATGTAGGTTTTTCATTTGACAAAACCTGACTTTGAGGTTAATCCTAACTTGTCCATGAATACACAACATTCTCCTGGTCAATAATATTAAATACAGATGGAGACCAGCTAAAATCAATCTAGTAAAAGCTGTTATGATAATAGATTGAAAATGTATAAATATTTAAATACATATACATAAAAATAACTTTTAAAGACATTTCTTCATGGCAAAGCGCCCGTGATCTGGCCTTATCTGGCCTCATTTATCGATAACACTAAACAGCTGTTACCATGGAAATCCGTCATGTTTACAGCAAGTGTGCTAAACCTCATAGGAATACATTAGAAGAAATAAGCAAAAGAGCTATAGACCAATAACCTGCTTAGTCACTATTGTAAATCGATCTATCACTCTTAGAATATGCTTTAATGAATGCTACTTTCAGTATTTAGCACTTTACACTCACCATTTGTTTAACACTAGGCCAACTGATTTATGTGTGATGTTGCAAGTTTTATTGCATTATCTTCCACTTTATTTTTGCCTCCATTTATAATGTCTGAAAATCTTTGAAAGGGTATATTATCTCTTTCGTACTTTGGATAGGATTGCAAGAAAACCATGGTATCTTAGTTACAAGGAGAGCCCATAAACAGCATTCACAGGTCTGAAAGATTGTGATATTAGCCTATATGTTTTCAGTGAATAACATATGTGTATAACATGTTGGACAATTTATATCTGATAAAAAAATAAATAAATAATCATTACAGAAAAATCTGCAATAGCATTTCAACATCATGGTGTACCTTTGAAAAAAAGATCTTTGAAGTTGGTGACAGGTGAGGCGATTACATCACTTCTCATCTTCTACAAGCTGTCAGAGCGTTGTCTAAGTATTTTTTACAAAATCTATAAAGAGAAAAATGTGAGAACAAGATAAATATGATTGCCTGTTTGAGAATGTCTCCGTGTTAGCTATAAATAACTGGCCACCATGTTGTGTCTTGTGTAAGGTTCACAGTTTCTGGGATAGACTCCCAGAATAGGCAAATCACTGACCACTCAACATGTTTCTCCAGTTAGTATAAACCTGTGTCCTTAAATGGAAGCAGGTCTTAGTGCTGCGTCCGTCTTTGAGTGTGGGAGTCCTTCGTGCTCGGGCGTCCCATGGGAGCGCACACGTGTCCAGAGATGACCTGGCTCTCAGTGCGCAGTCTAATCAGTTTTAATGAAGGCCAGATGGCAGTCTCTGTCTGTGCTTCACACTCATCATTTGAGTATAAAGACAGGGGTAATGCCACAGTCTGGTGATTTGGAAATAATAAACTAATTAATCTAACACATACATGCATGTAGCTGTGACAGTCAGCCTACATTCTTAGAACTGGAAATAAAGAACATAAAGATGGAAGTATACCAATTTTAGTAAAAAAGAAGTAATACATATATACATTTGTTTTTAAAGGAGACCTATTGCGTAAAATCTACTTTTCTGAGTTTTTGACCATGCTACAACAGTGTGCACCCAAAGTTGCATTTGGCTTGATTCCTGCATGTTTGAGTAATCTTGTATTGTTCTGCAGTTGATGCTTGAGTGCTCTGAAAATCCCTGTCTTCACCTACCACCTATCCCCACCCACTTGTCAGTATTTACTTGTGATTACTAAAAAATTAGGATTGCAAGTAAAACATATGAATTGTCATTACACACTTTTCAACAACAAAAAATAGTAGTTTTTAAATCTGTGGAGGAGGCGGGAACTTATCAGTTCTGCAGTTTTGAACAGGAAGTCAGTGGACCTGTTTCTATTTCTAAGCTGTTTTAGATAATTTTTGCGCTATGCAATGAACAAAATGTGACTTATTGATCTACTTATGCCATAGTTTCTTCCTAAAGCTACAGAAAAATCACTATAGCTTCAATTTTTACAAAGATCAACCCAGTTTAGCCATTTTAGGTATGTAATATTGCTTCCTATTTGTAAATTATGACACTACTGTTGTTGCTATAGGTTACTATTTTTATTTTTTATGTTTTCTTCAATTATCTCTAAAATTGAATTGAAAATCATATTGATTAATCTATTTTTTAAGCGTACACATTAATATTACACACATTAGCCCTATAAGTTGAGTACATTTAGGTTGATTATGAGCTCGAACCTCAACACTTCCCCTTCTGAACAAATGTGCGGCCAGATTCAAAGAGAGAGGCTGACTTCCTTTGTCTCATCCGGAACAGCAGCAGGTTTCAGCGCACATAACAGCAGCCATTTTTCATGTTCTCCAGCCCTAATTACATTTGTGTGACACTAACTCAGCATCTTTACAGTGTGATGAAGAGCTTTCTCAACAACAACAGCTAATAAATATGCTACTGACAACACCAAGATTTTGTTTGTTGGGCTACATTCAACAGCAGACATAGTAGCCTAGTGTAATGTATCTGCGGACATCTTATATTGCAGAAGACAATGTGTTTCAACAGTATTCAAATTTTAAATGCTGGTGAATGAAAAAAAGTTAGATTTTTTTTTTCCTTAAAAAATAAAAATGCATCAGATTTAAATTGTAAATAATTATTTTGAATTTAAAGCTTACTCACTCACCTAATCTCATCCTGATGTTTTCACCATAATGAATTTAGAGGTGATATTCACAACATTCAGAAGTCCCCGTGAGTTGAGCTCATATTATCTAATTATACTTCCATGGTTGAGCTATACATGCTAACAAGAGCTAGCGCAGGCTAAAAACAAACAAATGCACTTCCTGGGTTTAGGGAATAGAAATATTTTTGCAACCTTACAAATGTAAACAAACAAAAATAATACATTTTAAACTTCTTACTTCAGTCAACATGATTTTCTCACTTAGCTAATGAAGTCTTTGCTTCAGAATGGTTCATTATATTATGACATAATGTTTTTTTCACAGCTGTTAGTGGCGAAGTGAGTCTGTATGCTAACAACAGTTAGCCACAATGCTAAAAACAACAACAACAAAAGTTGGACACAAATATTTTATTAGGTATAGTCATTGGGGACTATTTTCCACCTGAATAGATACATTACCAAGATATCAGAGCTTGGGGGAAATGTTTTTAAGTTATTTTATTGCAAAAAAAGTATTCCCTTTAAAGATATACAAGATACTCCTAGATACTTTTACAAAAACTAGGTATTTCATCATTTCAAAAATGTAAATTTTATTTTACAGTTGAAAAATGCACAATATTTTTCTAGCTTACAAAGACATAAGTAGCCTAATCACGCTTAAAGACTGCTGCTCAGTCACTACAGAAAGATACAATCTTCTGCGGAAAGAAAGATCTGAGATTAAGACATTTTGAAACACTTATTTGTCATTCTTCTGATGTGGCGAAGGCTCAAGAGAGCTCCTAAGCAGTGGAAACATTGAAGGAAGTCATTCAAGAGTGTCAGATGATTTGACAAGAAAAAAGAAAGGTCATTGGGTTGGTCTGTCATCCTCAGTCAGAAGTCAAACACAGTCGTTTGCTAATGTCTGGAACATTTTCTCAATCAAATTAGGTATTTGTCATTATTAGGATTAATAAGATTAGCCTACACAAACTGTCTTCAGTAGGCCTATTTTATTAATTAAGCACTTCAAGTTATTAGATTGTTTTGTCTGCTTTGTTCTACAGATAAAACCTTTTAAGAGTTATTCGTATGGTCCTGTCAGCTTGTCATTTCTGTATCAGCCCTCAGCAAATTGGGCCAGGGCAGTGTTTGAATGGAGACACTTTACACAGTGCTTATGAATTTGGTGTGAACGGTTGTGAAGTGTCTTTAAATGTCATAGATTTGAAAATGACTTTCGGATGAGAGTCGAAACGTCTTGATCTTCGGAAACACTGTCCAGATGACTACTTTGAAGACTTCTACTATGGATCACTCCTGGATGAATGAGGGACTACACCGTCCTGTGTAAATAAAAGCACGTTTATCTGTTTCTATCAATTGCAGATAGAAGTAAGTACTCTAATTCGGATGACTTGGTGGTGTTGTTGGACCTTACAGTGCCTAAAAACATACTCGCAGAGCACATGTTATGTTGCCCCATAAAACATTTTTTTATCTTGAGTTGAGATGTTTCCATTCAAAACACAGAAGTGGAAAATCTCCTTGGTCCATCCATCAAACAGGGCGCATAAACATACTTTACATGGTCACGGGCCGATGTGCAGAGAGGCCGCGCGCTGTCAGTCATGACCAGAGTGATTTTCAGTAAAGGGAAAGAATAACAGAAGAGGGCGGAGTCTGGGAGGAGGCAGGTAGGGCCAAGTCTCTGTCAAACTCACCAGCAATGTAGCTATACACGCTGGAAAATACAGAGCAGTGACCGTTTATGAGAGGACACTGGGAAACTGAAATAACAATCCTGTAAACGGATGAGATGGATTTGAATAAAAATGGGAACTGATCTTTCTTCTGCATTTACAACGCAGAGATAGTTGATTATTACAGGAAAGCTTATGCATTGACTGATAAATTAGGCAGTTATTTAAGCTTTTATGTCATGTCATTCATTGTTCAAATTTGTTCAGTTTGACCTGACCTGAAGAGTGTGTAAAGTATTTTGTTACATAAATCTTTTTTTTTTTTTTTTGAGTTGCTGTCTGCATACTACTATTTCTTAATAATTCAACTCTCTCCTTTTTTGCACTTTAGACAAAGTAACAAGGACATTAACTTTATAAAACCTTGGCTGAATCTTTTCACTGTAAATCAAGTGTAAAAGTGCAGCATTTCTCCTCTAGTTCTCCCATGCAGTAAATTCCACATTTTACACTTCAGAGTACAAGTCCAGAGAAGTCTAATATAAAATAAAATTGGTGATAAAAAATGATTTGGAAAAGGAGCATATTGCTCTTGTTTTCGGCAAATCACTTATTTCTTTTCTTTTCAGTTGCAGAAACACGGAAAATCTAGACAAGAAAATGGTGTTATTAAACTGTCTTGTAATGCTTTAATAAGTTGTCTAAAGAAATTGCAAATGATTTCCCTCGGTAATATGCATAAGTGTCATAACAAAGACTCACAACACTCTCTACTGTACAATGCAAGAAGAACAATTACTTGTTATTGTTTTAGTTACTGAAGAAATGAACTACACATAACTTTGAGTTTTGTGATACCATGCCAGTATTTTTATAACTACTTGATGGCATGCTGGGAAGTTTATTTTTTATTATTTTATTTATTTTAATGTTAAACCAACAAAGATTTTAATTGAAAAAAATAATAATATAAATGTTTATTAAACCATATTCTTTCACTACAGAGTGATAGATTAGTTCACCAGTACTGACCCAGCAGTTTAGGGTTGATTCATGGCTGTTTTGTTTACTTTTGTATATTGTTTTTGCTGATTTATTGCTATAGAAATTCTGCAAACCTGACAAGAAACATGACAAATTTGCAAATATTTCCAATGTAATCATAATTTTTTACTTCACTTCCAAACTTTTATTGTGAGTCTTGAATTGTTTACTTTTCCTGTATCCATGGCAACAGGCATGTAAACAACAATACAAACATTCTACTTCAAATGAGGAAGAAATACTCTGAGAGAATGACATAATTATGTTATCAACAACCTCAAAGAAGACAGAGATGACAAGACACTGAGGGACACTTTTGTCCTGAGGGCTGCTTTTCTCCTCAGACTGCCTGAACATCAGATCCCGACGAATCTACTTGACAAGTCTTCACATTGAAACAAAAGCAGAAACAAAGCAGGTTCACAGATAAAGCACAGCGGATGTTGGGTCCTTGGGGACAACTCTCTCTGTGAAGTTTCACTGTACTGCTCATGTTTAACCAGCACTCTCTTCATTCACAACTGTCCACCAGAACAACCACGCAGGCTCACAAGAGTGTGTTTCAATCAATGTCGAGAGTGTTTCCATTATCTATCATGAAAAGAAAGAAAAACATAGAAAGCCCACAGGTCCATTTATGCAGCTGGAGAGAGGAGAAGACTGGATCCTGTCAGTGAGGAGCTCTGAGATGTAAGCCCAGTTTATTAGCAAAAAAAAAACAAAACACACACACTGAGGGACATGCACCATCGCACTCCTCCAGAGCCCACCCACTGTTTGAAGCCAGACATCTTCTCTATTTACTTTATACTATAGTTTGTCTACAACATGCTAGTGAACTATTTTTAACATCAGCATTAGACAGGATTGTTTGGCATTTGACTTCACTTTAATCATTTGATCACAACAGGAGATAAATTACACAAAACACTTAAAAAGCAATAAAAACTATGAAAATCAGAACTGTCAACTAAAGACTTTCTTGGTTGGTTGACTATGCTCTGTCCATTAAATATTTGACTAAAACTAGGCAAGATGTGGCACTGGCAAGAACTCTCAAAAATAATAAAGACTTCAAGCATCAAACAAAGTGTGGATCACTTTCAAAACCACACTTTTTGCTTTATTGCTGAGGTAAATCCTTTTGAGGCAGAGGTCTGCCCAACAAGCACATGATTGGTTCGACCCAAGCCAACATCTAACTATCTCTCTGGATGGAGTTTTGCATGTTCTGCCCTTGTCATTGTGGGTTTTCTCTGGTATAGTGTCCTCAGCAAAATGACAAGACTAATCCTATTTTACTCAACCTTCATTTGTAAAGTGCAGAAGATCATTAACCTTCTGCGGCCACTTATGGTAAAAAAAATAAAGTCAATTCATTACCAGACTTTTATTTTATTTTCTCTGCATCATACTTGTGTTTCTAATCAGTTCATAAAAGGCTGAGATGTTAAATGTCAGAAGGGGATCCATCTGATCACCTCAATGAGAGGTGCAGATTAAAGTCCCCGAGGAGGACTGCGGCCCACGTTAGTCTTTAAATAAAGCTGTGGCCTGGTTCTGCTTCTTTTTCCCAGCACTGAGCATCACAGAGGCAGCAGAAGGCAGCCACGATCGTGGCCTACATGCACACACCAGCCCAGAACTTTCAGGAGCACAGTACATCATGACACAGAAAATAAAAGAGACAGTGTCAGTGATCCAACTATTTATTTAAGAGAAGTTTGGACAATACAACAGGTTAGTGTCATTGGGACATATGAGGTCAGTTTTGGTCAGTGTGGAGGCATAAATGCCTGGCATCATTGCAAAAATGATGGCCAGAAGGGATGGACTGCGGAGGCAAATTAGGTTCAGATAATAGACCGTGTGGCTCTGAGTGAGGGTAAAAGGCCACAGCAGTCAAATTTCAAAGGAAAATGACATGCACACCTTCTTGAATGTCTGATGTGGGGAAAAGGTGACTGCAGGCTTGTTTGGGAGACAACTTGCTCTGTGTAACGTACTGACTTCCTTTATTACATGAGGGGGTAGATGATTTCAGTGGAAGTGAGCTTTTCCACAGGTGGCTCAGACACACGACTCTTACACTCAGGTACCAGCCAGCTGCCTCTGACACACAGCCAGGCCACTCTGCATCTACTCTGCATGTTGCCTCAGACAGAGCGCGTATTAGGTTTCATTCAAATACACAACTTTGGCTTCATTAAGTCTTTTAAGTCTTTTATTTATTTATTTTTTTTTGCAAAAAAAAAAAACAAAAAAAAAAAACATGATAACATAGTTTGTTTTTTATGCATTTCATTTGCCTACACAACAAATATAAATCATCAAAGGTGCAGAAAAAGAGTAGGAAAAGTAACAAGTTACATGTCGATTCCAACCCCTATTTACAATCAACATATACATTTAAAAAAAAGTATATCCACTTTGGGTGTTTCTCACACTTCAATGATTTACAACATAGATCATAACCCTAACCCTAACAAGATGGTACATCTCAAGGGGTATTCCATAAAATAAATAAAACATTAATTTATTTTAATTTTAAGTTATTTTATCATTTTATGTATCTTAATTTTACTTGAACGGTGCCCCAACTAAGATGTTATTAATTTCTAACTAAAATGTTTACATTCTGTGTATGTTTACATTACTATTTCCCTTCTATTTCATTGTATTTTTTACTTATAGACAGTTTATTTTGAGTTTTTTCACTATATTACTACTACTATACACTACAACTAGTTTTTAATATTCATGTAACTCTTTATTTCATCATTGAAGCTTTTCTATAAATTAACTCCATTACGTATAGTTGTGGTCTGATTGGTAAAAATGTATTTAAACCTAAGATTATAAGGGTCATCCTTATCCACAAACCTTTTTTGTATGTTTTCTGGTAATTTCTTATGTCTTGCCTTGTGAATTACTTGTAGTGTTATGTAATTCACAAGATCAAAACATGGTATGATCATTATATTGAACAATGGAACTTGTATTGTAAACAGTCTAGATACAAGGCAAACAGAATGAGAGTGGATGAAATGCTGATGAGAACTTATAGAAATAAAATATTCATAAGCTTAATTTAACCCAGCAAATTTGTGCCAAGCTGCTTTTGTGTGCCCAGTTCATTGGTGGGAAAGGTGAGCTGTGTAACAACAATAAAATAAAGGATCATCTTTCAGTGCCATGTTCAACACCAGTTCTAGTACAATGAACATGTGCAGCAGAGGCTCTGGTGATGGAGATGTAACTGGACCACTGCAGCGCATAAAGGACACAGGAAACTCAAGCAGCACCTGACATGATGTGCTTTGGAGGCAATACACAGGTCAGAGCAAATGTATTAGCCTTATTGTTAATATAAACAATTAATGGCATCTATTCTAAATGTTTATGAACAAGTCAAAGAGAGTACAAGCCAGTAACACTGTTTCTCCATCCCAGAAACAAAACAGATGAAGCATGGTGTTACTTTTAATGTGCTGGTAATAAATATTTCAGTGAAACAAGAACAATCTTAAAGAGAACACTCAAAAATCTATTTTCTGAGTTTATAATTTGCACAACAACACACAAATTTATCATATTTATCTTTTAATAGCATTGAACCTTGCATAATAAACAATAGATTTTGGGATTATTCACCTAAAGTCTACCATTGAATCGCATTGCTTTGCTTGTCCCAATGTGTCCTGTGCAAAATGAATAATAATCAAACTGTTCTTTGCCTTTTGTAAAGTGAATTGGCAGTTAATAAGTACATCTTTTCGTGGGACTGTTTGACGCTCTGATAGTTGTGTACTGAATATTTACACATAAAAAAAATCATGTTATAACTTGTGTCACCACTTACAATTTCAGCTCCACCTTTTTCCATTGCTTCAAAATGTTTGCTACTTTACACTCTACGGGTGCTTTGCTTGTAATAAGTACAGGAAGACAATAAGAATATAGTATTTCTACGTGAAAAAAGGTATTCCTACCAAAGAACCATTAACAAGTGTCTCTTTAAAGCCATTTTAGGTATGCTGTTAGAAAACAAAGCAGCATTTATCCATGTTCAGACAGCCGTCCACTCCCCTTTAGGTAAGGTAGTAACAGGCACATGGGCTGTCATGTCAGAAACCACCACAATCCATTTTAGCTGGAGCCACAGGTGGTCGCTCCTATAACAATGCTTTAACCCAGATGGAAGACGGGCAAAGAGTGAGATCCAAACCAGATATCTCGCTCCTCTCCCAGCGCACCCTGACAATAGCACCAGCAGAACGTCCAAATAAGAGTCCTGGGAGTTAGCGCGCTTTATAGTCTCACTGGATTATTTAAACTACCCAATTATGCCAGGCCCTGGGAGATCCGCCCCATACAAACCTCGCTCCCAGGAGGGTTGAAGGAAGTAGGGCTCATTATGGCATGTTACATAGGCGGGACAGGGGCTCAGACGGGGCCAGAGGTGAACAGAGGTGACAGGGTGTGTGTGCTGCTGGGTAGAAGTGTGAACATGTGTACAGTTTAAGATGAAAACAGACTTGATAGAAGTAAATTAAAGGAGACATTCTAAAACTTATTATTTAGCTTTAGATGTCTTTCTGCAATTTTTCATCAATAATTTACTCTAAGTTGTATTTTGACTGATGCCTAGAACACTTTACAGTGAACAGAATGTAACATTTTGATTTGCTTATTCTAATAGTTCAATAACAGGTACATGAGAAAACAAGCAAATTATGTCTCCACATGTGATAGAAGCGTTCTGCTTCAATCATTATTGTTACTTGCTGTAAAGAACACTCAAGTCTGTTTTGAATTTTTGTGAGTTTCAAGTAACAACTCTCATAAAAAGATATTATTTGTTTATTATGCTACCTGTCATTTGTGGTGTTGTTGAAACTCTGTTTTGACTAATCAGATTCATCACATTGGTGTAATGTTATAACGTGTGTGAGGTTACAACTGTTGAAATGTATAGGGATTGTTCAAACAGTTTATTTTTGTGCATTTCATCACACTCACCCAATGTAGCCAGCTTTAGCTTAAGTCAATACGTTAAGCGGGTCTAATCCACAGGCGTTGTGTTTCATTATTGTAGGTAACAGCACACTGTGAAGACAACTCCTGCCACTTGCCAATCATGTGACACATGCATGATTCTCTGCAGTAAAAAAATATGATCATCAAAGATGTTTTTAGTTTATTTTACCTGCAATGTTTCAGTCTTTCTTTATCTACAAGCTGGTGCATCAATCCAAGCTCAACAGTAACAAGTCTTACAAACTTTCAGACAAAACAACATAAAGCAGAAAATGTGTGCTCCATTGTTTGAGCTGGAGGCAAGTGTAGTTCATTTCTCAGTGCAAATAAACAGGGGGAAAAAGTACTGAACAGCCTATGAACAGCCAGGAGGAAACCATGTGCCTTAAAATCCCAAAGCAGCATGGGCTACACAAGCACAGGCCCTGATACATGTGTGATGCCTCAGCCGAGCTGTGTCACAGAGCATGTCACGTCAAGAAAAGTCACGTGACCATCACAGTCACTGTATCATAATGTATCACACTTTAGTACATGTGGCACCAGTTCTACACGACAGCAGAAAACCAGAGATGAGAGAAGGTTCACCAATCCAGAAAAAATACTTCATGTCAATAAGACTAAGCTAAAACTTTTCTTTTGTAATATACTTTATATCTATAAATTCTGGGATGATTTCCGTTGATTTTTGGGTTTTGGAATCTAAAAACGCAAAAACTACTCTCACTAATACAAATTCAACATAGTTAGCAGTTATTTATTCACCTGCACACAGGTGATGTTGTCAGTCGGTGGCCTAACTGGATAGAGTGATGTGCAGTGTGAATGGTCAGAGGACTGATACCCACGTTGGTACTTTTTTTTCTCTTAACTTCAAACTTGTGTGTGTAGACAAAAATATTAATGAGTTTGTGTGCTGCTGTAATTCAAATGTTCTATATGCAAATGTTTCAAGCACAATGTACAAAATATTCTCAAGCACAGGCAAAACGTGTTTCACTAATCATGAGGTTAAATATTCCTCATTTCACTTTATCACAGTGAACACAGACTCAGTTATTCACAAGTGGAAAATAATACCTTGCACTTAGTTGTGCAAACTCATTACAATGTAGGTTTCTTTTGTAGTAGACTGACTGCAGTACATTTTTAAACCTCCTGATGGAGCCCATACACATACCAACAGTGTGTGAAAAAGCATCGACACAGTGAGGGGACCATGAGGTCTTCTGCCCATCACAGTACAATGGAGGAGAGACAGCACAATGCACCATGTATGCACAATACTTGAGAAGGACATCTCCCTCTAGAAACAGCCCAAAGACTGCTCACTTCTGTAGCTGATGACATGATTACACAGTGGCAACATTCATGTACTGTAAGTGTGAATCAACCAAGAGTTTTCTGACCTTTCAAATGATCAACAAAATCTGTCATGTGGCAAAAGGGTGAATGAAAGCATGTTAGCAGGAACAAAACAGCTCGCAGACCAATGAGAGTGATGTGTATTTCAGGATGTGCGCAGGAGGGTGCCGTGTCACTGCTCAAGGCAACAACAGTCTGATTCATTAACACACTGAATCACTGGATATGATACTCCTGATGGTGCGCAGTAACTCAGCAGCGATGGTCTGGAGAGGCCTGCGGGTAATGGGCTGTGATAGCGCTCCAAGCCTCCCTTAACAATCTGTGACCTTTTACAGCAGCACATTCAAGTCTTTTCTGTGGCATAAATGTTTAAGAAGAGCAGAGTTTTGGTGTCGCTTTATGTGTCGAGGTACACTAAATGGTTAACACATCAATCAATTACTTAATGTACTTTCTGATTTTGTACCCACGCTACAACAGTCTTCTCATCATTAGTATACTCGGGGGCTTAATGTTCCATGCATGTTTAAGTAATCTTATAAAAGCTGATGCTCAGTGCTCGAAAGTCTTTCAAGTAAAACACTTATCAACAGTCATGTAGCCACTTTTCAAAAACAACAATAAGCTGCTTGTCAAAGTTCAACAGGACGTCAATAAACTTGTTTCTATTTCCAGTCATTACTGTTTTTTTTGTTTTGTTTTTTATCTAAGCAAAATTTTATATGCAATTGATCCTTAGTTTCTGAATAATACAGAAATAACACACATGTATTAAAATACTACTTTGCATGAGGAAACACAAATGTAACAAGACCTAAAGTTTGTTGCTGTTGATTGTAGACAGACAGCTACAAGACATAAATATTAAACTTGTATCTTTTCCTCAATAAATGTCTTGGTAAAATAATATGTATGTTTACTGTGAATAGATTTCAATCAGAAAAGTGACATAGAAACTTTCCAAACATTTTCATTCAGTTAAAAGCTGCCTGTCTGAAGTACAAAGAACATGAACAGGATCATAAGAAGCCAAGTGGCAGAGGAGGCACAAAATCCATATTAAACATTTCCTCATCCAGATGTCATTATCCCTGTTCCCTTTGTGTCCATTATTATTTTTATTATGTGCCATTATGTGTGTTACAGGTGGAGGAAGGCAGCGCAATGGGATGAGGACTGCAGTGTTTCACAGAAATATGGTACGGTTTGCACAACATAGCGGGTGCATTTGTGTAGTCAAGAGTGTGAAAGGGAACTATCGATGTTGTATGATGCATGTGTGAGTGTGGGCTGTGGACACGTCAATGTGCACTGAAGAACAGAAACACACAGTAAAAGGCAAACATACTTTAAAGACATTTCTATTTTTATTAGAAATGGATCACCATTTAACCCAAGCAGCACTTACACGTCCAATTTCGCCATGCATACAAAATCAATGTCCATCTCATAGTGATCAATAATTATATAGTTGTACGGGTTGATATCAAAGTCTCTTCTGTGCAATTAATATTCACAGATATGTACATTCAAAAATAATCAGCCTCAAAAACTAAGCATTGTCATGAAAAGAAACATTAAAAGTAAAAAGGTAGAAAACCCTCAAAATAAACAATATATTTCTCATTAAAATAGAATAATTAATAATTGTTACACTAACATGAGTTAAATAATGATTGCTTCATTTTTAACTTTAGGCACATTGTAGATTTTGTATAAGTGAGGCGCTATGAAGCCTGACAGAGGCCATGGATGTGATGTTCATGTAAACAAAATCACAACCCTTCATTCAGTCCACAGAAGACCACTTCAAAATAAAAGTCACTCATAAAAGAATGTTTTCCTCTGCTCCACTGTCACAGGATTCACTGTCTGATATGTGATAAAGAGACTCTGCAGGAGCTGTTCAAAGGTGATGTGGCTCACAATGATTGGATTCTTTGGCATAAAACACCACTAACTATTAAATAAAGAATACAAAATCACACCAGAATTCAAACAAAAACAACTCATTTGTTTTAGATTCTTAGTTTCATAAAAATATGCTTTTTAACATAAAATTATTTATCTCTGGCATTGTGTTTTCACAATAATTGAAATATTTTTTTTTATTATAACAACTTTTTGCACAACAAAAACAAATAATTTATATATTTCTTTCCAAGATTATTAATTGTACACTGTGCATTGCACAAAGCTCCATGGAGGGTTTGAGTTGCTGCACTTTTTGCATTAGTGAGATTTGGGGACAGTTTTTTAGCCTTGTGAGAATCTGTCATAGGTGTAGGAATAATGAAATGAACTGAATGATTTTGTTAAGGTGAACTGACAACAAAACACTTTCTATTAAGGTGCAGTGATAATCATTTATATGAATCAAGTGGAATAATGTTTAATCACAGTTCTGCCCCAGTTGTAATTTGTTCTTGTTGTATGTAAAAACTATGGCTATTGTTTTATTTGTGGGTCACCCAGTGCAAAGAGCAGGTCTGTTACTTCATTATTTTAACAGGAAATGTGTACATAAATACGTATGTAATGCAGAGATGGATGCTTACAATACTCTGATATTCCAAAGTGCCCCAAAATGCACCTTAGTGTGAGAGAAGATGGCTGGGAAAGGAAAGAGAAGCGACTGAACAAGCTAGTAGGTCAGTGCACACTCCCCATGGTGACTAATGAAGCTCCACTGTCCTGGACAGTATTTTTAGGATGCTCTGCATGTCCATCGAGACATTCAAGTGGCCAAGGTGACCGCAATCCACTATGTAATCTTGTGTGGCTTATGATTTGAACAAAATAAGGCCAAGCCAAAGGAATACATTGACTTCCCATCTAAAATAGTTGGTATGGCACACTTGCCGTTCTGTTGAATAATCTCCAAAGTTCTTGTTCCAGAGAATGCACATGCTGATATATTGGATTTACCTAAGGCAGAGGCACTCTGTATTAGTTTGGAAGAGCTGTGAGTCCTCCTGAGAGGAGGGGCCTGTCCAGAACAGTATAAAAAAGGTCAATGATAAGGAGGTCACCCCTCCACACTCAATCGAAGTTTCAGAACGTGTCCTTTACATGTCAAAACCTTCAGTGTTCTCTTCAAGATGACGTGTTGATTAACTTGGTCGATTATTTGGGTAATTGATGGCCAAGCTGATAGCAGCAATGTTCCTCAGAGCCTGAAATTTATAGAATAATTTTACAAATGTATCCCTAAATAATCTTACTAAATAAAAAGAATGAAACTGAATTTTTGATTTAACTCAATGTAAAGTACATCATTAGAATAAAAAAATGTATTAAACAGACCATAAAGCCAATTTACTCATGACACACAGCGTGAATGTCACCATGTTCACTGCCTAAGGATCTATGCTTTTTGGTTTTAACGTGACAGATATCAAATAACACTGAAACAAAACCACCCACATATTCCAACCACCTCCGTCGTGGGCACCTCTCGAGTACCTCCAGGCTGCTCTGCTCTGGTTACAGGTCAGAGAAGCTCTGAGTGGTGGCTCTCATAACCACACACACATACTAATGGACCATAATTACCAAAAACATTAATACTGAGTGCAGCCTACATGTGCTCAAAGAGAGGAGGGGGTGTCAGGGGATAACTGGCTGTCAACAACTTAGTGACTCATAGCAAATGAACAAGTTTTCTAAAGAAGTTGTATAATAAAATCTAACTTTTACAAAACAATACACATCTCTCAAAGCTAAATTGAGTATTTGTTTTCACTTTAACATAGTATGTATGTATGTATGTATGTATGTATGTATGTATGTACTTGTTTTTGCATCTTTGTGAGAACCGTTTTGAGTTTTTAACCAACAGAGTGAGGACATTTTTGGGAAGTGAGGACATTTTGGCCGGTCCTCACTTTCTGAAGGGCCTGTTTTGGCCTGTTTGAGGGTCAAGATGAGGTTTTAGAGTTAGGGTTAGAATTGGGTTAAAGTTAGGATTAGGGCTAGGGGTTAGGGTAAGGGGCTGGGCAATACATTATGCCTATGAATAGGCTAAGATAGAAAAACAAGTATGTATGTATGTATGTATATCAAATAACTAAAAACTAGTCTTAAAAATTGTATAAAAATCTTAAAATATTTGCAAAGTGTGTCTCACCATGGCTGTATGTTTGTGGAGCTGCTCGTCAGTTGTCATTGCAAGCAAATACTCCTGCAAAACCCCCTGCACCTAAAAACAGATGAAAGAAAACATGTTAGTCAATCTTTCTGCAACAAACATAGGTAAAATGTCACTTAGAAGCAAGAATAACTTTGCAGCAACTAGCCTTTTCCATACACTCACACAAGTCCGGAGAACTTCAACTAAACAGATGAAATGTGTGTCAGCTAATATTAAGCAAATGGAAGTTGGGAACACAGATAAGCCGACATAGCAGCTAAATGAGCTGCAACTGTCCAAATATTGCTGGAAACACAGTCCAGAAGTCTTTTTGTTCCGTTGCACTCTGTGTTTAGATAGCAGCACATCCGAAGAACATTTGTACTGTGAGTTTGGATGAAACACAGCTTTAACTACACTAAAATGCTTCTTCAAGAGCTAGAGTTTATTGGTGTCAATTATGACTACTGCAAAAGAATCGCTTGTAAGATGTATACAATGACTAAGAATGCTTCATCATAACTGACACTGCCTGAAAGTGAAAAATACTGGCTCCACTATATAGTGCTAATGCCCTCTAGTGGTTGGTGATTGCAACTACAATGAAAATACTAAGAAAAAGTGAACTGGTTAAATCCGACTTAGTAAACATATATCCCTCCTTCCTCAGTTACAGAAATGGGAGGGATTGAAATTTTACTATATTAAAAGTTCCAAACCCTTCTGAGGGAAATCATGCAAACATGACAAAAGTACCACCACTTCAAAGGGAGACAGTGGCTTGGTGGTGTTTGGCAGATGGCAGAGACACTTTGGCCACAAGCCCAGTAGAGAACAGGTGGGCCCAGGAAAACATGTTCATCACACAGCCATGTGCGGAGAAGTGAATAGTGAATGCAAATAAAAACATTACTCATATTAGGAGTACAGATTCTTATTAGAAGTAGCAGTAATAATATTTTACCATTAATACAATAACAAACATATCATCATACTTTATTTGTCCATCTTTTGTAACATTATATTTATATTCAAAGTTATGGTAATAATGATAGGACAGTTTTGCATACAATATAAAAGTCAACAAGTTTGCAAATACAAGATTATTTTGAGACTTTAAATACTAAAATCAGTATTCATTAGAACTAGTTATCCAGCACTTTTTCAAGCTGTTCTATACCTCTTTTTCTTATTTTTTAAAATTTACTGGTAGTTTTGTTGTTGCATCTTAATGGGTGTGATTTTGGTATTCTCATACCATTTTCTTATTATTCTCATTTTCACTCTTTTGGTTTGTGTCTCTTATTTTTCTCATTACTTTTGCTGTGTAGGTTTGCCAATTGGCCACCATTTGTATTTGTTTTCAGTATTTGCTTTGACATGGCGGTTGCTTTTGCAGTAATCACTTGTTTGTAATGACGGGAGATGAGAGAGCATTACTCACAGTGGCCCGTGCTTCAGCGATGAAGAACAGCTCTGTGAGGGCTCGGTGAAGAGGCAACAGCACCGTCACAGAGGTGGGATCCTGACTCACGCTGTGCTCCATGGACATAAAGAGCTGCCATAAAGGTCGCAGCAAAGTGAGGTCACACGCTCTTAAGAGGGAAAGAAAGATAGGAGTTAGTTTGTTTCTATGCAAATATCTGGATACAACCTTTACCTCATTTCTTCCGTCACCGTCTGGATATATTGTGTTCATGTAAAGAGTATGTAAATGAAAGACTAAACTAAAAAACGTCTGGTTACTTAAGAACTACTGTTTATAAGAGCAATAGAATAGATTCACAGTAATAATCATAGCTACAGAGCAAATAACTAATATTTTGAATGAAACCGATTACTTACATCTAAGGCTGTAGTTCTTTAGTCGTTAAGTCGATTAATCGGTCGATGGAGTCATGGGTGACCAAAATTTTATTAGTCGACTAATTATTTATTTAGATTATAAGGAATTTGTATTCAACAGTAACAGAATCATTGTTCTGATCTGCCTTTTTATATAAACACACAGTTTCCTATTCATCTGTTGCGTAAACTGTAGTTTTTGCATGAACTACAGAATATTATTAGTCTTTTTGAGCAAGGTTTCTTGCAGAGTTGTCACAAAACTAAAATTTCCAAACCAATTTTGATACAACTGAATAAACTTGATTCTTGATACAACAATGAGAATTAGAATTTTCTTTCCAAAAAGACTGACATTTTCAACACAAAATGCAAGTTTATGATCACATTTTAGTTTCAAACCAGTTTTGATGAAACTCAAGATAATCTTAAACTTTTCAGAAAATGTGATTTTTTTTTCTTTGCAGAAAAAAATCTGATTTAGTTCAAATTTTTGTCCCGTTAATGTTTTCTGTATTTGTTCAAATGAGTATCTAATTTCAACACCAGTTTAGCGTTGATAGCGTTGCAATATTTTTGACAACTCGACTTTTAGCTTCAGAGTCTTTGCCACGCCCCCTTTTAAGTCGATTAATTGGTCGATGGGACATATTTTTATTTGACCAAGAATTTCTTTGATCGACTACAGCCCTACTTACATCTGAGATTGACACTGCAGGAGACGGAGCAACAAGTGAACTGCTTTAAGCCGTGGATTTCCGGTTTGCCGACACGCCACACCGACCTGCCACTCCCAGATGTCATTTAGAGGCAAGTGAGTTAGTACTTGCTCCTCAGCTAACATTTGCTTCAATATCTCAAAACCTAAGTAAAATGAAACAACAATTAAACATTTTAATCAATCGACTATGGTTGAATTACTTCACACACTGAGAAATGTATGATTTTAACCTGTCTGGAAGCGCCCTCTGTGACCTCCAGTGACTGTGAATTTGTAGCCCCACTCAGTGTTGCTCATGTCAGACATAAAGCGGTAGTAAAGGGTGTCACCTAAAGAAGAAAAACTGTATAAATAGGGTGTTGATAATCTAAGAATCAAAGGTTTGTTTTTGCTCCTACCAGGAATTTCAAAGTCTGCCCATTTCTGTGGAGAGCCGCTGAAATTATGGATGTCCTGAAGAAAATCACTGCTGCTGGACATAATCAGCTCATCACAGCCCTCTTCAGTAAAGCAGCGTGAGTCGAACTTTATGGACAGATAGATGGCTCCAGGGATGTGCACTTTATCCTGAGAAGTAATAAGGAAGAGAAAATGTAAAAATAACAGAAATATAAAAATATCAATGCATAAAACTCCCAAACGAAAAGAAATATTTAATTCTAATGTAAATAATTGCAACATTTGAATGTATAAATGTGTATATAATAAAATCACCATCACCAGCCAAATTATTGTTGTTATGCCGTTTAAAGTATATACACACACACAAACCTCAAAGTTGGTGTTGTTATCGTATGGATGTTTCGATTCTCTCATCTGTACTGCCATTCCGGGTTCTTCCATAAACTGGCAAGCTGTGAGAGATAAACTGCAAAGCATACTCTGGCTGCAGCCTTTTAGTACCCTCTGAAGAATCTGGTAAAAATATATATATTATACAAAGAACATGAACAGAAGTACAAAGCTGCAGCTTAGTGCCTTTGTCAAAGACACATGCTAACCTTCTCCCACAGTGGCCTTTCCTCCAGCTGCATCAGCATGTCCAGGATGTAAGCCATGTGAGAGGCACTGCTCAGCTCCAGGGCCTCCTCACTCAGCGGCGTCTCCACTGGCCACTCTGCCAGCAGTGAAGCCAGAACATGCCTGGCATAGAGCGTGGCAATGGCCTGGTTCACCTTCACCAGGTACTGACGAACGGCTCGATTACTGCGCACATCCAGCTCTTTGTGCAACAAAGCAGAACTTTTGGTGCGCCTCTGTTTGGCATAGCTCAGTTGCAAGTCACTCTCTGAGTTGGTGATAAGCTTCTGGGCGACCACATTGATTTCCTCTGTGGCCTTTTCACAGTGACTGGGCTTGGACTGCAGGAAAATTTGACATTTGAGAATCAGTAATCATATTTATTTCATTTGGAATTTAAAGTACACCTGGATTGAGAACGGATATTTATTTCTATTATAACCTCACACTAATAAAGCCCAGAGAATTAAGAGTAAATGTTCTTGACACAAAATCTGTCCAGATTGACAACATTGAAATTTGACTATAGATTTTCTCTCGATGTCTGAGAGACTGTGCATAAAATACTGAGCAATAAACAATACAATGAATAAAGTTAGTGACTGAACAATATCAAATTTGAACTGAACTACACAAACAAAACAGAAGCAACAAGCCATACCATATTTTACTAGGAATTTTAAGAGCCACTCACCACACAGGACACTACAATCATGTCAGTGTCCACAGCTTTTGTGTTCCTTTCTTCAGACCTAGGTCGCCTGAGAGGCTGCCATTTTTGAGCAAGAGTCCGAATTGTCTCATCCGTTTTTATTTCTTCTCCATCAAATCTGCTTGATAATGTAAAATTAGGTATTAAAGCTGTGATGAACCTTAAAAAATGTGACAATGCTGGTTCTTTCACCAACCTTTTCTGCACTTCTAAAAAAAATGAGTCTGTTCTTTTCATTTGTAGCTCATACATAGCTCTCAGAATGGGAAGAGGGGCATTTAAGGCATCATGAGTGATCTATAAGGTCAACAGATTATGAAGAGTATTTTACACGATTGGTTTATTCTTTAAAATAAAAATGTTTAAAATAGAATTCATACCTGAAAGCAAATCTTGGTCTCTTCGTCAAGGCCTTCTAGCGGGTCTGGCTTGTTGACGTCTGCTTCGTCAGCACAGCAGCTGGACTGATCAGAGTCCTGCTCCTTTTCCTGCTCTTTTTGGTCTCGATCAAGGTCCTGTGCCATTGAGTGGATTTCTCTTTTGGAGGAGTATAGCATGATAGAAAGGATTTCCAAATCACGCAGAAGCCACAGTTTGCTGAAACCTGTTCCCTTACTGCACTTCCTGACCAACAGCTGCGTTAGACCTGCATGGTGAATGGCTTTTTGGGCTTCTGCAACACCATGTTTCTACGCAACATAATAAAAACATGTAATTTATGAATTCATCATGATTCATAAAAGGTCTTTTATGAAAATATGTATACCTTACAAGAAAAAAAAAGATACCTTTAGAATGTTGTAGAGACCTTTGAGCGCCAACGAGAGGACCCAGGATGCCTCAACAGCATTAGTAGAGGCATTTTCTGGAGACATTTGCAACAAACGGCTAATTATGGAGGTAAAATTGTTCAAATAATGAACAAGAAATGCATTTTGGAATCCCTCAGACTGCCCCGGAAGACCAGTTGTTGTTGAATCATGGGCTTGAATTAGCTGGTAGTCTTTAACTAATAAAAGAGAAAACATGGTATGTAAACTGTCAGCAAACAAGCCTCTTCACAGCATGTCATTTTGAACAACCAACCTGTTTTTCGCTTTCGTGTCTTAACATCAACCACTGCAGCATGATTCTTTTCAGTGAAGTGTTTCAGTAAGATCATGTTGTGTTGTTCATTTGCATTGTCAATAAACACAGTCTGAGTCCCAACACAGAGAACCTGAGAGAATACATGTTACAAAAGTGCTAAATAGTAGATCTAGTGTTTTACACGTTGCTCTTACTAACCTCAGGGAAGCCCACTAATACTAACAGAGTAAAAAGATTGGTGCGTTTTAGAGAATTTGGAAGTTGTTGTATACAATGATCAGTGAAGGAAGCGATGACTATGCTCCAGTCAGAAGAGGTGCTCAAGCTGTGCAAAATATCTGCCACTGTACACGCCCAGTCCAGGCCAATTCGACTGCAAAAATATGAAAACAACTACATAAATAATTATCATTATTAAAATGATTTTCTATAGAGAAGAAAAGAATGACAAATGTACCTGTCTAAGCAGACAGCCCCCAGGCTAAATAGTAGTTGAGTAGTCTTCCATCCTTGGCCATCTGAGCATACATCTCCTTGAGGAAACAATTCATATTTGTCAGCCAATGCTTCTGTCACAGCAGCATCAGCCTCAACTGGAGTTATCCGGAGTAAAAGCTGCCCCAATAGCCCCAGAGTAAGATGGAAAGTCTCATTTAGAGAGCCAGCATTGGAAATGACTGCCCTGAAAAGCTGAGGCAGGATAGTCTCCAGACTTGGCAAGGAAAGAGCACATTCCTGGAAAGACAAAACAAGCCATTTTCAGTTGACACCTTACATTGTTTATTCTTACCCTAGGGGACAGATTGAAACAAGCATCTGCTTCTACATACTGAAGAAGCAGGTGGTAACATAGCTGCTAGAAGCCCAAGAATCCTCTCTTTGGAGCATTCAGAAAATACATGTTCCTGACGGGGAACCTGGGGAAGCCTCTGGTCTTTTATCTTCACAGGGTCAGATTCAGGACAAATGGTTGGTTCGGGGCCAGACTCTGAAAAGTTTGAAACACAAAACACAAATGAACTAAACGTAAACATTTTATTTGTTGATATGACTTGACTTGTTGATATGCTTACGTCGGACAACAGGAGAGAGTGCATCTTCACTAGATACAGAGGGTGTCTGACTGAGGCTTGAGGAGTCCAAAGTGTCTTGAGCAACAAGTTTCCTTTTCTCACCCTCACCAGTACTTGACAATGCTTCTCCAGAGGCATTTGGAACAGAGGACACATCCTTTGATTTTTTTTCCTTTCCAGGTGGTTTGTTCTGTAGAAAAAACAACAGGCAAACACACACGTGTTAGGTTTTCATATTTCATGGGAACATTTCACTGACTTACTTTCATTTCATGGACCCTAACCCTAACCTTAGTAATTACTTGCCTAAGCTTAACCCGAACCATATTTGGACTTAAAGCCATGTTGCTGAGCTAAAAATTAAGGATTTACATCATGGGGACCTGCTTTCTGTCCCCAGAAGAAAGACATGTCCTCATAAAGTGAGTGTGCATAAAACTTTTGTTTCTCACTTTTGTTTCTACTAATGAATACCCACCCAGCAACACACACCCTCACTCACGCATACTGAATTTCAGGTTTACAATAATGTGCATTTACTTTTTTTAAAAGTTAACGTAACAATGCAACAGTTCATAGATAAACAATTTACAAGCAGATTATACCTTAACAGACTTTTTGTAAAATTCCTACCTTGTCTCTAGGAGATGTAGGAGAACAGATTGCAGCTGTGCTTTCAGCAAGAGAGGAGGTATCAGTGGTGGTACTGAGCTCTTGGGAAGATTCTGGAGAGACTAGACAAGTGTCACTGTCAGAACCAGATTCATTAGACAGCAACAGAGCGAGCAGAGCTGATGAACGCAGACCTGAAGACAAGAGAATCAACTCATTTTTGCTTTTTCTTTATAACTTTGTGCTATTAGTGCATTGTTGACTGTTTTTAAATGTACTGAAGATCTGTGACAAGGTTACCTTTTCCTGTCTGTCCTTTGAGCAAACAATCAGTGATGAGCTGGGAACAGCGTGTCTGTAGAGATGAGGCTAGATTCAGTGTGACAGTATCCAGATTTTCTTCCCCACAGCGCTTCTCACTGCTCAGGTCTGAGGTGTAGAGAGCCAAAGCAGCAAACAACAACCATGAATAATTATGAATGTAAGGCTGGATTAGACGATGCCGGTCACTGATCCGAATGGTCACCATTGGGTAAACTGTAATTCTATGGGTTGGCAGATGGCTAGACATAAAAAGGTATTAAAAAATATTAAAACATGCACACACACACACCAAATAGTATTTTGCTAAATATATGTAAAGTGTTACCTGTCAGGATATTTTTTGGCATTGTAACAACCAAAGCACAGGTCAAAATCTTCACAAACATTACAGTTGATTCGGCTGCCCACAATGAGACCCTGACAATGGTCACAGGCATACTCCATGTTCACCATCTCATGATCATCCTCATGCCCCTCTGGCTTAGCCCCACCTGCTTGGATACAAACATAGTTAGTTTTGAGATTATTAAATTGGGTTGAAATGAATAAATAGGCAATGGAATGGAATATAATAGGGAAACTCACTTAGGAAGCATGTCTTACAGAGATCCATATCCATGCACTGAAGGCATCGATAACGATGCCATGGAGCCATTCTCTCACAACCGTCACAGGAGATCACCACATTCAGAAGATCACAATAGCGTGCTATAAACATGTGCATCTGTCGGATCCAAAAAGAACTTTGTTCAAAGTTGCCTGTTAGCACAGTAAATGGCTTAAAAAAGGGTTAATCTATACCTTTCGTCTGTCCTCCATAGAATCTTCTTCATCAATTTTATCATACCATTTCTCAAACATCCCATCCATACACTCATCCATCCATTCTTGGTTCTTTTTGTAGTCTGCAATTTCATCTTCTTCTGTCCACTGACTGAAGAAAAAAGCATGCTTATTGAACCAGCATTGTGTACCTGATTTTTTTCTCCAACCCAGTTATGCCATTACTTGGTGGTATTGGTGGCTATGCTGGCAAAAATTTATATTTAAAAATATTTACTTCCGTGATTAGGGTAAGGTCGGGGTTAAGATTAAGGTTAGGCTTAGGTTAAGTTAATTTGGTTTTAGGATTTGAGAAAAGTATGCTAATCGGGTAGTGACATGACTGCATTGGAGAAAATATGTGCATTGTAGATCTATGATGTCTTGTTAGACACTACCTGATGGCAATATCATGAACACTTATGTTCTCCTGTGACATTGTGAGCAATAGGTCAGGAAGTTTAACTGTTGTAAACAGAGACAGGTCTTGTAGATCCCAGTTCATGTCAAGAAAATGCAACAAGCAGGTTTGAACACAAGACAGTCCTGGAAGCAGAGATCTGGAATGAAACAAAAAAAAAAAAAAAAAAAAAAAAAAATTAAATAAATAATAATAATAACATATATGTAACAATTAATATTTAGTCTTTGTTTGATTGCCTCCTTTCAGCTTACTTTTCATTTAAGGTGCTGAAGCCTTGAACTGCCTCAACCAGCATAAGGATCATTTGATGATAGGAATGCCTCACATCCTCTCCATGCTTCTGACCACTTTCTGATAACTGAGAAAAGTAACTGGCAAAAAGAAACAAAAAAAACAAAACAAACACCTATTAATATGATGGACATCTGAATGACTTCCTTCATAAAATTCAAAATGTACCTTGTAAAATCTTTCTGACAAGCTAAAAGCTCTTGGAGAAATAAAATACAAGAAGGTTGGAACAGATGTGGCTTTCCCAGTGAATGTAAGCACTGCTGGACCATCTCCAAGACATTACACACGCTCAACGCCTGGGCTTTGTTTAGAGCCAAAGCATGTAATATGCTATAGAGACATAGAGACATAGCGTAAAAAGTCAGTATTTGAAAAATGGCATATTGACTTACTGAATATTCACCTTGCTGTGGTGAGCGCTTGGTCCTTAATAAAATTTAGAATGTGCTTAAGGATTGGATACTGATCCTTCACAGATAGTGCCAAGCGAGGTTCTTCTATCGAACGGCAGGAAAAAAGGCGCAAGCGAGCTCGACTGAAAGGAGCCTTTCGTGAAAATGTGGATGGAGAAGTTGGCTCTCCAGGCTGGGAGGATAGACTTTCTGTAGAGCCCCTGTGGCCCCTCTTGATGGAGCCACATGAAGTTTGGGTCTGAAAAATGGGGGGACAGTTTTGTCCTTCTTTTGCCTTGCTGCTTTCTCCTTCTTCTGAGGGAGGTCCTGGAGAAGTGCTGGCCTGGAAGTCACTTTCTGAAATTGAGCTGGAGCGAACAAATGGAGCACCTTTTCCCTCTGAACCTTTACGAGGCTCACTTTCCTGATTTGGTACACCACATGGAGGAAACCGGAAAAGCAACAGGCTCTTCTCAATGCACATATTGGCTAGTGAGAAAAAAAATTAGTACTCAAAAAAAAAAAAAAAACAACTCATTTACAAAATAGTTTTAGGTGTTAAGTAAATGAATTTACCGAGTGTGTCAATTGTAACTTCTTCAGATCCATCTAGCTTTTCATCGGGAACATTCATTTTGCCAACCAAGTACCTCTGTCTTATTTCCAGCTGTACAGCACAAATGAAAAACATTAAAAAGATAAAAATAACATTGAAGAACCAAGAACAGAGGTCTAAATCTAACCCACCATCCAAGTTCTAATGCTGTCTGCCAGTAAATACACATGTGCAAATTCTTCACTTAAAAAAGCTTTACATTCTTGGTTAACTGCAAAAAAAAAAAAAAAAAAGAAAAAGAAAAAAAAGCAGCGTTACAATCTAAACAAAACAATATATCCATAAAAATATGCCATTCGGTAATTATTACCATAAGCTGTCAGGGCATGATTGAGGGCTGGTGTGTGATATACCATAGCTGCCCATATTGCATTCACAGCTTGGTCAGCTTTAGGACCAGATGCCACTTCATTTCTGGTCAGCTGTTTTCTACAGCACTGCATCAGTGTTTTCATTAATTCTGTTCTGCCATCACAACTGTCTTGGGAGGGGTTCCATCGAGCAAAGTCCTCCAAAAAGCTTAACAAGTCTTCGTGTGTCCATGTGCTTATCTGGGATACAAAATAGAACTGCCCTTAGACTCTTAAAAAAGTGACACTTTGTTTCTGAAAAAAAAGTAAAAAACATCATAAATGCTGGTATGCATTGGCTGTACCTGTTCTGATGGTGCTTTGCTTTGATCACTGGCTCTTGTTTCACATAACCCATATCGTAAAACTGGTTTCCATAATGGGGAAGACTGAACATGTGACACTTTACCAGGTGATAGCTCTTTTATGCTCCGTACCTCTATAAATAAGATATGTGGAATATTAACATTAGCAATTGAAAACTGAGGCAAAATCAGGAGCCAAATCTTACCATAGGGTGATTTTAAGCCTAATGTTCTTGATGCAAAGCGTCCCATAAGTCGTGCAACCAGCAGCTCCATATCTGACATCCAAGAGATAGTGATGTCTGGCAGACCCAGTGCTGTAACAGTGAACTTGTATCCCCACTCATTATTACTGCTGTCGGAGTGGAAAAGAAACTGCAGTTGAGGCCCAGCATCAAATGTGACTTTCTAAATGGAAAAGAGAAAGATATTAAATAAGCAGTTCCCTGTAGAATCTATTAGTAAAACATTTCTCATACCTTTGGCCATTTTTCTGTTCCCACTTTCATGTCATATCGAACTTTACCTCCACGTGAATCGGTGAACTCCAAATAGTCATATCTGTAAAAATGTATGGTCAATGATGCAATTCCTGAAGTACATCACATATGATCCATAAAATTGGACAGTGGCCCAAGGTATACTATTGTATCAACATAGCAAAACCATTTAAAAACAAATAGCTCAAAACGCTGAGTCTCAGACATCGTTTCAATTTATTCAAATTATATGTAAGAAAGAGTAAAGCTCCTTAAAATAAAGACAACCTTTCCACTCAGAGGATAAAAAATAAATGCACCCACTTTATCTGGAATAAATGTTGTGTGTGCAAGTTTGGCAAAAGTTTGTCAGTGAAGACTGGCAACCCTATTTACCTAAGGCTGCAGTGACCATATTTGTAGTTTAACCTCATTGAGTGTGAACATAATGAAAAATGACTGAATCGATAAAATATTACTGTAACCTTTTGAGATTGAGGTGAATCCTGATGAGTGGTAAACCGTATCCTCAAATATTACACTTAGTGGAAAACACTTTGCAGACAATGGTGCAAACATCAAATATGTTCAGTTAAGTGTTAGTGAAGAACATCTGCTGTTTTAGAACATCATTACACTCATAATGCAATCAAAGATTCAAATTTCTGCTAAATTGCAGAAATTTAGCAGAAATTTGTAGGTTTCTGACATAATTCATATGCGTTTCTGCCTGTATCATGCAATACAGAAATAATCTGAAAAAGAAGCAACCTAACTTTAAATAAATGATGAAGAGAACCATTCAATTCAATCTCAAAGCTAAAAAGTCAGCACTTTAAGACCTGTTCCAACCTGTACTGTAACATTTAAAAAGTTACCTTTTCTCGGTTTCACAGCGTTCATCAAACTCAACCTCAAAAACAGTAGCACCAGGACAAGCAAAGATGGTGGTTTCATGGCGGCTGTTTTCATAGTTGTGTGGGGACTCCTTGTTCCATGTCCGTAGCACTACAGGCTGCTGAGGCTGCTGTGAACTCTCCTGATTAGTAAAGGAAACAGAAATGTGCTTACAACCTGTTTTGGGTCAACATCATCAGCTTCACTGTAAAAATATATAAAAATAAAGATGGTAAAGAAAGATAAACCTTAGAGAGAATATCTCCAGAATCTGTAGAAAGACTTCTGAGGAGTTCCACAAGTGAGGAGAAACTCTTGAGGAGCACACTGTGTGGGATGTCCAGGGGACACAGCTCCAAGAGGAAGATCATCTGCAGGAAAACACCACACATTTCATTACGGTATTTCAATACGTATTAACAGAATTACTGCAACTGACATACCAGCTGTCTAAAGACTATAACCAGAATCGAGTTTTGTAGTTTGTCCGCAATTTCAGCCCCAGCGTACTTCTCAAGCATAGAGTGAAGTACTGCCTTAACATTTCTCAAGAATTGCTCCACATCTTTTCAAAAGTAAAGAGAGAGAAGTACATATAAAACATTAATTCATTGTAGTTAAACAGTAATTGAAGATTGAAGATAATTATCTATTTACATAAATATCTTACATTTGATGAGAATCTCCCGGGCAAGATCCATTGTAACTAGAGTTGAAGCAATACCTTTGAGCTGCAAGTAGCACCAAGAGAGCATACTGCCCTGCAGAGCCCAGAATAAGGACAGCATCACTGTTCTACTGCTACTGCCACTCTCTTCAGCCATTATGATCTCACACTGTTAAGAAAATCATAACAAAATATTTCAATCACAACAGGACAAAATATAGCAAATATTGCAAACAAATAAAATCTATGAATTTTCACCTCTCTAGATGCCACCATTAATAAGGTCTCCATCACTGACAGAATGGGGTTTATGTCAAAGTCTGCAGGTGCGCCTTTGGGTGGAAGTAACAGCAAACCACTAGGATCCTGATCACTAAATAAGAAAAATCATTCCATTTTTTTTACAAATCTGTTGTTTCAATCTCAATCAAACTGTAATAATTAAATAATATTTACCTAAAGTAATTACAAAGGGACTCAAACGTTACTTTGACAGACTCAGGCTGATCATCTTCTGTTATATTTTTCTTTAAAGGGGAACATAAAAAATACCCATAAAATATAGAAAAGAAGAAAGCACAGTAAATTATAAAAAGACTCACCATCATGTGGAAGAGTTTTTCCCTTCGAATGTGTTTGTCTGGGAAGAAAACAGGTGCTCCATTCAGGATGGCCTTCATGGCTTCATTGTGCAAAGCTTTGGTCATTAGAGTTTCCCCCTCTGGACTATCAACAACTGCAAAGGCAAGTAAGTTACCGCTTTAAAAAAAGATGACTGCAAAATAAACCATTCAAACCACTCTTACTTTTGCAGAGATGAGTATACATTTCTTGAACAGCCTTTATTGAGTCAGACTCTTTGCTGCAAGATGTGGAGCCACAGGCAGCTTCATCATTTGTCCCTTTGGCTTCATTTGAGGACTGGGTCTCAAGTGGATTGGGCAACATAGGAAAACAGTTTTGCATCAACTGTAGAAGGAGAACTCTTGCCTTTATCACTTCATGATTGTTGCTGAGAGAGAAAACAAATAAATGCATGCAGAACAGACATTTTTGAGAGAAACTTTTTAAGCAGATGGACTGAGACTCACATCTCCCTGAGTTTACTGTAGAATTCCCAGAAGACACTCAAACTAAGGTCGCCAAAGCTGAGCATATACTTATGTTTGAAATAGGAGGTATCCTGTTACAACACATTTAACAAATGAACCAATTTTTACTGTTTAACTATACTAAACCTGTAGTTGGAAAAATGTTTAATTCAACTTAAACTTAAAAACAATGTATTCAACGTTAGTTTTAAACATAAAATGACTTATGACTTGATGTATACATTCAAAATATCTATTTGTCATTACCATGTCTTGCGTCAGAGACTGTATGAAAAACAGTGTCTTGTTTAGAAGGCAAAGACCAGAGACAACATCGGCATCGGAATTTTCTCCCTCTGGACTGAGATCATCCAATTCAATAAGCCGGTCACCCTTGGGACACAGGTACCCACTGCAGCTGAGAACCTGTACTCCCAGGCGCTCTGCTGTATCCTGCCTGGTGCATAGGAATTTAACCATCAAGAACTAAAGAAAAAGGGAAAAAAAGCAAATAATAAACTTTTTATTTTCAAGTTGTTGCCTAGCTAAGCTTGGAATGAAGAAAAAAAAGTTGGTTGTTTGCTAAATATTTTCTCATCATTTGATAACACATTGATACATATTTATCAGTGCACCTCTGAGAAAAACACTAAAGAGTCAACCTCAAAACTTTAAGGACAGTACACCAGGTACACCATTTTGTACGGCTGTAGAGTTGCATAATATGCCGTAAAACAAAATAACAGTAAATACAACACAAACATTAAAATATACATAAAATAATTTCAAAGATTTACCTTTGCAACACGGCACTGCTGTAGTTTGATTTCAACATCATTCCAATCTTCCTCAAGCTCAAACCAACCAATAGGATCATCTTCAGACAGCCCGGAAGTTTTCACACTACAGGCCAAAAGATAATGAAATAGAAAATGTTTCAAAAACATGTTTCAAATTTGGGGGATACTTACTTGTTCTGAACAAACTCTTTATAATCTTTGTATTCCCACGAGTCATACTTTTTAAATCTCTTGAAATGCTTTTCAGCATCAAACGAGTCTTCATCCTTGTAAGCAAATACTAAACCGCATTTTGCTCCAATGGGTCCTTTTCTCACCTGAATAAAAAAAAGAAATATTTCAGTTGGCTTTGCTTTCATAAGAATGAACCCCTCCCCCCATCACCGCGCAGATGACTTAAGAATTTACTTTGATTTTCATTTGAGTGACTTGAAAATTGCTCTGGTCTTCTGTTGACAGGATTATACTGGCTTTCCTTTTGCCGTTTTCAGTTAAAAAGCCTTTATATCAAACATAAAAAACATTAGAATTATGAAAGTTTAACACATACATATACTCAAAAACTAAACAGAAATACCGTCTCCTGCTGAGTTCTCGGACAGCATGTTTTCTGGACCAGATTTTTCTTCTTTGCTCTTTACATCACATGCTTGTAAGTGCAACTGAAGATGTTTTCCTGTTTTAAAAATATTAGAAATGTAAAATGTACTATTGTGAAGAATACTTGAAATCTTTTTGGTCAGGCAGTGAAAGAATGCTAGTCTTGTTACCATTACGATATAGAAGACGCAGTCTGACAGAGGCCATGGATGCGATGAGGGATGATGCCTTGTACTGTGTCTCTAAATGGTCACTTATACTGGACAAAGCATAGAGGACTTTTGTAACACTGCCTCTTGCCAATGCGAAGGCCAAGAGGGTTATCTCCGCATCAGGGCTCATACAATAACTACAAAGCAAAAAAAAACTTTGATCATTTCAATGTCATACACATAGTTGATGTTAATCTAAAGCCTTGTGAGATAATTAAACTTGTTTTTTGTGTGATTATGCCAGCATTACAGGTAGTGACAAAGTTGGCTTGCTTGTAACACAAAAAGATCATTACTCTGCTATTCTTAAAAGAAATCCATCCACTTCCTCCAAAATGTTCATGGAGAAAGGGAACTCAGTTGATGATGGTGTTAAAGACAAGGGTGGCATGTGCCTTAAGGTTTTTCTAGAAAAAACACAAAGCAGTTCATTAGACACAAAACAAAACTGAATTCAAGATACCAATCATATTTTAAATATATCTTTACTGTGTGCTCTGAAGAACTGTGTGTGCCAGAGCTGGGTTTGTCTCCATAGAAGCAGTGACCAAAGAGGTGAGGAGAGACAGGTACCAGATGGCTGAAGCATCCGAAACAGACACATCCTTACTCTTTGTAATCTGATATCCCAGTGTCTTCAATCCATGAATCCTTGTGTCACATCCATCACTTAGACAACGCTTAATGTTTATTTGAATATCTAGAGTTGAGACATGTGAAAACATATGGCTAAGACATGATCAATATAAAGAGGTACATTTTCTGAGGACGACTCACATGGGTGTGTGATGTTGGCATTCTCCAAGAGGGCTACATAGCCTGTAACATTGCTTGGGATGCGTATGTCTTTTATCTCCTGCAATGAACGTCTATTTTTCCTACAGCAACAGAGACGAGCTGGGGCATATAGCTGTGGTCATTGGAGGCAACTGCAATGGCCAAGCGTCTCAAAACCACATCTGGTTTCATTTTTAGTCTGGGAAAAGAGGAATACGGTCATTCAGTCAACACCATTACTGGAAAAAAACACTAGAAATGTAAACATAAAGGTACTTGCCTGATCCAGTGTGAACGAGCACTTCCATCTGACTGCCAGAAAGATGATGTTTCACCATTTGTCATTTTGTATATGTCAGAAATATTGGATGACGCTTCAATAGTGCTGTAACACTGAGTGACCACCTTAACCTTGTCTACATCCGGATCACGATTTAGCTCGGCTCTGTACTGGATATCTAAATCTTAAATAAGAAAAAAAAAATCTGTTATCTTTGCGCAAATGAAAAATGTGGAAGCAGTGTTTGCTCAAGCAAATCAAAGACTGTAATTATGTTATCACATAAAGGGCTGCTACTCACCTTTCTCTTTCTGTAAAAGGAATTCTAAATAGTCCTGGACCACAGTAGACCTCATGGTGCAGATACTGTTGTAGCCCTCTAAAAGAGGAAAAGGGATGGCACTGCTGGGAATACGATTCCTGTGTAAGAATTTGAGAATCTTAGAGGCATGCGCCCCTAACCGGTCTTGGTCTTTGAGAAAATATCAACAAAACCTACATGGAGAAGAACAAAAACACACAATGGAGAAGCATCATCATTAATTATTATTATTATTATTATTATTATTATTATTATTATTATTATTATTATTATTATTATTATTATTATTATTATTATTATTATTATTACCTGGAGTTAGAGAGCATGCCTGTAGCTGTCTAATTACATGACTCAGTTCTCCTTGCAGATTGGCGCCATTGGAGTTCTTTAAGGCAATCAGCATTGTTTCTACATCCACCACTCCATCTCCTTCTGCATCAAACTGACCAAAAGCCTAGAGGTTGAGATAACACGTTATTAAATGCGCTACAACTCTTTCTTTGACACGGTAGCAATACACAATTTAACATTGATACATGTCCTATGGTGAAAAGAATGCATGCGTCTGTTCATTAGCAGGAATAATAACCAAACTGTGACAACAAGAAACCAGTGCTGCAATTGTTACTTCATCTGATAGAATTTCCAAAACATAAACACGGCTCAAAGTGATGGCTCACATGAATGTCACGTTTTCAAGTAAAGTAAGTTACGTCTACACACAAAAGGTGAGTTCGTGCATCACTGTTGCTTTTGCAATCTATTACCTCTTCGCAGTCTTCCCTTGGCGCATCTCTGCTTTCCAACATTTCACAAAATTGTTCTACATTGACAGACTCTTCTCCGCGGTTCAACCGGTCTTCCAGCCATCTCACAAGAACACCTTCGTTACCGGCCAAAACCGATTCCGGAATAGCCACTCCTGAATCACTAATGCGAGCAGCAGCTTCCCTCAGTTTCACTTGTTCAAGGAGAGCCTCAGGACTGGGTGGTCCACTGGTGGGTACCGACAGGCCATTTGATCCTCTTCCGCTCCTGCCAGAACCAGCGCCTCCGCCACCACCAACACCGACGCCAGTGGCCGCAGAGGCCGGACTGTCTTCCGCGAAACCCGGACTTTCCGTTTCCATGTCCTCCTCGTCACCACTGCCTCCCCCGCAGCCACTCTCCGAATTCCCCATTTTGATGTTGCCAGTCTACAGTTTCCCCTAAAATCTCTGCGGCCAACAAAGTATTACTTTGCTACGAGTCTGTCGAGCACAGACCTCTCTAACCTACACCCGAGAGCTGTCCAGTACTACCGCATTGACGTACTGTGCGTCAGTTTGCGTCTCGTGCGTTTATGTTCTGCGCATGCCCGAAGTCACAATACAGGAAGCACCTGCTTGAGCAATATAGATTTTTTTTTATTTCCCAGTTTGGTTCAAAATTGTTTGAAAATCGTAGCAATGCTGATAGAAAAAAATAATGTTAGGCTATGCGTTGGTTGCGTTTTCTGTTCTCTTCGCATCGATATTTATTCCACGCCAATGGTCTACTACCACATTTGTAAATGAATCAGCAAATAGGCGACTCATAAATAGTGATGAATTAACATTTTACGATGGGAAGCAAGGCAGTAAAGGCCTATACTTGGCCTTGCTGGGTCAAATCTTTGACGTAAATAAAGGAGAAAAGCATTATGGACCAGGCGGAGCTTACCATTTTATGGCAGGTATTTGATTGATTGCTTCATTTAGTGAAAATGTATGCACATTAAAATCAAAATACTTTATCCTATTCAATAGATAAAATATAATAAATCTTTTGAATAATTCCATTTAAAGTCTTTGCAATATATTAATAAACTGTATTTTCAGGAAAAGATGCCTCACTGTCCTTCATCACAGGGGATTTCAGAGAAAGTGAATTGACAGATGATGTTTCAAGTGTGCCTCCATTGCAGCTGATCACTTTATATGAGTGGCTATCCTTTTACCACAGGCACTACAAACATGTAGGTATGTCATTAGATATTAAAATAAATGTTTAGGTTTTAATAATAAATACAATTAAAATAAACACTGTATTAATTAGTTGACACAAGTAAAATGCACCAGATAGATAGGGGGAAAAAATGAGTTTTCCCCCTTGTGAACACTGGTGACTGGTGCTTTGTAGAATAAAAATTGTTAAAATGACAGTTACTAAATTGAATAACAAAGGAGTAAAAAATAATAATAAATTGAAAACTGAACAGTACAATACTAGATTGAAAGTGAAACCTTGTTTTGTCATGCTCCATTCCTAATTGTAATTTTTGCTTAACCTAAGGCTTCCTTATTGGGAGGTATTATACAGAGAGTGGAGAACCTACAGAGACCCTTCTTCAGATACAAGCATCACTAGCTGAAGGCCACAGACTCAAAGCTCAATCTGAAGCTGAAAAGACTCGCTTTCCACCATGTAACTCAGAATGGAGTGGATCTACAGGAGGACGAGTATGGTGCTCAACCAAGAGGTACATTTTTCTTCAATTTAAATATGTGGCACAATTAGAATAAAACCTCCTCTGACAGGGCAGAGTAACATAAAATTATTTTTGCATATAGTGGAGGAGTGGAGAGAAAATGGACTGGTGTTCCAAGACAGCTCTATGCTCCTGGGTCTACTGCTGTTCGATGTGTCTGCGTTGAAAATCCTTTTGAAGATGATCCTAATGTGAAGAAATATGCTGGTTGCCCTTCATCTTCTGAATCATGCTTATTGGACCTGATTAGTGTTTTTTTCTAGACAATTTTTTAAAGCAAAATACACTACTGCCTATAACACACACCCTTGTTTTTGATTGCCTTTATGTAAAGTTGTTCCTTCTTTCTCTAAAAAGATACATCAGAAGAAACAAGCTAGATATTTGAGCATACAGATACAATACAATGTGCATAAAAGATTAAACAATGTGCATAAAAGATTAACAGCGGCAAGATTTAGGTTTGTCACATTGACAAGCACAAACTGCATTGAGTACAAAACTGCTGTAGTGGTCAAAAATATCACACATTTATCTGTACAATTTAACAATACTTAATTGGACCCCACAACATGGCCATTCCATGTCCACATTCTCCTAGATGATCAGAAATGTCATGTAATTTTATAAAGTGCACCTGTAAGGTTTAAAAATTAAGAAGCATTGATCCATATAACTTGAGGCAGGCCCGTTGGACTAGTTTCTTAGATCAAAATGGAATGTATTTTTGTTTGCAAAGTATGCCAGAACTATCTAACAAAGAAATAAAAAAGAGTAAGAGATCATGGTTATTGTCTTTCTGTAAAAAGAAGCATGATTCTTTCTGGTTTCATTAACCCAAATCTTAACAGTTAAAAAAAAAAATAATAATAATAATAATAAATGGAGCATAATGCATGTAAGTTGCAAGTTTTGTTTTCAACAAAAGCTTTTAAAATGTGCAACTTGTAACTTTCACATCATCAAATTATGTTTGCTACAGAAGTGGGGAGTCACCTATCAATTGTAAATATTTTGATATAAAATATTATTTTATATTGAAATGTCTTTCTACATAATAAGTTGTATATATAATAGTACAGTTTGTTATGATCCAAAAACATTTGTTATTTTGTCATTAATGATGTCATTATAGTTGAAATTGTCCTTGAAAACCGGCCAACAACAGGTCTTTTGGAAAAAACAAAAATACTGCAATTATGATACCCCTCCCAAAGTTAAAACATCAAAGCAGATGTCACACACTCTCACAGGTTGTTCAGATCAAACTTAATTATTGGGATCTCTTTTATAGAGCACTTGTGGCACAAAAGACGCCCACAGTGGCGGCTGTAAAAACACAAACAAACAGATGCATTAATGAAAGCATGTAAATTGCTTATTTGTTGCGTGAAAGAAGAGTAAGGTATTAAAGAAGCAATACCAGTGATGTTTTCGTGTTGTAACACCAAATTTGGCACCACATTCATAGCAGTTTGATCCATCACACCATGGGGGCTCTTTGGAAAGCATGTCTAATCAGATAAAAATGACTCTTGTAAAAAAAACTGGCAAAAGGCAAAAAAATAAAAAATACAAATACATTAATGCAATTCATAAATTAAGTATAGTAACTAACCTAAAAGGCGGAAGAGCAACTGTTTGGTTGCGACTTGGTAATTAAAGATGTTAATGCCCTGATTATTATTGACACCAAGTCGAGCTCCTGCTCTTACAATGGCACGACATAAATTTGCATTTCCCTTCATGTATGCCAACAGAAGGACTAAAAAAAAAGTTATTTTTTTAGAATTTGTTGGAATTTCTTCAACAATTCTAAATTTGTAAAGCGTACCTGTGTTCCCTTCATTGTCTGGTTTGTCAAGAGGATACTCTGGCATACACTCTAGAAACAATTCAAAAATGGCTGCGGCATTCTCTTTTCCATAATGGCCCAGTATGTGCATTGGTGACTGACCCCTGACAGTTACAAAGGAAAGTCATGATCTCAAATGGAACACAATGAAACAACACAGGAAAAAAGGAAACAATAAAGAGAAAATACCTGAGATTGAAGGCCTCAGCATCAATAGTGGACTCTGTGAGAAGTACCCTAACATTGTTAAGGCGACCCTGCATCACAGCCAAATGCAGAGCTGAAAAAAAAAACCACTGGGGTAAGCTTTAATGTAAATAATAAACTGTGCAAAAACATTTTATATAAATGACATTGGGAGCATTTTCCAGAGTAAAATAGACACAGATATTTTGTTATGGATACACATTATGGCAATCGATAACATTTAAATACCATTGTTGCCATTTTCATCTTCAGCAGCAAAGTCGATGCCATTTTCCAACAAAACAGAACAAATTGTGGAAAGATCCTGTTGAGCAGCTAAATGCAGAACAGTCTGTCTGTGCTTTGTCAACTCGTTGATTTTAGCACCAGCAAGTAACTAGAAAAAATAAATATGAAAAAGTTTTAAAATGACATTTTCCAATTGAGTGTTATAATTGATCTACACATACCAAGTTGCGCACAATAATCTCAGAACCAGCTTGGACAGCTAAATGGAGTGGGGTTAGTTTGGCTGCATCCTGAACCCTGGAGTTGACATTTGCTTGCACACTAATAAGGAACAAGACACTTTCGATGTCGGAATTTTGCACAGCTACATGAAGAAAATTGCGCCCTTTGTTATCGACCTAAACAAAAGCATCATTATAGATGTCACCAACCATATTTTCAACTAGTTTTTCCAAATATTTTATAAACAAGCATTTGTATAGCCTTACCTGCTCAGCAGCACCCGGCTCTCGCTTAAGAATAGCTTCTGCAGCCTTGTTGTTTTTGAATGTCATGGCACAAGCAAAAGGGGTCATTCCTTGACGGTCCCGAATAGTAAGACGGATATCAGGATGGGAAATAAGTAACTGTATAATCACATTGTGTTGGTTGCTAATGGCAGCATGAACAGGAGCTCTGCCTTCTGCATCCTAAAAAAAAAAAAACGTTTTAATATTTCATATTTCCAAATAAACTGATATAATGTAAGTAAATAGTCTAACCTGTGCATTAACATTTGCTCCAAACTCTAGAAGGCACTGCACTACCTCCTCCAACCCCCAGCTGCTTGCTAGGTGTAGAGGTGTTTGTCCATCTCTGGCTTCTTCATCTCCTTCCCCATTTGGTCCTGGTCTTCTTGAACTGTTTACATCACAGCCACTAGGAATACAATTGGCATGTCAAAATGTGGACATTTCACTGGTACATTAGGGGCGAACTGGCTCCATGCACAACTACTTCTCTGCACTTGAGTGGTCAGCTCATTTTGCTGTCTGTTTTTAGACTTATTTGCAAACTCTGTCTGTTTGTTCGTCTGTCCGTCCATCCACCCACCCACCTGCTCTTTTAAAAGAATACCTCTCAGATTGTTGTTGTTGTTGTTTTTTCATATAATTTCATTTGTTTATTTGAGCAAATATAAAATACATGTATGGCATGCATGTACATGTAATGGAAAAGAAAAAAATGTTACTGAAAAGGAGTAGGCGGAAGTTCAAAGAACTTATAGAGACCTACCCCATGTACATTTGAGCTTTACTGTACCTTTATCACTTAACTTTAAATACATAGATACCATATATTAACACACTCAGGTTAATGCATGAGTGTGTGATACACTCGTTTATTGTTGTACAAAAAAAAATAGTGTTAACTTTATCCAATAGTTTATCCAATAGTTTTAGCATGTAAATGACAATATTTGTGGCACTTCGTTTGTGGCATATGCTAATATAAAACAATACATTTAGAGTGTCATGTCAAAAACTCCATAGACAGAGAAATACAATAAGAGCAAACCTACTGTGAGTTTGCTGGGCTATGTTGCACACAGAGCCAATTCAAAGCCAGAGATCAATAGATAAACATTTATCTGAATTAATGCTATTTTTTCCGAATACCTGCGGATGAGAAAGCAGGCAATGACCTCATTATTCTCATCAACAGCTCTATGTAAAAGTGTCTGCTGGCATCCAGAGGGGCCAGGGCTCCAACAAGTGGCATCACAACCATGGCGAACCTAAGAAGAATTAAAGAAAAATAGAATTGTACCTCCTTAATAAAGTATTATTAGGATTCTCTAAAAACACATACAATTTGATAAAAGTAAAGACAAATTAGAATAAAGGCGCATTATCTCACCAGAGTGGATGCAATATCCTCCAAACCACTGACCAAAGCTAACCACAGTGGTGGATCCCCTTTATCATCAACAACAGACATATCAGCTCCTCGTGTGCACAGAGCATCTACTACTAAAGGCAGCTGGTTACTGATGGCTAATTGCAGTGCTGTTTGCCCCTCTTGAGTCCTTTTACAAGAAAGAACATGTTTTGTATTATTACAATGTACTGACTTATTTAATAATGCCTACTTATGTAGATGCCAAGTTAGTTACAACTTACCTAACATTGATATCTGCCTGATGCTCAAGTAGAAAAAGGGCACTTTTGCTGTCCTGTCTTTGGATTGCCATATGAAGCAATGTTTGCCCATTGGCCATGGTGTCATTAATAGCGGCCCCTGAGCCCAGTAGCTGTGCTGCTATTATGTGCATGCCTGTAAGAAAGAAGAAGTGTTAGAAGTGATGATACCTTTAAAAAATACAAATGTTTTGTTGGAATATGTTGTTCATTTAGATATGCTAGTTTATTACTTTAAAATCACTCAATTATTTCCTCCCAACTGTTTAAGGAAAGCAAAAGCTGTGTACAGTGAATTTAAAATGAAACCTATTTCCTATGTCACAGGGACAAATTAGGTGTACTTTTGCTGTGTACCTGTCCACAGTGCCAAACCAAGCACAGTCTGGTCAATGGAATCTTTGAGGCTGAAGTCAGGAATAATCTGGAAATTGTTTGCTGCATGGAGTGCATTTGCTGTAACAAATTGAGCAGATAATTAATCTTTGTGCAAATGTCCATTAACATTAACTAGAAAATAACTTTGAACCTTTTTGTTCGAGAATAACAGAGACAACATCTGGGTGATTGTGTGCAATTGCCATGTGTAGTGGGGTCTGCATGGCAACCCCATGGCTGTCATCAGGCAAAGCTTTCTGTGTTTGCAGGTTAGGGTTTGCCCCCTGCTGGAGAAGTTCTGCTGTTAAATTGGCAAGGCCGCAGCGACATGCTGTGTGAAGTGGACTTTCACCCTGTAAGTATACAAAATGTAATTATATCTAGCTAGAAGGTACAACATTTTTTATTCATATATGAAATATGAATACTGTCAATGAACATCTGTCTAACTTTCGGTCTGTCTATCCACTTTCATGTATATTGTATACAGAGTGTTTTACCTACCCATTTGTTTACATGATTGACCTTGGCCCCGTGTGTAGCTAAAAAAAGTGCAGCTGCCTCATTGTATGCCAGAGCAGCTCTTTGCAAGAGGCAGTTTTCTATAAATAAAAAAAAAAATACATGAAAAATATACAAGTGAACAAGAAAACCATATTCTGAATATACTGTACCTGTGGTAGCATCTGGTGCATCGGGGTTGCTTCCTCTGTGTATAAGTTGTGCTGCAAAGCTATTCTCATCAAAGCAAGTGCCATTTACTATAGGTGACTCATCTTCAAATGGATTTACAGAGGAATCGTTGGAAACTGTTATATATTGTAAAGCAAGCCACAATGGTGTGCTGCCTTCGTGATCTTTGAGTTCCAAGTCAAGCCTAATAAAAAGCATAAATCAGTAATCTATCGAATACTATGTTAGGTCAACAATCATTGTGGTTAAGATAGTTAACAGTTGACTACTCATCTTAGTAGGCACAAAAGTGCAAAAACTTTCTTCAATTTATATAACTTTTCCACGAAACCAACCTAGCCTAGAATTTAGATAATGCTCAGTTCATGTCAGAATTTCATGCCCTCATGACTTTGACTAGCGGAGATATTGAGGTAGAAAACTAACAGGTAGTATTCTACCTCAATATCTGCAGCAAAGGGAATTTACCCTGGCACTGTCCCAAACCATCTCCCTCCCTCTTTTTTCACTCTTCAATGAAGAGGACTTTCATGAGTGTCATTTTTGCTCAAGTGAAACTGAGTAAAAAAATAAAATTAAAAAAAAGGAGGGGGGGGGGGGTATTATACGTTTTTAACTTCTTTCTGCTGCTTTTCATTCAAAAACAAAATCAAAACATTGTTTTTTGATCAATGAAAAAAATCAATGAAAAAAAAAAGGAAGAAAACATTATGGTGACCCAGTGTGTGCAGAACAGTAGAGAAAAACACATGCTTAGCACAGCTCTGGACTTTCAATTTGAACCCAGTCTGAATCTAGAGTAGGCTCGGGCTGGGTTTAGACTCGTGCCAAAAGTCAAAGTTGTAACTTGGACTGTGGGACACACAGACAAAAGCATTGTATAGAAATCTACTTACTGTTTGCACTGTAGAAGCTGCTTAAAAACAGGCTCATTTCCTGATGTCACAGCTTCGTGTAAAGGTGTTCTAAAAATAGCACAAAAAAATTACCTTCAAAACACCCCAACACACACAAAAAGGTAGAAATCATTCCATCTACCTGCCCTTGCTGTTCTGCATGTTGGGGTTGGCTCCAGCCTTAAGTAAAGCTTCGGCAATTTGTGCCATTCCAGCCATGACTTCTGCTGAGTGCTTTTTAGGACTAAAAGAGCAAACTAAGTGCAAAGGTGTTTCTACAGCTCCCACGGTGGCAGCATTCACCTGAGCCGAATGACGAATTAGGAATATGGAGGCAAATTCATCACCTTGTTTGAAAAAAAAAACACACATTTAAGGACATTTCAGGATATCAACCAAGTCTCCATACAAACAACAATAAAACACCTCTTTGAATGGCCTTGTGCAACAAGCTCCAGCCACTCTGATCCACCATGTCCACATCTGCCTTGTTGTTTACCAGAGTAGTGGCAATGCTTTCTAATTTTCGGGAAAGTGCCAGGTCAAGTGCTAGATCGCCATTGTTATCAAGTTCATTAAGCTTAGCGGGCAACTATAACACACAAAAAAGTGTTTAAGGAAAAAATGAAAAATGTTTAATGTAGAATAATTATGGCAACTGACCTGTGAATCCATTTCAATAAGATACAGAAAAACCACATCTTCTCTCTCTACTTTAATGGCTTTGTGAAGAGGATACTCGGTCTTAGACTTAATCATTTTGTACAGAAGTTGGGCACTCATAGTACTAAAATCCT
Source organism: Mugilogobius chulae (assembly GCA_038363315.1). NCBI lineage: Eukaryota > Metazoa > Chordata > Actinopteri > Gobiiformes > Gobiidae > Mugilogobius > Mugilogobius chulae. The sequence goes on along the minus strand of CM076399.1, from coordinate 20,308,867 downwards.
CTTTTCGGAGGTCATCCTAAAAAATACAGTGTGAAAAAAAGAGGATTTTTTTCTTACATATTATATTATGTATAGGTGTGTGTGTACTACTTACCCAGTGACTGGCGATAATCTCTCCACAATAGTTCATTAACGTGGAAGCATTTAGTTCCTCCGCTGTTTGATAAAACCGAATGCAATTTCTGACATTTACGGAGGACATTACACCCTTTTCACACCTAGGTATAAAGAAACATTTTTCAGTCTAAAGCATATTTGATATTGTATGCAAAATCATCCACTAACCTCTCTCTAAGCAGCTGGAGTTGAAAACGATTGGCTACCTTCATTAGGTCAATAAGAAAGGCATCATCCTCACTAAGTTCTAATTCGTCTGTGTAAGCCCAACGCAACATTGCTATGGCAACATCAGGTTTGCAATCTGAGTAAAAATTATATTACATTACATTATAATAAACACATTGTATTGTATTGTTTCTCTAAATTAATTTGTATTTGGTAATTTAAAAAATATGTAGCTTACCAGAAAGGTCAAGTACAGATGTCGAAGCCATGTTGGTCAGGCTCCACGCATCAGTGCGTGCTGCCAACACAAATTTGTGGGCACAGAGCTCTTCACCTGCAACTTTTACCTTCAAGTCACTAAAAACAACAAAAAGTTAGGTTCCTGTCACACTCATCATTTATCAAAAATATCAGCCATCACCTGTACTGTTCTTGCCGGTACAGATCAGCCACAATCTCCAGTAAACGACTGATGAAGGTGTCTGCAGATGTTTGCCCAGCGGAACCTTGGACAGCCGAGCCCTGACCAGAGGCCTGTGCTGCTAACACTGCACAGCGTCGCTCTGTGTCGGCCAGCTTCTGCTGCATCTTCACATACTCCTGCCGAAGCAGAGTCAGGTGCTTCTGCAGCTTGGCCACCTCCTCTGTGCCAAAGAAAAATATGACATAAGAAACATTAGATCCAAATTACTGGTCAGAAATGGGAGTAGACCCTAGGGCATGTGCACTTACTGGTAATCCAATTTCAAATTCAATTATGATTATTTTTCTAATCCATGTTTTAAACTCCACTGGAGCTCAGGCTGAAAAATTGGTCAAGGGCTGCATTTTAAAATAAAGGTCTGGGCGATCTTGGAAAAAATAAGATCATGATTTTTTTTTCTCATTTTAATCTCGATTTTCTTTAACCTTTTTCAAAAACAAAATAAAATGTATTTTATAAACATAAATGGAAAGAAATTCCCAGCCTAGGCGTGACTATTTAGTATTATTATTATTATTATTATTATTATTATTATTATTTTATTGTTTTAATTAGGCTCTATAATGGGTAGAATGGGTAATAGCATATACATAATAGCCTATATGTTCACATTATTTTTAAAAAGTTTTATGTTGTATAGTCCCTCGTGTGTGTTTGACAATTTAGCCTCGTTTTTTTAAAAAGAAAGAGAAAAAAAAAAAACAACACCAAAAGACTATGTACTAAAGCAAATACTACAGAAATGAGAGGCTGGTCCAAGAGCTGAGTCCACAGAGCTCATTTCCTTCCCTTTACAGCAGTAAAGTTTCAGTGAAAAAACAATGCTGAGGCAAGCATATTACTTTGGCCTTTCTCGTAAAGAATTGGGATTGGCCTCTGGTCATGAGATGCATGGGGATGTAATTGGCTCAATATAACAGTGGACTACTACAGCACTTTAATCAACACAAGTATAGAATATATAGGATGCCAATTTTGGCATGCTTGTGGAACTTTAGCCTGCTTTTGTCAAGAAGCAATGAAACTAAATTAAGCAGTTTTTCTAAGTTGTCATAAACCACAGAATGGTTATTACAACAATTGCATAAAGGCTAGCAGACAGTTAACATGCATAGCAAACAACTGTAAGTCATTCAATTATGATAAAACTATTATTGCGAAGTGGATAATCAATCAATCAGTAATGATGTAGACCAAATGATCCACAGGCTAGCTTATTAAACCCAACCTGACAGCTCAGTTCGGCTAAAAATCAGCTAGCCACATAACGACTACCCCCCAGAATTGAGTTTTCTGACTCCCACAGGCTTTTCGTTCACAATAATAAAGCACTGTCGCATTAAAGTTACAATATGCACATCATAAAAGGAAACTGGTACACTGCCTAACAGAGCAAAAGGGTGTGTACTAAAGACCAAAAGACCATTCTCATACCTTCCGCCATGTTGCTCGGCGCAGCTCCGCGGCCTGACGGAGACTATCGCGATACTACCAAAGCCAAACAGTAGCGGTGCGGCGTTCACAAACCTCAAGGAAATATTGATTCACAAGTTACATTTTTTCAAAACTTCATGAAAATTGTTTCTTATAATACGTGTTTTTAAATTGGTGTAAGTAAGAAGCCCAGTAGATTGAGGCTTAACCTGTACAATAATTCATTATATTTATGAAGTTAAATGGGGTGAGTCGAATGCCCCCCCCTATCCCAGCATGACACACACATACTGTGGCCCGAATAGTTTATACTGCTAAATTGTTAAATCCATTGATCTGAAATGCAACAAAGCCGGTCATCTTCAAATTGCTTCTTGGAGCCATACATTAAAATAAAAATTCACACAAAAACTTGAAAAAAAAAATACTTTAGAAGTCACTACAGAAGACAAATGTCATAACATAAAAATTATACATCAGTATTTTCCTTTGAACACAGGGGTAACTGGGAAATATAACCGAAAGCAGTGAGAAGCTCAGATCAAAAGTGGTCAATAAAGTAAAGCGAAACACATCTATACAGAAACACTCAAGCTTGCAAGAATCTCATTCAACAAAATTGAAACAATAAAAAGGCTAAAGCATGCACAGCAATCCCTACAGACAACACATACAAGTTAAATAGGAGATAAAATAACAAATAATTAGAAATTATAAGAGATCAAATTATTGCTACACCAAGAAATTACCATTGGCATCACACAAATTAGCCATGTTTTGTGGGTGTGTGTGCGTTGTCTTTTAATTCTACTGTGTTAAATGCAGGGTTTAGAAGCCAAGCATTTTATTAGGAGGCACTTTAGAATAAATGTCAACAAAAGATTACATGCACACCTAAGGGAGTATCTGTGAGTTAGTGGCTTTAAGTAAGACTTCAATCTGAAAACGAAACAAACATTTGTCACAGTTAATTTTAATTAATAATGTTACTGGTATTTTATTATAATTTTAAATGGTTTAAAAGCAACAACAGTAGAGTATTTGTAAAGTCTTTCTTCGATGGAGATCAGGTAAATCCAAAAAGCATCCCACCTTGTTGTATGGATATCCACTTAAAACAAAAGACCAATGTACGCTCAACTTGAGATGGAAAAGTAGACAAAAATAAACCAGTGCTATTTATTTGATCCAATACTCCTCTAACAGATGAAAAAAGTTAATATATTATCCGGTTTAGTTTGTGCTATATACATGTCTTTACAATATCTTCCTGAAGATTGAAGCAGTTCATAGACTCAAATAAAAAGTTTTTTTTTTCCTCTTTTGTTGGCACTTGCTTGGCAACTTTCATTCAGCCTTGGTAGTCACTGGTATGTTCAGTTGCAACCCAAGGAAAAGCCAGACTAGTCCTGCTGAAAATAGGAGAACAAGTCTGGACCCAGATGGAAGCATACAAGAAACCGTGCCATCTCGATTGAAAAGTTGAAACCTGAAACAGCATAAAACAAAGACAAGTGAGAAACCGCAATAAAAAAGATAGGGTAGCTGATTTTTGCACTACAAACACAAATTAAGTTTTACATCTGAGAACTTCTTCTCCTAAATCCTGTGACACATGGTTATTATCGAACAATCATTAATTTTTGGATGCAACTATGGCTTAAAAATCACTTTTTACAAACAACAAAGTGAAACTGTAGAAGACCACCCAAGTACAGTCAATCAGAGCGCAGAATTTGCCTCCTGGTGAGAACTAAATTTCTTTTATTTTCAGACAGTTCTCAGTGGTCAATTTGTTTCACAAAGTGCTACATTTGTCATATACCCACTGGTAAGCACAAAGGTTACGAATTTATAACTAAAAAAAATTACCCCAACTTTAAGGTGAGGGTATTCTATCAAAGTCACCAAACAAGTCTAGGCATATCCAGACCCTATTGCCCTCCCCAGACAAACGAGGCAGTTTACAGTGTAAATCAAGGGGATTATTCAACTTTTTTGCAGATATGTATTAATTTTTTCCTAATGCAATTCTTGGCAACTCTTCAAAAGTGACAAACTGGCCAATCACAGCAGTTCATGTGTGAATAGGCGAGTAAAGAGACAGTGCAAAAGCAGCAATACGACTCTAGGGCTTCACCTCTCACACCAGCAGATGATTTATCAGTGCTTTAATTGAGTAAGATTCGTGTTTAAAGGTGTACTGTGTAACTTCTCATGTGCAAGAACATTTCAAGTTTTATAATGGGCTAGTTTGTACTTTTGATGTCTGCTGTTACAGTCTTCATGAGTCTCAGGCGTCACTTGAACAAAAAGTGACTATTTAACTTGAGTTGGGATAGACAAAGTGAGTTCACACAAGTGTGACAGTCCACAGCCTTAACATTTCATTTAAATGTTTCTTTGGATGTTTTATTTTGAGACAAAGCTAAAATAATCTTGAAAGTTTACCCAGTTCCAGTCCAAAGAAACGTCTGTGTCTGTGACTGGTCGCTTACGTGCAGACTCCGCTTGAAGATGCAGTATTTGCTTTGGCTTAGATTTTATATTTTACCTCCGGTAATATTTTGCATTTCAATCAATCAATTAATCAAGTACTTTATTGTCCCGTTGGTAAAAAAAAATGTCTTGGGCTCAGGGACCAGCAGCTACAACAATAATATCACAAAAATACATACTCAAGACAAGAAAACACAACACAACACAGACATGGACATCTGCTCAGACCTTGTTACTGTTTGTTCAGCAGTGTTACAGCAGTTTTTAAAGTGATTGGTCTTATGCTTGGCTGCTCTAAAGCGACATCCTGAAAGCAAACGCTCAAACTTCAAGAACAGAACATGAGATGGATGAGAGATGATTCTATGAGCTAAACATGACACAGAGCTCTCATGAATCTGCTGCAGGGATGGAAACTCACATGTTCCTATTATCTTCATGGCAGTTTTTACCAACGTTTTTGTTTTGAACAGACAAACTCCCATACCACACACATAAACCATAGCAAATAATGCTTTCGAGTACAGAAGTGTAAAAAGGCCACATATAATCCATTAAAAGATGTTACAGTTTCAATGGTACTGTTGTTAATGATGACTGGTTTGTGCGCTCTCACTTCACATGGGTCAAAGATAATCTCTTTGGTCTTTTTCTCATTAAAAACTAATTGATAGTTGTCACACCAGCTTTTAAAGGAGGAGATTTCATTCAATAAAGAGGCTGGGTCATCTTTAAACAATAAACTTAAGATAACAGAGTCCTCAGAAAACTTTATAATATAGTTATTAGACTGACTACTTCTACAGTTGTTGGTGTATAAGGTGTAAAGAAAGGGAGAGCTGACACAGCCTTGCGGGATACCAGTGCTACATAATCTGACCTCAGATAAGATGTTATGAATTTTAACTTGCTGAGGCCTATTAATCAGAAAAAGGAATACAACAACTTAATCAAACTTGTGTTAACAATGATTTTAGTGAGAAACTGAACCAAAAGATGAGGTTGTACAGTATTAAATGCTGAGGAGAAGACCACAAACAATGCCCGAGCATAAGCTTTGGGGTTTTCTAGATGTTTAGAGATTAGATGGATCAAACAAGTGTCTGCATTCGTCATGCTTCAGCCACGACTATAAGCGAACTGAAACGGGTCTTGACCTCGGATGACAGTGCAATGGGTCTAAAATCGCTGTTCTCAGACGGGCATGATATTTTAGGAACAAAAACATCATAAATGTAAATTTATGATTGACATTTCTTCACGCTTGAAGTCTGACTGTTCTGATTGGTCAAACGGTGCTAACCCTGCCTCCTGCTCTGTGAACACACAAGTCATTGAGAAAATCCAGGGTCAACAGATTGAGTTTTGCCCTAGTTTTCTCTGAGTTTATCCAGGGAGGCTTATGTCTGGGTTTGTCTACTCGGGTAAGAGAAACTTATCTAGTGTAAGTTCAGCGTTGTTCATAGCAAAGAGCCCAGGTTTATACCTGCATGCTTGTTACTAAGGCAACTCTGAGCCATATGCTCGGAGCCAACTCTGGCTAGCCACATTGGTGGAATTAAGATTTCATAAGCCTTGATTAGCCAAATAAGTCAGGCTTTGACTTTATCTCACTCACTAGAATACCCCCCATGTTGGTTTCAGAAACAAACTTGTTCTGTTTACACACATGACATACAGTATAATGAGAAATCCGAGGCAAGTCTGGTTAACTGATATTTTTAAAACGCCAAAGCGTTTCAACTCATTGAGTCGAAATGCGTTATTAAAAACATCAATTGACCTGACGTGCCTCAGACTTTTTTTATTTGTTACTATTTTTGCCCACATTTTCGATGAGTAACTGGTATGTTACTGCACTTATTTGGAAGATCCAGTGAGCACCTTGTATTTTCTTTTCTTGACACATGACAGGTAGAAAAAGATACTTTTAGGTAAAAAAAATATACATAAAGACTTACCCTGAAAACACTGAGCTAGAATAATGCTAAATATCACTCAAATGCTGTTTCTTGACTTTTTCGTACACAACGAGAAACTTCTCTTTTGAATTCACCATTCCTGTCCTCTCTCCATTGTTTCTGCAAAAATGAGAAAAACATATGAAAATAAATTGAAGGACAATGTAAATCTGAAAGATTCAATGATGAGGGAACAATGTTATTTGTTAAAAGATCACTGAAGATACTTTTTCATAATATTTCTAGTTCAAGAAGCAGTACTTACAGCAGCATCCACATTTGCTGGGGAGTCACCATTTGGGTCTGCTAGCATAGAGATAACACTAATCATGATGGTCTCAACTGTGTGAATTGGCAACCAGCGCTCCTCAGGTTTTTCATAGCCATACTTATCTTCCCCAGGCTCGTGTAAAATAGAAATACATACATCTCCATTCTTGTCAACTGGAAAAAGATACAGCAACTGTTGGTGCATACACAACACAAAGCTAAAATAACCAGACATTGTAACCAAAAACATTCATATAATTCAATTGATATTAGAAAGTAAAAATGGTAAGTACCAATTATGCGGTCTACTTTTGTTTTTTCCTAAGACCGTGGGGTTGGATTTATTTATTTATTTTATTTTTTTCTTAACAAAAACAATCCATAACACACATCTCAAAAGAAGCATGATGAATACCTACTTATAAAACATACTTTCTCACCAAAAGATCTGGTCGACCATCTCATTCTGCAAAAACTACATAATCAAATGTATACATATCCATCTATACTGTGCAATTCAAATAGTTTTCGATTTTCTTTCTTTTTCTGTTTCATATCCATGTTATAGAATTACAAGAGTTTGTGATGTTTTTAAATAATTTTCTAATGCAATCCTCAATTTTATTCCTGTGCTGACAAAGCCTCTCTATTTTAATAAAGTACCGCATGTGCAAAAGGTATACAAAAAATCTTCTAAAATTCTATATAATAATAAAAAAAAAATTCTTCTTTTTTTTTCATTTCTTTAATATTTATGAATTTCTAGTGATGTGTTTTGGCATCAAGCTATTTTTTCTTCCACATGGCCACTACATATTTAAATTCGACCAGATCCAACAAATTTAGAATGTTCCAAGGAGCAAAGAGTTCAATGAAATGGTCTTGAGGACCTTTGTGACTTATTCTTATGGCTTTTTTCTGGAGCATGTTATCGCTTATGCTTAATAACACTTCTGCATGCATTACTCCGCACCTCACAACATTATACAAAGTATGGAACTATTAAAGAAGAGTATAACCTATTCAATACACTTTTGTCTGAAACATATTTCACCTTGTACAGGATACAATTTTCTTACCTATATGAACATGTAAGACTTCTCACATGATTCATGCTGTGTTCCAAGCAACTGAGAACTGGAATACAGTATTTCCCAGTTGAAAAATACCAGTTCCCATTTTAGAGAATTCCTAATAAATCAACATGTATGTATACATTATGGCTAATGCTACCCTTTAGGCTAAACAAAAGTACCGTAATGTTAAAAGACCTGTGATCAATGTTTACGTAGTTTTTGTGGCAGTTAAACCCCCAGATTCATTTATTGAGGTGATTGTTGAGCTCATATGTCAAAAGGGACTTTCTCGACCAGGTCCCAGACACAAGTGGTATTGAGTGGCGTTCCAGCGCATTTTTCCAAGTGGGAGGTGGGAAATATCTCAGTACCCAGTTACTTGGAACGTGCCATTAGCTTATTATTAGCATGATTTTGATTTCTGAAACATATTTTTTAAACTACATTTTCAAACTTGATTTTTTTTTCTCCTTATGCATTAACACACAACCAGAGCTCTTTTATCCAGCCATAAAGTCGTTAATGGCCCAGTGCCTACCATTAGGGTGCCAAATATCTGTAACAAACTTCATTTTGGGAGGTCTTTGGGGGTAGTCTTTGGGAAACGTCAGGTGAGCTTTGAAAACACCCCCCTCACTGTAGAAAAAATAGGTGTATGTCAGAGACAAAATATACTGGTTTATAAACATAATTATGGTAACAATCCTACACTTACTAAAGTGTGTCTGGGGGGCCAATTATGAGGACTTCCCATCTGTAGAGGTCACTTTCCTCAATCAAACCTGCCGAGAATCCCTCCACTGGGTTTTTGTTCAGCTCTGAAAGTGACACAATGAAATTACAAAAACATATGATTTGTTTTCAGTACAGTCGCTTATCATTATTCATTTGTTAAAACGCTGCACTATTTTATATTTTGTGTATGTCAAAACAAATACCGAAATGCATCCCAGCCGACCGTTGTGCTGTCGGGTGTTTGTAAACAGTGGAGGCTAAATGCTAATGCTACAGCTAGCAGTGCCGCTGCACAGTGAAAGCCGCTAAGAGTTCTGACAGCGGTTTCAACTGAACATTTAAGACATGAGAAAATAAGTTGTACACAAATATCAAACTGAGACCATCAACACACCAAACAAACGCAAAGAAACCAGCATAACCCCACTGCCGATGCATCACTTTGTACATAAGCACAATTAGTTAGGTCTGTGCAGAAGGTTCAGGAAACAGTTTGCGCCAGCATCAGTCTTTCACTAACGGCTAATGGCTGTGCTAGCGCCAGTGTTGCCACCAGTTAACGCTTGGGGTGGTTTTAATTACCTGCAAGCTGTTTCTTGAGCAACAATGCAGACTGAGGCTCTGTCATACTTTATCGAATTCACTGCTACGGCGTTGAAAATCGTTCTTTCGATATAAATGTGTTAGTATAGCGTTGAGTGAGAAGTAGCTGGTCTATTTTCGGTTCGGGGTCTCGTCATTCTCCGCTGCCCTCTCCAGAGTCTTTCCCTGGTTCCGAATAGCCCTAATTTAAAGCCACTAGCTTCTAGTTCCTAGCCTCTAGCTCCTTACCAGTGGAGGTCGCCACGAGGTCAACAGTAAGAGCACTAGACAGCTGAGAGAAGAGCTCTTAGCTCTGTTTGGTGAATCCGAACGTCCTAACCAGCGGCGGGAAACAACGAGGGAAATGACGTGACTCTACAGCTGTTTATGAAAAACTACAACATCCACCAGCGGACTACAAAACACGCACCTACTGCGCTGATTTGAATGACACGAGAGTTACAGAAACAACGCATTTGTTCATGAATCTGCTGCTGTTAAATACAAATACTGCAATAAACCTCAGACTGAGCCATCTTTGTGAAAAGTTTAACCACCAAGCTTCAACAACACTTTTCATCATAAACAGCTAGGCCTATATATGCACAGCACAGGACAGAATAAATATAACAGACTCACCGTCATCAAACTGTGAGAGAAAAGACAAAATATATTCCAGTAATCCTTCTTTGCCTGCAGCAGCAGCAGCAGCAGCAGCAGCAGCAGCAGCAGCGTGTCTCCACTTTTCGCTGCCAGCGCGGACTTTATGCAAATGAGTCTGTGGCTTCTTCACGCGTAAATAGTGTTAAGAGATGCGGCAATACATTTAGTGAAGGTGATGTGGCAGTAAAACCTTATAGGCTATTTTTAAAGTTTATTAAGTCTGTTTTATGCACAGAATTGTTTTGTGTGTCTAAAGTCTGAGGCAGTAAAACTTTTCATTCATTACAAACTCATCATTCACAGATCAAATATTGTCATAAATATCCATTTATTTGCGGAGCGAGCTGCGCAGTGCATTGTGGGATGTCCACTAACTCCTTACCGGCAGTAAGTTAGCATCAGAGGTTCCTATGCTAAAGGAGCCAAGTTAGTTAGCATAGAGGCTCCTAGCTCCTAACTCCTAACTCCAGTTGCTCAATTCGAACGGCTCTTAATATGGCGTGTGGTCACGTGCATCCGGTTTGGGCTTAAGTGGCTAGTGGCTACGGGGATAATTGATGAATTCGGAAGGAGCCTGCTTCTCTCAGCTACAGCTTTACCAGCGATAGCTTTCTGCTCATCTCTGCTGCCATCTAACGTTTTTCTGTTGCAGTTAGCTACGTTGGTCAATAGGTGGGTTTCACGTGACATCACACCATTAGATAGGCCAATGTTATTTCAATGAGGTGGAGGGCAGGTAAAATTAATATTGTTTAAATGAAGTTATTTTGCAATGCAAACTAGTAATGTGTCTAGTCATCCTAGAAATAGCCACTTTTTAAATTAGCTGAATAATTTTTGAATTATTCCATGGCAAAGTCCAATGTTATTAATAGGAAAAGTGCTTCTTGCCCTCCATCTGGCTTATAACTGCCAAGAATTCTAGAATGTGAAACCACTGACCTATATGTGAAACCCACCTATTCCAAATAATGCAAATCACACAACACAGTTCAATGACAAAATTTAATATTACACAACACTATGCGGAATGTACTTACAATGTTGTCACACTATATTTTTAAGTCAGTGATCACAAGCCTCGTTAGTAATCTACTAGCTGCTACTGCTGATGTTGTTACTACTACTATCATAATATTAAATTAATATAAATTTTAATATTAATTATTTCCTAACCCTATAATAATAGCCAACAGTGAGCGATATTCCTACCCCTATAACAATAAAGTGAGTTATTTTGTAGACCATCTAAAATCAACACCCCCTCAAACCAATGTTTAGGCTAGGGCTGCCATGGTTCAACGTCATGTAGGTAACGTTAGGTCTTTATCATTTTTAATTAGGCTAATTAATGTATTTTCAGTGCTTGTTTTTGTGAATGTTATTTTAATTTTTTTAGACAATAGACTGTTCCAGTTTTTGGACATTTAATGATATGGGCCTATTTGCTTCATCTTCTAAAGATTGATTGATTGATTGATTGATTTTCCTCTTACCCAGTGGTCTACTTAGCCCAATACAACTCAAAATTATTATCTTAAATCTAGAAAATTATAAGTTTAAAACTCATAATTGAGATTGGTGGAAACATCAGTAAAACCCCAAATACTTTTTTTACTTTTGGTTGAGTCATTTCTTGAATCACTATTTTGCAAGTTTCTTTGAGTAGGCCATGATTCTTTTGGATGAAAGTCGAAAAGTTTTGATCTTTAAATACGCTGTCCAGATGAGAATTTTGAAGCCTTTCTACGAGGCTATATTATTTAGCTGTAACTTAACTCAGTTGAGGACAGTTTTGACTATGCCCACTCCTGACAATCAAGAACTTATTTCACCACTGTTTCCAAATGAGACACACAGAAAAGGGAAGTGTGTAAATAGTGGTGTTTACAACAATGTGTGTGTGTGTCTCCCTGAGCATATGACCGCCTCTCTGAGTGTCTCTCTTCCTAACCAATTTTTGCAGGCATGCAGAGCTGAGAGTGTCTCTTCAGAGCAACATTCACCACATCATCTGACCAGAGCAAAAATGGAATAACATTGGATTGAATCAACATTATACAAGTGAGTGTTAATTCAATACTTGGGGACTGAAAGTAACTATGGGGTTTACCTTCTAATTTAAAGAGAATATCGAGACAGAGACATGCAAGAACTTTTGTCAAAAAATATCATAATGTTTTGCCTGGAATAGCAACAGTGCTTGATTTTCATGACTCTGTAACATGATTGCTTATTTATTATGAGGTCTATTGTGAGTTTGTAAAATTAAGTTTACAGTGTCTCTTGTCTATTTCTTTTCTAAGAAATAGTTTGTTTTTTCACTCTCACTTACAAGCTTGCTATTTTTTATTTGTATGCAGTTTAAAAGGTGGATATTTGTGTTTATACATTAGACTTCCTCACTAATTGCAACAGTTGCATGCAGTCTTGTGTAATTATGGCATAAGAACTTGGCTAAAAGTGTTGTCACAACCACCACTACTGACTGAATTAAATGAAACTGAATGAAAAAATAGGCTATTGGTTATCAAAGTTGGTTATTTACATTTTCCAAATTGTATGCATTTCGGAGACCTTTTCAGCTCAAATAGGCCTATAAAACAAATGCTTATGTTGTCACAAATGCCTAGAATGTTCATATCAAATCTGTTCTCAGGTGAGCCATGGAGCCAAGGATTTCTGTGTCTTCTTTCAAAGAAGTGGTGTCTCCTCGTCGTAGTTTGAGTGCCAGTTTCCGCTATGGCTCCTTTGTCAACAGCATCTCTTCACTGGAAAGATCAGGGCCTTCACCTGTTTCCACTGCACGTGATTATGTGGCTGTAGCTGTGCTCTGCTATGTAAATCTGCTTAATTACATGGAACGATATACTTTAGCAGGTCAGTATTAGTTGATTCTAGACTTTAGAATAATTTTGTTTGAAGGTGTGTTAATGAAGACAACAAACAACTAAGTTATTGCTGTCGTCACCACAGGAGTGCTTCTGGATGTTCAAAAGTTTTTTGATATAAGTGACAGTACTGCTGGACTACTGCAGACAGGTAAGAGGAGAATAAACAAAGCACCTACCCATCTCATCTTTTTAGTGCTGTGTCTAATCTAAGCAGAAAGTTGTGCCTTTTTAGCTGCAATTTTCAACTGCAATTTTATTTATAATGTACATCTCTTGTAGCTTATTGCTCTTAAGATTGGATATTTGATGATGGTGACTGTAATGCACCTACAGTTTTTATCTGCAGTTTTCTTCTTTTCGCGCCTCTCTTCGGTTACCTTGGAGATCGTTACAACAGGAAGTACATCATGATAGGTGGCCTAATCGTGTGGCTCATCACAGCACTATGCAGCTCGTTTGTCACTAGCAATGTAAGTGAGAAAAGAGGTGGTACATTATAACAAAATATCACAAGGAAATGCAACTTCCTCTAATAGATCCACTTGAGAGTTCCTTTTCACTAAAGCACTAAAATGTGTTTCATTTAATGATTTTTTTACTTGATATACTTCCGGTTGTTCTCAGAAGAGCATGACATTTTAATACTGACATGACCTAATAAATGATTTCAATACAATGACCAAAAAACAAACGAAATTACGTTTGCAAGAATTGATTTCTGTTTACAAAGGTAATGTACAAATGGACAAATGTAATTGCCCACTATTTGCTGTCTCATTTCAGCTGTTCTGGTTTTTTATGCTGATGCGGAGCTTGGTTGGAGTTGGAGAGGCCAGTTACTCCACTATTGCTCCCACAATCATTGGAGACCTGTTTGCTGGGACAAAAAGAAGTTTGATGATATCGGCCTTCTACATCTTCATCCCAGTGGGAAGGTTAGTGATTTGGGCATTTACATCCCCTTTTGAAACACACAATGCATTTAATTCCTTAAACGCTGCCTCTTTAGTGGTCTTGGATACATCTCAGGTGCCTCAGTTGCATCTCTCACAGGAGACTGGCGATGGTCTCTTAGGGTGAGCAGTGTAATTGAGTTGGTAATCTATTTGTGGAAAAACACGATAATGATGGATGGTGTTTTGTGTGGATCTCTTAGGTCACTTCCATACTAGGAGTAATTGGCCTACTTTTGCTTGTCTTCTTGTGTCCCAACCCATCACGAGGTGCTGTGGAAAGTCAAGGTCAGGCAAATGCTGAAGCCACATCTTACAAAGAAGATCTCAAATATCTTTTGAAAAAGTGAGGCTGTGTTTAATTTACTTGCCTAGCTCGTATAACAAGTGTGGTAACAATGTGATTTCTTTGTTTAGCAAAAGTTTTGTGTGGTCATCATTGGGCGTGACTGCCCTAGCTTTTTTGGCTGGTGCTTTAGCATTTTGGACACCCACGTTCCTGTCCAGGGCTCAGATTGTTCAGGGAGTCCTACAGCCATGCACAGTGGAGCCTTGTAACTCCACTGACAGGTAGAAGCTTTCAGACCTGCTCCACTGGCTTGAATTGTGAACTAATGTATGTGTATATGTATATGTATCTGCAGTTACATCTTTGGTGGCATTACCGTGGTGACCGGTATTTTGGGAGTATGCATTGGTGCAGGTCTGTCTAGATGCTTCTTGGACAGAGTAGAGTATGCGGACCCAGTCATCTGCGCTGTCGGCATGTTAGGATCTGTGCCATTTCTTTTTGCCACCATCTTCACCGCCTCAGTCAACATCCCAGCCACTTATGTAAGAAAGGCAACATGATCAAGTGGATCTATCTGATAAACTGTAGAAATGTTAATCTGCCTTGTCTTCTTCTCTTGTAGGTGTTCATTTTCATCAGTGAGGTGCTGCTGTCCCTTTGCTGGCCTATTCTGGCTGACATTCTACTAGTAAGTTTGAAAAAAGGTTGAAAATCTCTCTTCAAATATACATTTTAACATAATGTGTGTTCCATGCCAGTATGTTGTGGTCCCAACCAGAAGGGCTTCAGCGGAGGCTCTGCAGATCACTGTAGGACACCTCCTGGGAGATGCTGGCAGCCCTTATCTGATAGGAGTGGTAAGGAAAATAATATCGTCCTTTGTAAGCCTGCACAAATATATTTTCTTTTAAATTTTGAAAGAGCACAGTGCTTTCTTTGCTTTTGTAGATTTCTGATGCCATCAGAAACTCTAAACCCATGTCATCTGAGTGGAACTTTAAGAGCCTGAAGTACGGTTTCTTACTCTGTCCATTTGTTGGCGTATTGGGTGGAGTATTCTTTCTGATGACTGCTGTTTACATCTCCAATGACAAGAAGGCAGTTCAACAAGTGTTACATGGTAATAATCCATCCAGGTCATTTGTGAGCGAGACCAACAGCAATGTGTATGGCCATTCTGAACACTCATCTTTTCTTACACTCACAGCATTTTCTCTGCACCGTTACATATCAAAGCTGTTACATGCCACACCGCTCCATGAATGAACCAAGTGCACATAGACAACATTGTTTGTGCTGTTAGATCTGCAAAAACATTATTCCTTTGTCATATTGTCATTTCAGACTTTTGAATGCATTCAAATCTGATTCTTATTTTTTCCTCTTTAACAGATAAATCCACTTTACAACCAAACCCTTCTGAAACGCTTGTGGTGCTACAGGCTGAAAATCAAAGCTGAGCCAAATCAACAAGAAAGAATGTTTTTGTTTGTTTGTTTGTTTGTGTATTATTTAATGTCTGTGCACTTCAAAGAACAATGTAAAAACAAACCCAGGAAACATCTGTGTGTTTGTAAGAGGCAAGATTTAGTAATTCTAAATGCTGAAGCCTTGAGATTATGAGAACATATTCCTAAAAAGCAGTGGCAGTGACATACAGTACCTCTTAAAGCTACTTGAAAAGAACAAAGAGAGACTAAATGATATTTATGATAAGTGTAAATGAGAGCTGTGTTGTGTGATAGGCCTATTGAAAAAATAAAAGGTGAAAACATTTGACCAAATAACAGCTTCTTCAAAAGATTTGAGAGAAGTGGTAATGGTGAATGGAGACACAGGAAATTCTTGAAAGGGGTTCTTTCTTTGCATCATGGAAGTTCCTCTATTTACTACAGTAAAACTCCTTTAAATGAAGTCTTTATAGAACACAAATCACACCAACTAATGATAACAATAATGGTTGGTTTAAAGATAATAGGTCCAACTAACTAGAGAAGTGTGCAGTTGAACTTGTGAATAGAATTGTTCATCCAGAGTAGTGTGTTTCTTGCACAGTTAGCAAACAAATCCGAGGCTAGATTATTTTCCAAAATTAATCTAATCCATAACCTGATTGTGTGAAGAAATAACAAAATGATATTTTGTTGCCTAAAGCTGAGGCTTTGTACTTTTAGATGTCTAACTGACATAGAAGAAAAACAGAATGTTGATTTTTCACAATTTTACCAACTTACTGAGAGAGCTCTGATTTTCATCTATCCCTAACTTTTCCAAGAGCTTCATAGTTTATTTTCATCAGATGGTGTACAAAGAAGAAATAAAGTGAAACAAACTCCTTCAACCACAAACACATTTCAACGACAGCAAACTGAAAAGCTTTAGGAAAAAGGGAAAGGAGGGACTCGGTGTGATTTGTTTGACAGCAGGTGTTTGTAACCATTGCTCAGTTTTGAGAGGCTGATGTCACATATTTGGGACTTTGACACAGTCAATTTTGACTGTTTTGATCTGAAACTTGCTAATTACTTGGAACAGCAGCCAATGCTATTTAAACACCATACAAACAATTTAACAGCCAAAAAAAGGTTGTTATAGACTTTAGCTTGACATAAAAGATCCACTCTATAACTTTCTGAAGGTGAAAAGTCAACTACACAATTTGGTAGAAACAGAAAGGTAAAACTGTGCTCTGCTATCTGTTATTTAAATTTGCTCAACTATCTAAAGCAGGGGTGGGCGATTAGTTTTTCTCATGGGCCATATTCATCCCGAGACATGTGGTGGAGGGCCTGATAATACTAAGATTACAAGCAAAAGATACGTGCTCCACGAAAAAAGAAAAGAAGAATTATAAAGAGAAAGACTTATTCTCAAAAATGTCTCAGGGGCCACATTGAAACAGTTCGAGGACCTCATCTGCCCTCGGGCAGCAGTTTACCTAGGTCTGATTTAAAGCAATCCACAATACCAATGCCTTCAAAAACAACAACTAGTAAATACATAAATAAATAAAAGGAAGGTGTGCTACATATAGCTTTTCATCATTTTAGTGATTTTTTTTTTATCATTTTCATCATTTCAATAGAAGTGCTTCTAAACTAAACGTTTCAGGTCTGTGTATGAGTGGAGCTTTCAGTGTCTGAAGTCTAGTTTTCTCCTCTGTCTAGGGTGAAATCAGGTAAAATGAGCCACATAAAGGTCTGAGCCCTCTGGCTCCTAAAAAATCCACAGCCAATGAATGCAAAGTATGTTAAATTGTTGCCCTGCTTCTGCTGTATCAAAAACACTTGATTTGATTAGTGTGTGTCTGATGTTGCAAAGACTTAAATCCAGGCTACAGAGGGTAAAGGTGAGAAAAGTGCACTGGCAGACAAAGCTTCTTTGAAAATTATAAGGTTCATAACTTTTGAAAAACAAACAACACAGTTGTTTACAATATTGTGCCTTTTAGCACAATTCAATGTGTTTTTCATTGTGGAACTTTTAATTTTTAATAAAACTCTTTTAAAGGGGTGGCTCATTTTACATGAGTGCTGTCAGTCAAATTGAGCCAGGCCTTTCAGCTAAAATGAGCAAACAGATGAGGACTAGTGTTAGAAAGTGCATTTAATATGCAAATGTGTATAGATTTAATGAGTAAATGTGTTTTATTGTCATAAATGTTTGTAAAATGTCACCTTATATCAAAAATATGACGATGTTACATTTTAACAGGGAGCAAGCAAAGATGAGGAGAAGACATGAAAATATAGAGCAGAAAGAGAAAGACTTTGGAGAAAAGAGACAAGACAATACCAACAAAGGAGGGAAAGGAGAAGAAAACAAGAGAAGTGGAAATTAAAAAAAATAATAACAGGAAAGACTGAGAGGAGACACTGATAAATAATTGAATAATTTTAGTCCTAAGTTCTGAGTTGTAAACAAAGTAATGCAGAACATGCAGGTTCTGTGTGGGACCCTCCTGACCCAAAGGAGCCTAGATGCAGTCTGTAGTTATAATGTTTGTGCAGGACACTGAAGACTGCTGTGAGAATCTGCACTACCTGGTTGAGTTCATGTGACTTCACGACATTCTCCAAACCAATAAAATGAGTCTTGTTTAAAGTGTTCAGACATTACTTGTCAAAGTAAAAAGTGTTCACATCACATGTCATCACAATTTAGAAGTGAACAGAAAACTATTGGTTCCATGAGAGGGAAGACAAAAACATTTGCAGAGATGAATACTTCTTTTTTCAGAAATAAAATCTATGTTTATGCTCAAAAAAAAGAAAGACGAGTCATTCTCATACTTTATAATGGTATTTTAATTATATTTTTCACTGTTACTGATCAGTTTAGATCTTTTAATGTCAATATTATTTGCTTAGAGTCATTTTTTGCATGTTTTATGCTCTTAAAATTCTGTTCAAGTGAATGTATCTTATACAAAACCTAAAACTACACTCATTTACATGGAAATTTTGGTGGCTCATTTTAGCTGACTCATTTTACCTGAATGTGTGGCTCATTTTACCTGATAATGACACAATAAAATATTTTAGGAATGCTGAGCTTTCAAAAGCTCTAGCACCTAAATAATTAAATTTATTTTTCTGAAATTCATCCTAATATATAACAGGCAACATACAATATGTAATCACTCTAATTAGTGTCATAGAGTGGTTTATTTTTTTGATTCAACGAATTTACCGAAAAGTGGCTCAATTTACCTGACTTCACCTTATTTGTTATTGTATTCGGTGGTGGTGTGTGGTGTTTTTTTTTTTTTTTTTTTTTTATTACTGCTCTTTATATTTTACAAAAAGGTTGCTTAACTATTTCAAGGTAAGCATATAGCCTATATTTACATTTTTGTAAAATGTAAATATATTTACCTTTTTGAAAAATGTAAATAGCAGTAATCAAAAAAAAAAAAAACACCACCAAATACAATAACAAAGAGACAGAGGTCAAAACTAGACTTCAGACTCTGAAAGCTGCACTCATACACAGACCTGATGTCGCTGAATTACAAAATTTAGCAAATAAAGATGGATTTTCACAATAAATGTATGCCCATTTTTGCATATCTCTGCTGTTTTGTTCTGTAGAAGAATTATGTAGACATGGCTTGGAATTTTAAACAGGTCTTTCGTTCACTCTGCAGCGATGTGTGTAAGTTAGATTTAGTCCTACCAACAATCGCAGGTGTTTGCTTTGTTGAAGAAAAAAAAAAAAACAGTACAATCAGTCGACTTCCTTTGATACTCACGAGGATCCGCTAGATGGCGCTACTCTACAGTAAGAGAACCCGAGATGACCCAAAGAAGCGGAGCCAAACTGCACGTGCCCAAGGTAGAGTAGGTTCAAAAGTAATTTCTAGCTAAGCTTATGTATTTGTATACATCAAATTACCAGGGTGGCCTATCTTTGTAAAGTGCCTGACTAAATTTGCAGTGTGTCTAAAAAAGAACGTCAGATTATTATGGACTTCCCCAATCCCCAAGGGTGTCACCATGGTCCTGGGTGTCACTGAGAGTCAGTTTTGCCTACTGATTAAAGCAGACAAAACATTTGAACTACGGGTCTTATAGGCCAGAATGGATAATAAACTTATTGAAATGCAAATGTATATAGTTTAGATGCCTATAAAACTTAAAATGTTCTCTAATTAATCGTATGTCATATTGGAATGACAGTATGTAGGCTACAGTATAATATAATGAAACATTGCAATGTGTTATAATATAAATCTGGACATACAGTAAATGTGTTATATTAGATTTACCCAAATCATCTTATTAGAATACAGAAGGACTATCATTTAAAATGAGGACCTGAACCAACTCTGGCCCCAGCGCCATTTGAATTTGACAACCCTAGGCTTTCCTCCTCAATTGTTGAAGCTATTTCCATTCAAATGAGTTTTATGTTTAGGTAGATCCCAATCCCATTAAAAAATATTGTTTGATAATGATATAGCAAATTCACAGTGAAAACACTTTGTTTTTGTGAAGCTTACAAAATCAAAAACATTGGAATTGTGACCTCTGTATCCAAACGCCTATTTAGCCTACTAGGCCTATCTAAATGATAATTTGACTTTCTTCTGTATTTCTTCTGACCTGATCTTGACCTTTCCCCACAATAGAAAGCAGAAGGGAACAGAGGTTCATGTCTTTGTTGGTCACTGCTACATTGGAATTTTGTTTTGTTTTTAAACTCTTCTTTACCTAGATATTTACCAGAAATTAGGTTACCACTTTCTCATCTGAATTGTCTTTTTTGCAGTGTGTGGAATAACTATCAGAAAGGTACACACGCACTATGCACATTAAAAGGCATGTGGAAAATAGGTAACCGTCCAATCTCCAATTAAAACACAATAGGTATTGTTATGTGTAACATTCAGACATTTTAGCTGCACAGAATTTCCTTTGTCGACCCTGGTTGTGCAGGAAACTGTCACAATGGCTAATAAATTGTGCAAGCTAATCAATGAGAGACTGGAGCCAGGAAGACAGGCGATGCCCACTGTTTACCAGAGAAGCCAATGATTTCGGTGCCTGTTGCGGTACTAAGATTTACTCTTGTATAACTCAGCTTTTCCTCAGTCATTATTTTCTCATTTAAAGTTTATTAGAATTAAAAAAGGATTTTAAGATGCTTACAATGGTGAAAAACCCATGGCATATGTAGATCAATAATTAAAAGCATACAGCATCATTTGTTCATAAAACGGAATGTTCTAAAACGCCTCTTCTAGTGTAAAGTTTGACTTGACTTTAATAAGCAAGATATCCTAAATTACTATGCTTATGTTGGAAATTGGTTACATGACAGTTTTCAACTCATATTGCATGTTTTATCAAAATTTTTTGAATGTCAATACAGACAGATGGGCGGTGAAAAGGAATATTTTCTGAGCACTCACACATCAGTTGCAGGACAATACAAGATTTCTCAAACATCCAATAATTAATCCAAATACAGCTTTGGGTAAAATAATGATGACAACACTGTTATAATTTAAAATTCAGAAAAGTGGATTTGCATAATGGGTCTCTAATAAGTTATGAAGCTATTGAAACCAAAAGCCCCATCAAGCTGTTTTAAACTGGGCCTGTATTTTTAACTTGTAACAATATCAGTAATGCCATTATGTCTTTGTCTCAATCAGCTCCCTCAGCACTGTGATAAAGATGAGAGTGGAACCTCACTGTGGGATGTGAAGATGCACTGTTTTCCTTATCAAACTGCTGCAGTGACATGACATCATCAGAGGAAGAGCCCTCACCGCCCTCAGCTCTGCCCCTGGTGAGAACAGTTACATCATACAACCCTTAAATAGTTCCAATTTATAGGCATTTCCCACTTTAACCAGATATTTTTGTAATCTGCAGACAGTTCTTAAGTGATGATTAGCAATGCACTGTTAATTTACATATAAATGCAAAACTTGTTCAACTTGATGCTTTGGTAATTAGAAATAAGAAGATGGGATTTAATGAGAATGAAAAAAGAAATTGGAATCAAGTAGAAGTTACAAATTTGTAAATAATAATCTGTTCGTTCATATTTTAACTAATTAATCTTAACTCTAACCCCTGTTGTTGTTGTTGTGTTGTTGTTGTTGTTGTTGTTGTTGTTGTTGTTGTTGTTTTAAAGAAGGCAGGTTCATGGTTTGAAAATGTTATGTTGCGATATCAAGTGAAGTCCAATGATTATAAATGTATTAAGAAATCCAAATACCATAGAATTCTGATATATATGATTGTACTGGGTGCTTCCAGAATTCTTCCAGATCTGAGTAGCCACACATTTTACTGGGTTTGTAGTTAGTAATTATATCAGTCAAGTGGTCAAAGTAAATTACAGCACATTATATGTGTACAATTTACAAAAAGACTAAAGAAAAAAACAATAGAATGAACTCATATTCACATCTGGAAAATTCTCCCTATGGCTATATGATCAACAACACAATGTAAACCGCATACTAAGTCAAAAGTTGCTGTCGCTCAAATGACCTTTTTATGGCATCAGTACAAATGCAGGCTGTAGTTAAAAAGCAGAAAGGTAGCTGAGGTCGGCTGTGCGTTGGCCTCAGTTCACTTTGCTCCTGTGTATTTAGCATTCCAGATTGAGTTCCCGGCTGCCCACTGGCC
This sequence comes from Mugilogobius chulae, assembly GCA_038363315.1. NCBI lineage: Eukaryota > Metazoa > Chordata > Actinopteri > Gobiiformes > Gobiidae > Mugilogobius > Mugilogobius chulae. The sequence goes on along the minus strand of CM076399.1, from coordinate 20,286,589 downwards.
GCTCATTCACTATGACTCCACTAAAGCTACAGGGTAATTACAAAGGCCAGCGGCAATCTATAAATATGATTCGCAGTCTAAAGTGCAATCTCTTGCTAGCTACATTATGATCAATCTTTGTGTTGAGGGTTTTGTGGTTGCACCAAATATGCGATAGTGGTTTGAAAATGTGCACTAGCACTAGTTGAGCATTATACTTCTACTTAGGGAGCCTTTCCCAGTGACTTTGGCTCTTAGGCGGGAAACTCTGGACCAACTGGTTTGCTATGTTAGACAGACAACCATTCACTCTCTCATTCACTCAGTCGGGGGAAAGTAATGCCCAATTAACCTAAACCTAAATACATGTTTTTGGAGATGGGAGAGAGAGATCTTGAGATGTTGGTATGGTCCGACCCAGGAGTTAAAGTTAAGCATTAGCTTTTTTAAAACTGGAAAGTCGTTTGCTTAAGCTATCTCCCCATGACGCAATTTCAAAAAGAGCTGGCAAACTGGGCAATGTTGTAAAGCTAAAACTAAGAGAGATGGAGGGAATCTGAACAAATACAGAGCAGAACGATTGGTCAAAACAGATCCTGCAGTAGGATTTGCTCACACTGTAATAAAGAAGTCCAGGGTAATGTCTCAAGAGTCCAATTTTTTTATCATTTTGACCTGAAAACGGAAACTTTGTTTAATTTGCTCTGAAATTGTTACAAAAAGGGTTGATTTCATGTTTAGTTTCCCCTTCAAAGAAGAACATATTTCTAGATATTTTACTATAAACACAAGTTCCCTGGATCTGCAACTAATAATTATTTTAGTATTTACACCAATACACCTGTCTATGGATGAAAGAAACCCCAATCTAAAAGATCAAGGGGTCCAGCTTGGCAAGAAATGTCTAATAAATAATTGAAAGCACATGATGAAGACGGCGTCCATGTCTCCGAACACTATATTTAGTCCAGTCCATCTCACTACACTGGAGACATCAAGCTAGATCTATTCAAATCCTCAGCTGCTCTGCTCCAGACTGTGCCAGAGCCGCATTAGCACATAGCAGTGGGGTGGCTTGGGGGGTTGGAGAGGGGACTTTGAACAGTTGATAGGCTGCACACTGAGGAGATGTCAGATTGGGATAGCCCACACCTCGAGTCAGGACTAGACGCCCCGACTCCAAACACAAATGAGAACACAGGAGAAAGTGGCGCCCAGTGTTTCTGCCGGACATAGAGGGTCACATGTGGTAGGATAAGATATGAACCGGTCAAATACTGAGAAGGAAAGCACCGAAAGGGGAGGGTTAATTGAAAATCCAGCAGAATCACAGTTGATGCCTTTTAAATGTGTTGACAAATATGAAGGAACATCAGTTACCCCAAAAAATTTACTGTTAAAATATATTTTTATTGTATGGTAAATGATTTACTTGACACATTTAAAACAATATCCACAATAATATAAACAAACTGATATATTGTTAACTTATGTAAATGCACACTGTAAATAAAAAATTGTGATGGTACTACTTTCTGAGCAGATGTGGGCAATCAAAATATATTGTAGATGTTGATACAGTATTTAAGGATAATAATGTAATAGTGGTAGTTTAGTTAAAGTAAAATCAATTTTCCTCTTGAGTCAACTTTTTTGAGTACTTGTCTCACAAAACTTTTATACATGAGACTGGATTTGAACTTGCATGGAGTGTGGCGTTATTTTAATCAAGAGGTAATTCTTCTCTCTCAGCTGATTTTGGTTAATTACAATAGCCATCTTTCCACAAAACAATGAGAGAAGCCCCATACAAGATTTGCATATATATTTAATTGTGTGTGTGTGTTGGCAGAAAGACAGTGATGAATGCTTGCTGTGTTCTTTTGGAGACCAACCAAACAAAGATGTGTTTATTCTGTCCTGGCAGACTTTACATAGGGTGTGCAGAGGGCATTGCGGCCGTCCAGTTTCAGGGGAAAATAGGAGACTTGGTCCAAGACTTGTTCTTTGGTACAGGAAGAGGAAACGTGTGGACATCTCTTGACGCCAGTGCAGGGGATCAAACAATAGGAGATTCCCTAAGTCTTCCATACCAGCCAAGACTGCGTCAGTCATACCAGATTATCAGGACGTGCACTATGACATCACTGAAACTGAATTTGGTAATAATAGGAAAATTGCAATGAATTTGTGTGATAGAACAGTGTGGAAATAGTTAAGGTGTTATTTGTGGTAGCTTAGATAGAGTTCATAAAAGCTGTTATTCAAATAGTCTTGTAATAAAATTGATTCTGGTGTACAGTAGTGTTCAGTCTTAAAATTTACATTAGAATATAAAAAAGTTAAAAGTACACTGTAAAAAGTAATATCTTGGCAAGTTAAAATTTTCTGAAATAATTAAGGAGGGATTGATTTTAGCAGATTTAAGTAATATCTACCAATTTAACCAGATTTTTTTTTTTTTGCTTAAAGGTGCACCATATAACTCTGTCTGTATACATATACAAATCTGTGTCTTTACTTTGAGCAAGCTTACATGACAACAAATTAATACACTAATATTTTGCCTGGAGGAAAACAAAAACATGGAAAAAATAGTTATATATTTTTTCAAATTGTGACATAACACACACTTACTATAATCGTTTTACCTTTCTATTTTTACTTAATTGTGTATTATTTTTTCTCATTAGTATATATTTTACCTAATAAGTCAAATCTGCTAAAATCAAGATGGTCTCTTCCTAATTTAAGAATTTAGAAATGGTCCTCATTCTACTTTTTGTTGTGTAAGCTAATTTTACTGATAATGGTAAAGGAAGCCTCAAGAAAATACAATCATTGCGATATTGGATTGCGCCAAGCCCTTATATTTAAATTAGCCATGATGTGTTGGGGTGATGATGTCATAGTTAAAGGGACGAGTAGGCGTTGTCCAAAAAACAGCTGATATGCACTCAGCTGATAGTCACACGTGTCACTTGGACATTTAAATTTCCGAAAGCAGCATCACCAAGCGTATATTCCGACAAACGGGGGCCTTATCGCTCTGTGGAGGAGTATGGGACCGAACGATTACAGGGTTATCTCCCATCATGCTCTGCAGCCTCAGCCCTGAAGCACAGACAGGAAGGAAGGCAAGGCTGTGGGCCACGTAGCACAATAATCCCAGGACCAGCTTCACCAAACCACCCTTTTTGTCCAATAGAAAAAAAACACAAGATCCAGAGGACATGACTGGCATATAAAACGCAAAAGAGGGTAGTGGGAGGCTCAGAATGGGTAGACCTCACCAGGCTCCCTCCTAAGCTCTGTGCTGCTCTGTAATAATAAGCCATACAGAGCACTATCTCCTGTTCTTTCTGTATCTCTTTTGAAACAAAAAATATAATTCCTTTCTGTATGAAAATAAGCCACGTTTGTGTTTATTCCACAGTTGTCAGAAAGTGACAAGATGTTTCTTGCTTACTGATCAACAATATCACAAATTACTTAAAATGTCTTAAAGCTTAATCAAAAAGTACAGAAATAACTCTAACCCTATTTTAAAAATATACAACATAATTTATTTTTCATCTGCTCTTTTAATTCTAAATAATCTATTCTATATTCAAATGTTTGTTTTATATAAAAAAAACTATTATGTAAATTATATTCTCTTATAAAGTCGAAGCACAATGGAACATTATTGCAAATAAATGATTAGGAACAAGAGTAAAGAAATTAGTAAATATTTGCATATATTTGTTCTGGCAGTGCATGTTTAGTGCTTGTAGACCTACTCTGATGCAGTTCAGAGCCAAAAGCCAGGCAGAGCCAGGCAAGCACCCAACCTTCTCCTCAACATGCCAAGGTTTAGCCCACCTCATCCTTTCTATGTATGGGACTTGTCCAACCATTGGCTCAGATATCATCTGTATTCTGCATCGAGTTTGAAGATTCAAGACAATGTAATGCTTTTAATCTTCTCTTTCATCACTGACTATCATGTTAAATGGCAGTACAGGCGTCATAACCAAACAACAAGAGCTATAATTATTTTTGACCAAGTGTGTCCCTAAGTTAGGGGAGATGCTTCTTTGTATGGAAACTGTGTGTGCTGTTTGTGGTGGTGCATTCCTTGTGGTGTGGCCGACTTGCCCTGTGACAGGGGAGCTGCTGCTCTGTTGAATGGCTGATGAGAAACAAATGAAAGAACAAAAGTGATTCAGAGGCTTTCATTTTCTGATCTAAAGTAGCATTTTTTCATACTGTGTAAACCATGCACAGGCATGCTGGCATGGTCAAACATGTAAACATGTGATTCATCTCCCTTTCTCTGTTCTCCCACTGACATGGTATTGTTGAAGATATTGGATTACAACTAATGAACTACAAATGGCTAAGACAGACCACATACATACAGATCACACATACTGTAGAAAGTTGACTATTATACAGTGATGTTAAATAGCTGCAAAGGTCCCAGAATGTATTCAAATATTGTTAATGCTGAGTAATGGGCATTTAAGTGCTTATTTATATCCATCAACGCTAGTTTCAGTTCTATTGATGTGTTTATTGAAGGGGCACGTCTGAGCACACGCAGGGAACAGGAACTAGATGATTACTAAGTGCATTTGGGAAGGGAAGATCGTGAGCTTTAGTAAAAATGTTATTAAATTAAAAATAGACATTTGTAAGAGTACTTGCAGGACGAACTCTTGTGTAATGTAAGCTTATTTAAATTACTTTCTCTGTGGGCTAAGAATTATTGCATTACACAGGCTACTGAATGACAATTTTTATATACTTCTGCTTTGTTCAGAAAATGTATTATATATTTTTTAAAACAATTACAAAGTCAAAAAAATTTAAATATCATTGCCTCAACAGCAAATTGCCTAAGTAACATAAATGAAGACCATACGTTCCCCCTTCCCCACGTGAAGGACAGACTTTATTAAAAATAATAAAAATAATAAAATTAAATACTGAAAGAAATAAAGAAGCAATTAAGGCGACTCGTAATAACGCGTACACTTTATTTCTCCTGTGTCTAATAACCACACACTGGCTTGCATTTCCCGCATCTGCTGAAGGATCAGGTGCGCCTCATCATTCGTTGCGGTGATGAGTGGGCGGGCCTTCAGACACAGACCACGCCCCCGCACTAATAGCGCTCTGTGTCTATTGGCAAAAAAACTAAGGAGCGCAGCGTCCGTCCGTCACTGCACTCTGCTCTACAGAATTATGATCTCCCAAAGAGCGGCTCCTGCGCTTCAACACTTGGCAAATAAAGATACGACGAGCAGTCTACAGTGAATTACGACTTGTGTCGCTCAGTGATCTTTCTTTACGGGTGTTTCTTCTTCTCTTTTTACGCTGGATTTCTCGTGTAAGAATATGTGTGTGGAGAGCGATGGATGCGAAATTGAAGGCTGCAGCAGTTCGGACGAGGTGCGCACGCTGTCTGGGAGCATGAGCCCCGCTCTCAAATCCAGCCCGGACCTGCATCCATGCAAACCGGGACACAAAGTCCACGCCGCGCTTCTCCGGTGCCGCTCACCGGCTGCTGCTGCCGGGATCCTTACCTTTGGGAACATCCTCAATTACATGGACAGATACACCGTAGCGGGTAAGTCACCACTTGTGCATGTTTCTATAGCGCCAACAGAATGAGCTTATGTTATAGCTTTATTATAGAAAGCTCTGAGTTTGATTGTACTGTTTGTTAGAGCTGAACAGCGCACCTCCACTGAGACGGGTGGAACAATGGCTTTGCCCAGGCACAGTGGACAGTCTAACCACAAGATGTTCACAGAGAATAGAGCTTGTATATGATTGAATCAGACTGTTCTAAAAATCAATGCACCACCGTGAGTCTCTTCTGCAGATAGTGTTGATTGATTGATTGATTGATTGATTGATTAGTTAGTTCTAATCTTCTATGTCTCACACTTACAGGCGTATTGTTTATAGTCTTTTGAGTGTGCTGAGGACAAGTCTCTGACAGACTGGAAGAGCTGCATGCTGTTGGTGTGATGCTGGGATGAGGCCATGTGCTTTTAATCTCCAAGATTACTTACTCCAGGCTCAGATCTGTTGTATGCTCACTAATAAATATACACTGTGCAAACTGTATTACCGCAGTGAAAATAGACAGACGAAAATAGTTTAGTGTTGCAGATATTTTTATTACATGGCTACTGTAAAACAATTGTAAACTTTATTGTTTTTTTAATTGCATACAATGTTATGCACCCACTGACTTCATTTGTTTATCCTCTATTTTACTTGTAAATGGAAGCAAAGTGTTTCTTACCCAGGCTTGTCTACCTCTAAAATAAAATGGCAGTGAACGGGTTAAGGCACTGCTGCAGTACTAGAATGGAGGGAAGTCTGTTCGCTGTGGGAGATGTGTCACTGGGCAAAGTGCAGTTTTATCTCATACACAGTAGTCACATGTACCATGTAGCAAAAACAAAGTATCCTTTGGCTTATTACAGGCAGAAATGACTTGATATTTTGTCTTTAACTTCTGAGAAATGGCACACAAAATAGTTTCAAATTGTATCTATTAGCTTGCGTTTTCTGGAGCTTTAGGGCCATTGTGTGTAGCTTGTTGCAGTGGGAAGTAGAATCATGACAAGAATTTGTTGATAAAATCTGCATATCTAATTCTATTATCTACTACCATAGACTTACCACAATAGATAACATTTGCAGTCATTTTGCCAATTAACTTGCTTTTTCCTAAGCGAAAAACACAATTGTCATTATTTTTTTATTACAGTTGTTCACCTGCTCTGTCATATGGCGAGGTGAGATTCTTGCCTGCAATGTCTCACAGTTTGGAGGAAAATGAAGATTAAATAAGGATGGTGGGTGGGAGAGTGTTGGGAGGGGGTGTGCCGCAGCAGCTTGGACCACTTGGGAAAAGAGACACCTATTCCTGGCACCTTTTAATGTAGTTCATAATGTATAGGCCTGCATTGCCAGCACTTTGAGTTACTATGTGCTTTTAATGCTTTTCTCTGTGTCCCGCTGCGTGAGTGACACTGCAGCAGTAATTAGGCACTGAAGCACATCTGGTGATCGCACTACAAAACAACCAATTTACTCAAGCTTCCCTATAAATACTCCAAGATAAGGAAAAGGATAGCTGGTTGCAGTTTAATTAGCCTCAATCTCCTACAACAGATTTACTATTCAAATGATTTACAAGTTGTAGGAATACTCACCAGATCTTCATGTTGTAAGCCTGAATGCACAGCCATAGAAGGCACAAATGAAAAGAAGCCTCCTCCTCCTCCCCTGAATGAAAGGGAGGTGTGGGGAGACGGTGAGGGGTTTGGTGCGGTAGTGGTAAGCAGCACAGAGGAGAGGAGCAGTGCATGTCAAAAGGCCTTTGTACCACCAGCTACTACTGTAGTGTGCGGATCACTAAAGCATTGTCACTGGGAGACATAGGGCGACCCGTCAAGATGTGGGGGCAACGAGGATGGGGAAATTGTTAGTGAAAATGTTTGGCAACTAAAGATAAATACAATAATTCTATTAGGAAAGCTTGCACAATTTTGACTGCACAGTGATAAGTCGTAAATTAATGCTGTTGGAGTCAAAAAGACACCAGTGAGTGTGTGTTCTGCATCAAATGTTATATTCTCTAATAAACAGAAAATATGTTGTTAGCATGTTAGTTTCTGTTTGCTTTATTTTGATGGCATGATTTTCTCTGGCTTATGAATGTTGTGAAAACACTTATACACTCAACAGTGAATAATTAGGAAGCTTGAAATATGTGAGAAAGTGAGGAATCCCTTTGGAGGGTGGCAAATGATTTAAAACAAGCGTGTTCAGTTTGGCACATTTTATAAGACTGAAAAGAAAAACTGTGGCAATTAGGGCTGAAATCAACCAAAGACATCTTTGGTCAACTAAAGACATGTCCATCGACCGTTTAATTGACTGAAAAGGGGCCTGGCAAAAGCTATGAAGCTAAAAAGTACTATATTGATTTGACCCAAACAGTGGTTGAAAAAACAAATAGGAAATGAAGTTTATTTAAAAACAACTTATACACAAAGTTATTGGAAACCGTGTATTTATTTCCAAGAAGGCAGATTAGACCAATGATTTTGTACCAAATCTTTATCTGATTCATCACTTTTAGTTGCGCAAGATCATTTTTATGATCTAAATAAAAAATCTTAGCCGATTAAGATTCCATCAACCAATTAATAGACTGAAGGGCTACAGCACTAGTGGCATTCCACTCTCCATTTGCTGGTGTGTCCTTAGGCAAAACACCTAATCTGTCTGACATGATGGTGCCTTGACGTAAAGTAATAGACTGATGATGGTAGAATAGTAGCCCATGTATAGATTTATGACCAATTTCAACCAGCCAGGGGATTGTTGTTAACCTAACCCTATTTCAGCATGTAAGTCCTTAGAATATCTGTTCAGGAAATCCCCTTTCTTTAACTGCTGTAAGACATTAATGTGGAGGTGGACATCATGCCCAGTGGAGAAGAGGGGTGTGACTGACGACTCTGTGTTTTAGGCTCAGCTGTTTGTTGCCTGACCTTCGGTGGTCTTCTCACAAGCCCACAGTAGTTTTATGACTAATGCAGACGTAGACAGTGGCAGCGTCTGGGTATCTGCTGTAGGTCTGTCTGATCACTTGTATAGATTTGCATAAAGCTGATTTCTAACAGTGCCATAAAGTTTAAAACAGTATCCAGTGGTCTAAAACTGAATAAACTAATATAAAAACATGCACAAAAGACAACATTTTGAAATTGCTACTTCTCCTATTCCCATTCAGTTTTAATGCCACATTCTCATATATTTCCAAAGAATTGAGAAATAGTAGTATAAAATCTGCACTTGTATACTGATGTATTTATTTGAGCATATCGTTACACAGACAACTCATCATTTAAATTCAATGTCTATCTTATTGAGTAACATTGAACTACTGAAATGACCCCACAGGATGACAAGCTGTCATGCGCCATATTGGGAAAGTCATATATTTTGCATTGGGTCCGTCTGTCTGACCTCCAGGGGCAGCAAATTAACCTGCAGCCACTCCTATTCCATTTGGAGTGCTACGCTTTAGAGAGCCACTGTGTTTTTAATTTAATTTGTGGTGGCTTTGAAACCTTAAATCCCGGCACTGGTCTCATATAGTCTCACGGCAGACAGTCAGAGCTCTATTGCAGCTTATAATACACAAAGGATTAGGAGATTTTTTTTTCTTTTTTCAATAGTATGTGAGGATATAGATAGCAGACAATAACCTTTTAAGAATGGAGACATAGCAACTAACTATAGATGACTACTGGCATGTGCACAAAATATTGCAACCATTGTATTGTAAAATTGTTATTGAATAAAATATTGTAATCTATACTTATTATATTAAAAAGGTCCTGTTCAAGTAACATTTCTGAAAACTACAAACCAACACTAGATTTTTCCTCCCCTTGCGTGCATACCACTAGTGCTCCCCATCTTACAGTAATCTGGTTGACAACAATATTAGGGTTGCTGCCACAGATTAGTCCAACTTAACATGTCTTAGTCAAGCTGTCATGCCCCCTGAATGTTCCCTTCTTTTAAAACGGGCTAATTTCCTATTGAACACCTGTTAAAATCTGGCACTTGTGAACTTTTGGCTTTTTGCTTATAGACGCAGATGAAGTGTGGAGTGATAATCCTCTTATAAGACAAGAGCTCTGTCAGTGGAGATGTTAGTATCTGGGAGCAGATCTATCCAGTCAGACAGGCTATGCAGATTAATGTGCGATAGCTGGGTCCAGTCACTGCAGTGGTTACTTATTATCACTGTATACACATGCCCTGAGACATTCCTGCACATGAAACCATCCAAGTGAAATGTGTTGCTAAATTTCTTTCGGGGCTTCTCACTCCAAAACAGCCCAAAGATAGAGTCGGATTTCTTTGTTTAGTTAATATATAAACACCAGTGTCAACTTTATTTCATAACATTTATTTAATAATTTAGTAAGCTACTAAAAGAATTGCATTAAACCAAATTTAGGAAAAAATATATTTCATCAGAGGGGTCATTTTAAAGCTTTTTGATTTAGGAAACATTTACATTTTCCAGACCGCTTACACTCAGTTCAAAGCACATGATCAATTTGGATCACTGGAAACATTACATTGAGTAATGAAGGCTGGAAGTCCGAAAAAGAATCTGCCAACAGAAAAAAAAAAAAAAAAAAAGAGGGGGGGGGGGGTATAATTTGGGACATATAAGGAGGAAGGAGGCTTGTTATATTGACTAAATATTACAGTATGTGAGGCTTATTCCACTACTTTTACAACATGCCCACAAAAGGGTCTCCAAACACCAGTTGAAAGTGTTGGCAAACCTTATTCCCATATTCTTTATAGTCTTTTCCTTATGTTTTCAGACTGTTCTAAATTACCCAAACCTCACTCTGCACTCTGATGCGTTGGCTTCTGTTCTATGCCGCGTTGACAGGGAAATCTCCACACCGTACAGCAGATGTTAAGAACAATGATCCTAAAACGCACTTTCTCAACCTCTTTCCCACAGTAAGTCCTGGCGCAAAACTCCCACTACTGTAAGTCAAACAGTCTGTGTGTTCCTTAGGCTCCGGTTTAGTCAGCACCGCCAGTAATAGTAGACCCTGGATTTAGACCCATTTTTTTCTTTGGGCCAATGAGAGAGCTTTAATGTGGTGGCTACAGATTTAACCATGGGCCAGACACACTTCCCTTACTGCACAGTTCACCACATGACCCCTGTTTGAATGGACATGCGCATGGAAATTTATATGAATGCCAAGCTGAGAAGTTGCATGTTGAATGACTTGCCTCGACTCCAAATAATAACTCAATCCAGAAGTCTCTCTTTGGCTTATGGTTGCACACACATTTTAGACTTGATCTAGAAATTAAACTAAATGAGTAAACTTAAGAGAGCAGAACAGAAATCTTAGACCTAAACTAACTGGGCTCAAACCACGAAGCCAAGTGTGAATTGACCTTTTGACATAGTATTAAGCAGTTATATCAAATAAATAATAAATTGGGGGTGCTAGATAATTTACTTGCGTTAAAGATCTACATCTGCTATGACTGAAGCTGCTACTACACTGATCCTAAGTTTCTACACTATAGCACACAGGTATTTACTGCTTAACAGATTACAATTAAAGACACTGTACCTTCATATATTGTCCAGGAAAATTAGTTTACAGCTTCTTATTTATGTCTAATAATAGAGCATTCCTGAAACTCAGGAAGTATGTGTGTTCATATTTTTAGCATGTGCTTGTTTTCATACCATTTTAACGCACAGACTTCTGAAAATTGTTCTAAATTCTTCATAATGAAATATGAAGAATTTGTACCTGAGCAAAATTGTTGTTTTAAGACATTAAAATACCTTGGCATTAATACCTTGAGGCCGTCTCTAGAAACTCTTATCACTGAATATTGCTAAAGACGTTAATATCTTGTGTAGACTCTAACCTGTGTTGTTTAGCCACGTCATATGTCTCTTTTTTACATAACTGATAAATGGTTGAATATACATTCAGCCAGCTGCTGTTTGGCAGCACCTCTAATTTTACTTCCTCATATCAATCAACAAAACTAAAAAAGACAACAGACGCAGAAGATAATTAAATCTTTGCACAAAGTGATCAGCGCTGAGTGGCAATTTCCGCATAGAAGGACTGCATTTTTATTCAAATTCACCAACTGGTTCTTATCTGTGCCTGCAGTGGCTGGACAAGTGAGCTTGTGCTAGATAAAGACACTGCCCAGGAGCACTTCTGAACTTTGACATGAGAAGTTGAGTGGCCATCTGATAAAAAACTGACCTCTACTTTGTCTCAACTGTTGACATAAGGATGCATAGTGACCAAGATGAAACACATAATGGTATACGGAGTGTAGGTGGTGAGGATTTGAAATATCCCGAAGTGCAAACTAATGGTGCCTATCATTTGTTTACTAGTGAAATGCAGTCTGTTTTGGTAACTAGCAAATTCACAGCACAAGAGGTTCTGGGATGATTGGAAATATTTGCCATGTTTAAGTTGTCAAGTAACACCTGACTGTGTTTTTGAAAGATGATAAAAAAAATACAAAATTCCTCACTCCCTACATTCCACTTGTCATTACTATCAGCTCAACTCAAGAAAATTATTTATTTTATGCAGGTACTGTATAAAACACACTCTATCAGACTACAGTATCTTTGTTGGACAATGGGAAAATTTAAGCTGTGCAAAGTATAAGAACAACAGACGCATGCAAATTAAGATGACTCTAAAGATGTAACCACAATATTTAATATTTTTTAATAGAAGCAAGATAGAAAACTGAGTAAAACAATTAGTTAATCCCTGTGCAACAGGCTACAAAACCAATATGTAGTCAATAATAAGTGGCTATGACTGTGATTGTTATTCATTATTTGTGCAAATCTAATTGTTCAATACTTTAGATCATTACTTTCCACCTTATTTCCAATCACATCTAAATTGAAATACAATGGTGCACAATACAGCCTACACATTACCAGAAATAATATCAGGAGCAATGAAACTCTCCAAGATGCCGAGACGCTGAATATTGATCAAACGCAGCAGCAGCAGCTTGGGTTTTGCCACAAGAGATGAAACTGTAATGTCTGGGGACACGCTGAAATTGGATTTTTCTCTGACACATTAACAAGTTGTTCTTGAGAGAGGTCGCGGATCCATATTGACCTGCTTGTGCAAAGGATGGCTGCTTGGTCCAACAGCCATATTAGCCTCCCTTAGGATACCGGACCATTATTTGAAAAGCCGCCCTGAGAAAAGCATAATCTATTCCACAGTTACATGGAATACAGTAAATAGTCATGGCCGTGGATGAATTTTGTAATTGTGTTTGATGCGCTACTCAGTGTTTCGTCACCTCCACTTCTGATTTGATTTGTGGATATTTTTCATGCTGTCCGGAGGAGATGAGATTGCAACAGAATTTATTACGGTGGTTGTGGGGTGGACATGGGTCATGTGAGGGCCTGACCTGTCACAGAGGCTTAAATAATTGTTAAATTATGCCCAGGGTCAAAGTTCACGTACAGTCATCATCTTTTGCATTGCTGGTATCTAAAGGAAGAGGTTCACACATGGGGGTTGATTTCAGATATGAGTCAGAGGTTGCTAAAATGTAATATGCAAACAAGGATTAATTGCATCAGTACAGTCTTTGGTATTAATAGACAGGCTTCTAATCAAATGCATGTCATGGGCCAGTAATTATAATGCAGTATTATTGAATTTCACCTTCAAAACATCAACAAGGCAAATATCTTCTTTTTATTTATTGTTTTGTTTTTTTGTGTGTGTGTCAGACAGTTGCAAGATGCATTCCAAAACTGAAAGTAACCCATTTAAAATCTAAACTCTTCTTGCTTAAGCAAATCTTGATTTATAGAAGATTTGGTCCTTTGTTTATAATGTTACTGCATGAGAAGGTTTGTAAGGCACAATACCATGGCTTTGTCAGGGTGTACACTGTACACTATGATGCTTGGTTGCACCTCACTGCTACAGCAGGATTATCACCGCATTCTTTGGCGCTAGAATAAATCATACTGGTTTTCATGTATAATACGAAGGCACAGCTGGTACCGGACAAAACCACATGCAAAGATATCTTTTGGATGTTATATGCATATTTAGCTGCAGCTATGATTGAAAACTCCCTGTTGTAGTGATGATGGTACATTTTCTCATCTCCGTCCACGTTAAGGAGATAAGTGCATTGTACCTCAGGTTGTTGATGGAGAAACTCGTGCAGTTCATTTGAAGGCACTCCTGATTAGAGGATGGGAAGCCCCGGGCGGTTTTCAGTACCAGCGCTGTGAGAGGTGCTTAATGAAACAGGTCTGGAATGTGGACAGAGGATGCCTTCCTTTTGTTTTCTCACGGCAAGAAACAAAGATCTTAAGTCACCTGACGCACACATACTTCATCAATGAGAAATGTCACTAAGTGAGCAAGTTTACAGACATGTTTTTGGTGAGTCACACGTGTTTGTTTAGTAATGCCTTATTCGGTATAGGTTTCAGTGTCCTGTAAAATGAATATGTAACTGGGTACAATGACACCAATTTACCCAAGCGAGAAGCCCTTGGTTGGCATATTTGCACCAATCGCAAGTGAATCACATGCACTTACATTTAAACATACTGTTATATTTTATTTATTTACCTTCTAAATGACTATTTAACCCCTGGCTGTTGATTGTAATCCGTACATATACCTGATTTTTTTTTTTTCATACTACTATGCTATCTTACTTTATTCCTTTTTTATTGCTATCAACTAGCTCGTGACTGCAATGATAATTGAGAGAAAAAATCTGTTCATCAATGTTAATGATAACACAGTGGCATTGAGAGAAGGACAGCTAGATTTTAGAAATGTCTGCTGCTCACATTGATGAAGTAGAAAATGACAAGTCTATATCATGCTAGAGACTAAAGAAGCCATGCCTTTCATATGGTGGGCTGGAGTGACATTTATTGTATCCCATTAGCAGAGGCACAAAAAGCACTTGGAAAAGCTGTGGGCTGTGTTGACCGACGTGTGGGAGGAGAAATACACTGACAGTTACAAGATCTCTTTGTAGATTATTACAGTTTATTACAAATACAACAGGGCTGTACCAATAATCAGAACATAATTGTGAATACAATTATTGCTCCAATTAATTTCAAATTGATGTTATCATCCCCAATTAATTAAAACATGCTTGAAAGATACATGTAATTTGCACCCAAACCACATTAGTAATGATAATTCTTTCTCTGTCCTGACACACAAATGTATTTGAATCATTAGAGTACAGAAAATGTTGCCTGGAAAATCCAGACGATGTAGAAAAAAAATGTATCGTCTGGCCACCTCCTGTAATTCGTATGACCCACTCTTTACAATTTGCTTTAATTTTAGGCTTTACTTTTTTAATGGTTTGAGAAACAAAACAAAAAAAAAACAAGACAATTCAAATAGACTTTAAAACCGTAAACTCTGACAATGTAAGACAAAGAAAATGTTATGACATTTTAAATTTATTTTTTGTTTTGTGATTTTAATGTACATTTATTTTTTCCTATGTAAAGCACTCTGAACTACTTTGTATACAAATGGTGCTACGCTAAACTTGCTTTGCCAAATATAATGTGCAATGCAATCAAATGACTTAAGAAAAATATTTATCCCTGAACTCAACTATTGTAGTTCATTTGCATTGCAGCATCACTGCGAGAACACATGCAGATAAACCCAGATGGATCGCTTTGCTGCGGCCGTTTGACACTAAATTGAGCTGAACGCATAGATCTTCACCAATTCTCGTCTCTTTTCATCACATCTCAGTGCCGGTCTTTCAGCAGCTTTCAAAGACATTGCTACATAAGTCTAGACAGTGCGACAAGCTGTAGAAGTTCTGTCATCACCAACCCAAAGAGGTCAAGAGGAAGTCAGGTGAAGTATTGTCAGGTAGAGGGCTGAAAACGCTGAAATATGTAGTTTATTTACATTATAGGTGAAAATTAAGGAAGCATATCCCCGCACAAATAATGTGGAGGTTAAAAATGTGCCATGTAATGAAATATGTGAAAGATTGTGTTTTCTAGATTATTTTAATCTGTTAGAATAATTGTGGATTTCCCTATTGACGTATGTGAGCTTAGAGGAGAAATCTCATTAAAAACACTACACGATGACTTAATCCTTCACACTGTTATGCAAACGGGGTTAGGAACAGCCATGGAATTCTGTCCAACTAAAACAAAAATTGCTTTGGGAAATTGTTGTATGTGTAACAACATGCAATTATTTGGCCTGTTTGAACATAATTTGATAAGAATTGATGTACTATTATGAACTTACTGTATCTTCATTGATTGAAGTTTGACTTTTAAGTCTCTAATCAAAAGTCATTCTGTATTTTATTTAAAGTTAGCCATATGCTTCAGTGATAAGAATTTAGCAATGTTGTAGTAATTTAAAAATATAAACAAAATACTATCATTTTTATATTGCAAAAATCCAAAAATGACACCTTTATAGACAAAAAAATGAAACCACTTTCTTGAATTATGCTGTAGCATACAAAAGCAAATGTAAAACATATTAGGAAAATGCTTAGCTACATTCTTGACCCAAATCATCTTCCCCAATGTTCCCTTAAATCTTTATAATAAATCACAGTGATATATATATTAATAGCGCTGACTAACAGAACTAAATGTTTCCCAACAATAAACAAACTGGATACACTTTGCTCACTTCTCCTGGGTCGGCTTGACTTCATTTCATAATTCTGCTCCCTCCTCCACAGGTTCACGTTCGAGTTCAACCGCTGTTCAGTATTCCTCGGAGATACACGAGCTCAAACGCAAATCCCCTGGCAGTCCGTCTGTCTCATCTAATCGCAAATACTTTTACTCCGCTCCACTGCATTTCATCTCCCATTAATGCGTTTTGGTACAAAAAAGTGTGCCAGTTCTAAATGCATTATTGATAAGCTATAGGTTTAGTCTGCCCCTTACACGCCCCCCTTATGCAGAGTCTCCACTATCATCAAATATTTAGCACGTACCGGCTGGAACTACAGCAGTGTGCCCCCAAGATGAATACGACTGTTTGATTAGTAAAAGGAGAATTAGGGAACAACCGATCACATTACATCAAAGTGGCACTGCGAGGTTGGCAAATGTACAAGAGATAATTTGATTCAAGTCCCAGTTTGGAAGTCATAAATTTGTAAGATTAGAAAGAAAGCTGTCTGGACTGTCAGGGTACTTTTGGAGCTGAAACAATAATAGCAACTTTATAGTCAGTCACAAAGCTCTATTGTTTTCAAGAAGACGAGACAACAAAGTAATAGAAAATGCAATGGAAAATAGTTGGTTTCAAACCACTGTGAAAAACTGTAATTTTTGATAAACTGACAGAAATTGTCTTTTTTGGATTAGAAATTAAATATTTTCTTATTTTGGATCTTTATATACCAACAATAATCAATCCTTACTGCTGCCAAACAGTAACTGTAAACACAAAAAAGCTAATTATTTAACCTAAAGGAAAAATTGATTATTTTAAGTGACTTCATGCCTTTAATTATTTCTGACCAGCCAGCCATTAACAAAATCATTTGACCCAGTTTTTTTTTTCCTTTTTCTATTTAAGAATACTGCTTTTTAGGTAAATTGGTACAGAATCATACTGATGGTGTTCAGTCTCTTGGTCATTGATTTTGTGCTCCTAGGTGCTTGGTCAGACACAGATGTACCCACAACCTGTCAAGCGACCGCAGGGGAGTGATTCTATTCATTCAATTGTTGACTTACACTCACTGTGCACCTCTCCTTGCTCCTGCTCTTCTCTATTTCCCCGACATCTGCAGTGTGTTTCCTATAGTTCTGGGAGAGGGGAAGTGCATGAAAAAACCTCCCGCCCAGAGCAGGGCCACATGGCACTGGGAGGAGAGCGTCGGTCAGGAGCCCGCCAGCCACAGTCGGACATATTTGTGGTCAGTTCTCCTCGCTTGCAGACTAAGTCTCAGCTCTGCAACTCAAGCCTCTGCTGGGCTCATGGAGTGTTCTCTAACTCACGCTCTCACGCACTTCCCCAGACCAAAAAACTAGTTTACAAGAACAAGCCCAAAAGGACACACTTTCTCCTCAGTCATTACAAAAACCTCTTTTCTTCCTTTCCCAGACTATTTATACCAGTTGATACAAGAGCCGGGATCGCCTCCCTTTGCAGAGCAGAGGCCACATCAGCAAAGTGGTTCACCGCTGCCTAACTCACTCAGGCTAGAATGAATGACTTACATCCACATAAGCAAACCAAGGAGAAAACACACACATACACACACTGGTCACTTAATTAGATACACATATTCAATGACTTGTGATCACAAACAACTTATCAACTATGTACAAAACTGGGTTACTGACTACTTAAAGTTTGACAAAGAGGTAGTTTTTTGGACGTTTAAATTTCTTCACCTAAAATAAAAAAAATGTGAAAAATCATTTTTATGTTGAATTTAAAATCAGTTTGAACTAAAGAATCACCTACACCCATAGAGATAGACCGATATATCAGGGACCTGATATTTTGGGGCTGATACTTTTTTATATATCTTATCAGGCAGTTGTTTGGGCTTTTCTTCTGTGAGAAAGCTGCACTGACAGTGATCAACTCAACTCTTAGATCTTTCATGACTCTATGAAATGATTGTTTGTTGCGTCAAAATACAATCGAGCGTCATTGCATTGTGTGAAAGAGACGCATGTGGTGAATAATAGTTTAGGGTATCTTATATCACCCTGGCTATGCTTCTAAAATGAAAATAGGAAAAAATTTGAAATATCGATATCTGCATTGGTCAAAGAAAAACCCATATCTGTCAATCTCTACCATTTATACCATCTTTCTTTTGAACTAGGATTTGTGACTCTTTTAAAATTGACTGCTATTCCTTTTAGCCTACATTCTGTGAGCAGAAATAGAAGTTTGAGATCAGCCAGCGTCTCTTTTGGGGGTATGATTCGATGGCTGTCCTCTTTGAGCTGATTGCAGCATAAGTTTCAGCCGCAGGGGTGTGGTGAGTATGTTTGAAAGCAAAACAACCTTACATTTACCCATTTGTAGCGACTGGCTTTATTTATTATACCTGAAGATCAAATATACCTAATTGGTGTGATTTACATGGACTAGGAGCTTTCTATTGCCTGGGTTAAAAGTGTTATTCATTTTGATAGATCACCATTCACATGTGCTAAATGCAGCGCTTGTGGTCCGGTCACCAAATTGAGTCATTTCTTCTTGTTGAAAAAAGGCCCCATAAAAGCAGACTTTATGAGCGGCGAGTGGAATAAGTGTCAGCTACACAGAGGCTTCAACTCAGCTGTGCTTGCTCAGATGGCAGCGGCCTGTTATTTAGCACGTACATAATAAAAGTTCCCTTGACTTATTAGGTTTCCTTGTTCTTA
Organism: Mugilogobius chulae; assembly: GCA_038363315.1. Lineage (NCBI taxonomy): Eukaryota > Metazoa > Chordata > Actinopteri > Gobiiformes > Gobiidae > Mugilogobius > Mugilogobius chulae. The sequence goes on along the minus strand of CM076399.1, from coordinate 20,267,547 downwards.
CTGAAACAGAAGCGACGGTGCAATGCTTTAGTATCGATGTGTCAGGAGGATCTAAACGTTGTATGCACAGTTAACAGTACATGTCTTCCTCATATTGCATATTTGGCGTCTATAATTTGCGTTGTCTGTTTACATTGCTTATCAGGAAGATGAAGTTTGTCTGCAATAGAAACAAAAGATGGATAACTTGCACTGGTACTTGGGCAGCATGGAAACAGAGATCAAAATTGAAGGGATGACACAAAATCAACCTACTGCCCAATTTTCTTAGAATTGGACAATCTCTGTATATTGGGACGAAAAGCAGATGCCAAACAACATATGCCTGACTTCAGCTACACCTTTGCTTTTTTTATTGTTTCTGTCTTTTTTCTTGCCTTTTATTTGAGTTATTTAAGCATGCTATCGCTGATTTGAGCCATTGTACTGGGAAACACCTGTGAGAAGTTACTAGGAATTAGCATGGAGAAAATTCCAATATGAAATTTCACCAGATTTCCATTGAATAAAATAGTTGACTATTTTGGATTGTTCTGAGAAAAGTTCTGACTTAAAATACACAAAATAGACTACTATATCTTGTAGACTTTTTAAGTGAATGGTGTGCTGTGACAGATGCTTGCATTACCCAAAAAAGGTGAAGAGACAAATTTGTAAGTTATATTATCTAAATACTGCTTTATGTCCGAAGTGCATAGCTGTACATTCTTTCATATTTCTTGTAACTTTTATGAATGTTCCCAGAAAGAAGTGTGTTGCGCGTACGATGCCAGGGAGTGTCTTGACTGTGGAGTTACTTTGAATGATGATAGAAGTCGACTGACCACATTCCTACAATGTCTCTGACTCTGTATCGTGCGCAGATCCACTCCTGAGGCTCGGCAATTAGCTGCATCTTAGAGACTTGTGCTCTCAGTCCTGTCCCATGACTCTATTCAACTGTTCCGTAGGTACCTCTGCAGGTTCACATTGATCACATTTTGGATTATTTATAAGCCTTATCAAATGTTTGAAAAAGCTGTTGCAAAATGCTGGAGGACAGATGTTCTCTGTAAATCAATACAGTGGGTGCAGCTTGAACATGTGGTTTAGAAATGTATTAAAGAGAAATTTTGGGGAGGCTGCGTTCTTTTGTGGTATGACCTTTTTTGGATGTGGCTCAATACTAGTATCCATGGCAACGCAGGTTAGCATTTTGAACACATCACTGAATCCACTAGAGACGAAGATTGAAGTCCAAAACATGAATCTTGTGCTAATTAAGACTACACAAGATGACACAGCCTTGTTAGGACAGATAAAAAGAGGAATTGTTTGTCTGGTGTTAAAAAGCCCTTTTTGATGATGATGGTTGTGATATAATGGGTACACAAACATAATGTTGCCGGCTTTGTAATCCCTGACAGATTAGCAGACTTCATTACACAGTCCACTGCTCCCCAATCCTTTGTGACAATACACTGGCTTTAATAGGTCTCCCAATGCCACAGGAGGCCACAGAACAAAACCATAGGAAGAACAAATGGCAGGTTTAGGATTCTAATTAGTCCATATTACTATTAAATCTTCTTTGTTGTTTGTATTCACATTCAGAAGTAATGACTCCTCTATTTGTGTCCGTCTTGAAAAGAAATCAAAACATTAATTAATCTAGTTATTATTTGGCAAAAAGACAATTTAGAATACCAGTGTTGAAATAAAATTTGGCATGCACATTTTCTACACAACCATGTCTTTATTTAGTCTTATTTGGTTCCACATTTGTTACAATCAATGCTTTAGGTGGGTAAAAAGATATGCAGATTTAATAGTTTCAACCCTGTTAAAATCACATTGAATACCAAACATGTATGCATATCTGACATGAATATGTTTATCAAACACATAACAAAGTCAACCGAAAAGGTGTAGGCTGAAGCCTTGGCTTATAACACTTACCCTATTTACAGCACTTTAGCTACATGTTTAATTACATGTTTTCAGTTTGTACAGTTTTCTAGATCTAGTTCTAACCACTTGTTTTTGAAACATATCTTTTCCTCCTAAATCATGCTGAACACTCAGAGAAGTCCTGGTACTCAAAAAGGGCCTTTTTAAAAGTGCTGGAACTGAATACCAGTGGTAATTTGTCTAAAGAGTTCCCTTTCAGTCACCTGCCCCACCATGTTGTGTCTGTGAGTGCAGTATAGACGACGGGTGTGGCACTGATAAATGCAGCGTGTGTCCAAGAGGGACATTCAGCCATCTGGTTGAGGAATCCCCCTCTCAGCGGGTCTCTGTGTGTATGTGTGTGTACTTGTTCAGGCTAATTATGCTGCAGCAGCACTTATGCACTGTTTTACATATTGTGTGACAGTCAGGAGGGTAGAGGTAGAGTCATGAAGTCTGCCAAGGGCACTAGGGACAGGCAGTCTTTAAGGATTAATCAGTGTTGACTCCACTAGTCAAAACCAAATAAATTAAAATAGCTTTATGCTGTAACTATGAAATTTTTCATTTAATTTAGCTTTATCTTATTTTTTTTGTCTTAGCTTTCAGGTAAAATGTGTCATTAGACATCTTGTCATAATACTCAACTTTCAAACACTCAATTCTCGATAGTGATTCGGATGCTACAATGACAAAGTAAAAAAAAAAATAGTTGTTTTACTTAAGATTTAGACAATAAAGTCAACACAAAAATTCACTGTGATCTTGCACTATTTCTGAAGACCATTTCAAAAGTGTCAGATTTTGTCCCGCTATCTGATTTTTAAAATTAAAACTTTTGACATTTGAAATTGCTATCTCTAGATTTTGGTATATAGACTTGGTCAGTCAAACTTCTTATCTGAATTATCTGAAGGATTTGCCTATTGTGCATGTTGTGGAGTGGCTGTAAATGACGTATTTAATAATATTTTTAAGCAAAGTCAAAGAAGACATTTCTGCCTTTAGGCTTACATCTTGTAGTTCACCGTTGTGACTTTTCTGACTAATAATAAGCAATAGAGGTCACAAGGAAGCGATATTCATGAGCCATTCTCTTTACAGCCTGAGTGAAGCACAAATGAAGCCCATGCATATAATGTCTTGGCACTGGCAGTGTAGAAGTGCGCAGCAAAGTATGCCAATGCGACACAAGCAGGTGGTTTGTCTCAGATGACAAGAATCTGACGTATGTTTCAACGCGCAGTTCCTTTCGAAAATGCACCTGCCTTCTTTTGCGGATTGTCTTTGAATTGCTGTTGACAAATATGAAGAGATTTTAATGCATATTGTAGCCAAACTTCCATTTCAGTGTACTCTTTCTTTAGCAGCTCTGGTCTAGTACGGACTTAAGGTATTTCCAGACTAAATCCCAGTGAAGACAGGAGGGTTAAGTTTGCATTTTGGTCAAGACTGTTGCTGTAATTTGGTGTCAGGTTATGCAAGGTTACACCAGAGTTAAGTCCGATTGTAGCGTTTTAAAATGTTAGTCATGTCACTGTTCCATTTTCATGATCCTTGTTTAGCAATCCCCCAAACCGACTTGCCAACTTCACAGAAAGCCTGCACTCCACTGCCTTTGAAATCCACACAAATCATTTATTCCCTCTCCTCTTTCTTCCTTACACTAAAAAAAAGTCTTTGAATGTTAGAAACTGAACTCATTTAAAAGTCTTGCTTCATGTTTACCAATGCCAATAAAGTGAATAATTTAACTCAAATTTATCAAGCTCTGATCTCCTGCGTTCTCTGATGTTTACTGGCTGTTAAAAACTTTATAGGATTGTATAGTCTATATAGCGCACTGAACACCCAGCTGTTCACATGTGTTTTGCATTGCACCTTTGGACCAGAGCCAGCTGCTGTTTACAGCATTAAAACACATTACAGAGATGCGCACTATGTCGATGGGCTTCATTCCTCCTTGACTGCTCTGGGGTTTACTGAGGCAAGCGCAGGATTACTTCAAAGACTGTGTGGTTTCTCGCGCTGGAAGGCTTTTGTGAAGTGCCTAAAAGTATTACCTTCTCAAGAATTGCAGTAGAAGTTCCCGAGGTTGTTGTTATAGTTTATGCAGCAAACACTGGGTCTGTGTTAAAATGTTAAGTGTATTTTGTTAAGTTGATTGACTTTTCTTTTTTTTTCCCTTGCATGTAAAGTATTTTGGTTACATACAATTCTTTTGTTTTTGGTTATAAAATTGTCTTAAAAGAATAGTAAATTTAGGTGCAAAACAAATGCATTGAAAACTTGTTGCAACTTAACTGATGCAAATACAGACTATTTTTCCCATCTTTCCCTCTTATTGGTCAGTCTTTGTCATGCTCTGAGTGACAGCTGGATTTAGCCAATCACAGTGTAGTGTGAACCCTCTGAAAAAACAGAGTCAATAGAAAAATAAACTTGAATTGTGATAAATCAAAGTTTTGATCTGTCTCCAAGAAAATTGTTAAAACGTGTAAATGTTTTGCCATAACCACCAGGCATTGTAGTAACACAAATTTCAGATTATACTGTATGCTAAGACAACCAGTGAGAAAAAAAATCCAAAAATCCATACAAAACAAAAAGTCAAGCAGTTATAGTCTTATAATTTTTGCAGTTTATATCAGAGATTGTACATTGTTAGACAATTTCTCTATTTAAATGTAGCTTTCTGTCATTTGAATATGTTCCAAATGTGTATGCGTCCTTTGTTGCATTGTTCCCTCCCTCCCAAATACCCAAGTAGTATTACATTTTAAAAACCCACTACTACATCATTGCAACCATTTATAACACATCTGTGCCAGCCAAGAACACTTAGCAGACAGTACATGCACTTTGGGGATGCTGAATGAATGATAGGCTTTTAGTACACTCTTTCTCATATCCACAACGGGATAGCTCTAAGTAAAGACTGTATTAATTTAACAGTGTTTGTGTGGTCAGTATAACTCATCTAATCCTCTGTTGTGTTCACAGGCGTGGCACAAGACATCCAGAAGCACTTTGACCAGAAAGACAGCGGTGTTGGCCTGCTGCAAACAGGTTTGTGTTTCCTTTTAATTCTCTAATTACAAAAGGCAAAAACATTACAAAAGAACACTTGACTTCAGAGGCACTGCACAATGACACTGCTTTACTCAAGTCAAGGAAATAAAGGAGGTTCAATACATAAAAGCTGCTGCGGTTTCATTTGTGCTCATTTTCTTCTTTCAAATACTTTAAGAGAAGAGTTTTACTTAGTTAGCAAGTTTGCAATCTTGTCTTATTAGCATGGTTACAAGGCTAGTTTCAATTTATTTCTAACTATATTTAATGAGAACATTTTTCAATTTTTTTTTTTTCTTTTTCTCATACAAGGATATTGAAATGTATGTAAAGTTTTGATATAAATTTGCCTGGAATCCAGAGCCCATACTTCAGCAAATTGTCAAGAGTGGGTCTGGTCATCACTCCCCCGCCTGTGTTTCAGATCAACGCCAACGTACCGGACAATCAGATTAGTTTATTTGCGTGATGCACATGATACAAAGGAGCTGACTGGCCGTCTGTCATTTAGACCAAAATCTAACTTCACTCACCTCACATTAAAATATTTTTTGGCTTCGCTCATTGATTCTGCAGGAATCTGCGATGTTTTCAATTCCATGTGATGTTATTTCCATATTTTTCTATGTATTTTTTTTTTCCCATGTATTTATTTATTTTATTTTTTTTCGTCATGCAATGTTGGTTTTTGAGAATTAATTGATTAATCAGTTTAGAATTTTATGGAGAAAGTCTCAATTCTGTACTTACACTTTTTATTTTTTACTTTGACTTTATGCATTTAATTTAGATTAAAAGAATGTTTAGTTTGTTGGACTACATGTAATTGAATTACAGAGCAAATCTGAGAGAGATTCCCAAAATGGTTTTACTTCTGGGCAATCCCAGAACATGTGAAGGAAAGTCTCTTATTCGCTAAGAGCGCACAGAGTTAGTGAAACAAGGGTCTTCATCTTAAAAAATTATTTGGGGTAATATATGTTCTGTGGATAGTACTGAAATTGATGACTTGGTGATTAGGGTTCCTAGAAGAGAGTTGTACATTGATGATTTGACATCACAGAATCACAATCTCTGCATAACTTTAACCATTCATCTCTTTTAAGGATGGCACCAATTAATACATTTTTTTTCCCAACATAATTTACATTTCCAGACTACATATGTCTGTGAAGATAAGGCTTCTCTTCCATTTAGACTAATGTGCCCTATAATTGTGCAGTTATTTCAAAAACAAACTCAAGCCTGGTGCACTGACCCCAAGCCAGCAGCAGTAGCACTAATAGCAGCAGCAGCAGTAGAGGTCAATGGCAAACAAAACAAAAGTGCACCACTGTGGTCGTCTATATGTTTACATGTACGTTCACAGCCTCCTAAAGTCCACAGTCCAGGGCTGGGTTTCCTGCTGCAGTTGTATGAATTTAACTTTTGGGGAGATACACTGCACAGCCCTCTCAGCTCAGTACAGGGCCCAGTCTTGTCCCCCTTCTGCCCTTTACCCCATTCAAACACCAACAAACTTCACCTCACACAAAGTACCATTGAGCCAAAGCAATCTGCAAGGACGTGTGGGGGAAGAATACTGCCTAGTGTTTCCTTGCCACGTCATGTTTGTTGACTAACTTTAGTGAGCTGAATCGGGCTTGAAAGACAAAAATACCCCCTTGCTATATTTGATGTTGGTTTTGCAATGAATGGGCCGTATTATCACTGGAAAGAAGCAGAGAAAATGCGACCCAGAACGGCTTTGTAATAAATAACTCAATGTTGGTTCTGTCCCATTGCGTGCAAGTTCCATCTGTTTTTTGTACTGTTAAGTGTAAAGTAATTGGCATCAATATATGGAACTTACTAAATATATAAAATTATACATTCTTTTTGTCTTCTTACATAAAAGATAATCTAAAAGTGTAAAAAAGCCATTAATGTATTGTTATTTATACTTTTCAAACAAGTGTAAAACTGCAAAAACGCTGTCTGGACATATTTCTTTTGCCCTGACCAACGCAAATATGAAGGTGAGAGAAAGACGTTATCCGTATTTAGTCAGCAGTGAGCTTGCATCTGTAAAAACATGCCTACTCTTTGAGCTTCCAGACGTTCTACTCTGGATGTTTTGTTCTATGGACGCAGGAAACCGTAAAAGCACTTTCAGTTTTTAATTCTGTTTTCATTGGCCCATCGAACCGGTTTTACACATTCTTCAAAATGACTTCTACAATGTGTTTATGAAATGGAACGCTTGACGGTTGATTCTCACCCTGGTCCCAGCCGGGCAGGTCTCCACTTGGCCCCTGATCTCCGGGACAACACCACCACCACTGCCCCCTCCCCTTCACCTCTCTCTTCCCTCACATGGGTCTGAGGAATGTCCAGGTCTGGAGCTGTGAGGGCGGCCCATTGCAGACAGAAGGACCCGGGTGTGAAGGAGAGGTTAAAGGGCTGACGTCATGGCTGTTTGTCGGGTCAGATGTTTGCTGTGTAGACCCTTGTGTTGGTGTTGCTAACGATTTAAGTGCTGCCAATTTGAGCAGGCCTTAATAGATTTTGTATAGTTGCATTAGCATTAGCCTAAAGTTAGACAAAGATGTGTTAAATTAGAAAGAAAATGAGAAGGGAACTAATAATAAAAATGTTATCATATAGTGCTAGTTAGAAGTGATATTTTTAACTGTCATAAAATTTCTAAATTGATAAACCCATGGTTAAAGGCACTATATTTGATTTTCTAGGATGAAAAATGTGCAGTATCTGCTCTAAAAATTGATAGTTTGTACTCTAAAATCCAGGAAGTGTGCATAACATGTATTTGCTTACACATGTCCTAACTGTTCAGCTATACCACAATTCTTAGAGTGAGCCGGGCTATAGATCTGACTTGTAGCTTGTTCTGGTGTATCTCCACAAAACTGTCATACTGTGGAGCGTTCCAGCAAAGCAATGTATTCACATGGACAAAAGCAGTGGACCACCAATAGTTTTGCAATAACTCTCTGCACAGTTTATTTTTGCTACATCTCCATCCCCTGACCTTTCCTCTCCCATGGGTGAACAATTCTCCTTCTCTAAGCACCTGCAGACCAGCCGCTGTTGTGCCTTCTGTCCTGGCAGCGTGGGTCCACCTGGGAGCTCAGACTGCAGGCGTAGGTGTTTTACAGCCTACAGCATGCCAGGTCACCCTCACACATATGAAAAAACACATCTCCTCCTGACCACTCGCTGTAGAATCCAGATCTTAAAACAAACACAAGCATGAGTCGTACTGCACCGTTACGGTTTAGAAACGAATAACGTTGAACTTTTCTTTGGACCCATGTCAAAAGAACTACTGAAATAAAGCATTTCCATATCTACCAAGCTTGACATGAGAAATCTGGACTAAGCACAAGGAAATCCTTAGATTTGTTTTTATTAGAAAAGTAGTGCCTCAAAATGTCTTTTCAAATCAGCAGAAATTACAGTACCTGGTAATTATGTTTAGATTTCAATTTACTTTAAATTAATCATGTTTTAAGAAGATTTCTTTAACCAAAGAAAACATTGGTTTTCTAACAAATTTTCCTCTCACCGGTTGGAAGTGTTGGAGAAAACCCAGAAGCAAAATGACTCAGAAAGGCTGTACTGAGCAAAACTATACTGCTTACCTTGCTGCCTTTGAACTTCTGCGAATGCATGGACTTTGCCCTTTGCCCTCAGGCAGCCAATGGGTGCAAAGAGAAATCCCAGTGGACTCAAACTCACATACCCAAACATGTTTTTAAAAACGTTAGTTGTACAATAGAAGGACTGTAAATGTTATTCTAGAAACTGCTATTTTGTCAAAGAGAATCTACAAACATAAAAAGGTGCAGTTATGTTTAAAACTGAGAAGTCTCAACTATTTGCCAAAGCACTGGTTATCTCTAAAGATAGTGTACCCAGTATTCAATTTCACTGTTATAGGAGCTGCCACTAACCCACAAAATATTTATTTCACTAAAGAGTTAATATTTCTTTATAAAAACTGTAGTGTTTTAAGTGTTAATAGCTTTGTTTCTTTGCTAATTTACACAAGGTGATGGGGCTAATAACTTCTAAGCTTGTACAAGTTCTCAAATCTATTTTACACTTAAGTTCCTCAAAGACAAGTGGAAAATAGTGTGTTTTGTCTTAGTTCCTTACACAAGTGTCTGTTTCTTTTTTGGGTAAGAATTTGGTATGTAGCTGTCAGTCTGTGTCTCGCTCTTAGCCCAGCCTGCAGCTCTGTGGCCCATCCATCAGCAGCATCCGGACAGAGCCTCACCTGAGTCTTACGTCTTACACACACACACTTTCCCAGAGAATGACAGGCTATTGGCACTACTGGCCCCCAGGCTGCGGCTATCCCAACACACAGCTGCACACGGGACCGCTCCGTAGGGTGTAAAGGGTGACAGAGGTTAATGCTGAAGGCAGGTGAAAGAAGGGGCTCACCTGGATGGTATTACTTTTTGCTGCGGGACTCGGAGTTCCTTTGTCGAGGATGTAAGAGAAGGTTTTTCCCTCCTGTTAACATGTGAAGGTTATTGTATGGAAGTGCTCGGAGGCAGATAAGCGCTAATGGGTTGAATTATCTCCGTAATGAAAGCTGGCATTATAATTATCCTTTCAGCTCAGAGTGGACTTATAGGTCGCTTGTGTGTACAGTGAGAAGATTCATATTCACAATGACTCAGAGGTGTTCAAATTGTGGCAAGCGGGCCAAACATGCACCATTCTAGATTCAATGTGGGACTTACCCAAGTTATAAGTTAAATTCTAGCACTATATGGGCAGTTTCTTCTGTCAAATTCTGTCTCTCATTTATTGGAGGATGTCAGTTATGATTTTGAGGCATTCCTTGATTGTTAGTTTTGTGTTGGAAGATTACAGTAGCTATATAGTTTTCTAATTAAAATTATTTACAGTCCTGCTTTAAACACATAAGGTAAACCCCATTATGAGTGTTTGAATGTCTGTCTTCCTTTAGTGCAACAAGACACCAGCCCATACTCACGCACTCTGGGCGACATAGACTTAACATGGTGTCAGTCTGCTATTCCGCCACTATAAGAGCTACGAGGAATGGGGCCACAGGTGCTGCTGCGACTGCCTCGGCCAGACTTTTGAAATGAGCTCCAAAATATTTACATCTAAATGCCACACAAGAGCTCTCAGCCAAAGCCACAAAGACAACCCAGTAGTCTGCAAAAAGATAATGTGTTTGGGCATTTTCAACAAGAACTATAATCTGTGGAGAGTTGTTCAAGTTTCTGCACCCTTAGGCAATATAACATTATGGATTAGTGACAGCCTTTGGTAACAATAATAAATTGTGTTCTGTAGTAACCTTTTGCCCTTTATCTTTACTAAAATCTTTGTTGCTGTAGGCAAATAATAGACATCCCATTCCCCTTTTTTATATTATTTGTTTCATTGTGGGGTGTGAAAATACTACAATGGCAAATGGCAAGCAAAAAGCACGAAAGAACTGTCACATTTTAGACAGATACATTTTAATTAACCATAGGTTTAGCATACAATATCCTAGAATGTTTTTGTTACAATAGGCAAACTGAAAAAATATAGGCAAAAGGAAAAATAAGCCTTTGCATGGAATACATTTTGCTGTATAGGACTAACAAAGTATTAACATAAAATTGCATTTCAGCCACTGGTATTTTATTTTAACCATTTTATTGCAGTCACCAGCAACTCCTACAAGTTATGAAGATGCATCATTTCAAAAGCTGAGTGCTTGCTGGCCTGACCTAAATTTATAATTGCTCCCTGGGCTGGACTTTATCAGCTGAAGCATATTATGAACATAAACTTCACTACCTAGCAACCAAATGAGTTTATGCGTAGTGTCGATCCCTAACATCTCGTTTCCATCTGCCCTCTGTGGAGTATCAGTGCTTGATCAGCTGTTTTGGCCCATCACATTTGCTACTATTTTGTCTCACACACTCGTCAGTACCTCTCTCCTTCGTCTCTTCCTGCCTAGCAGTCTGGCAGCTGCTGTTGTCTAGCTGTGCCACCTTACGAGTTTTAAGAGGGAAATGGAAGGAGAAGGGTTGACCACCTGTGACTTCCTGTATTCAGTCATGCATGGCAGGCGAATCTTTTACACTATTGATTCCTCAAATCAAATAATTGCATTGGGACGGTGTTCTAGCTGTGGGATAAGAATAGCAAGATGACCTGATGGTTCGGCGTCATCATAGGCCCTGTGTGTGTGTGCATGTGTCCACGGTGGACTGTTTTTATAGGCCAAGTCTCAGTGGAGGGCAGCTGTTCAGTGATGATTGGCACTGCGCGCCCCTTATTTCCTTCCCTCTTACTTCCTGTCCGCAAAAACCAGCGTGTCTGAGTGACAGGATTTCACGGACCATTAAACAAGCATGCTCTTAACCCACCAATTTTACTGAGAAATACTGTTATTTCACCAGCTATTTTGGTATGCTAATGTCATTCTTGGTGATATTTTTACCCCCTGCTTCTGTGAAAAGAAATCAATACTCTCTCACGGGTGCCACGGGAGCCTGAAACAAATCAATCAGTGGCCGACAAATGTGCCACGCCCCTCTTTGTCGACTGCAAGTGCTCCATTCAAGCTCTACCTGTCAAGGTCAAAGCAAAGGCCATTGATCATTAAAAGGCCTGTTTTTCAAATCCATTAGTGCTAATAACAAGGATACAGACATCTACTCAGAGACAGAGGAGGACCCCTGTCATTGCAAATGGGGCTTGTCATTATGGGGTTGCTCCTGTACTTAAAGCTGGAAATACGCTCTCTATGCTTTTTTTTTTTAACTGAGATTGAACGAGAAACCAAAGAGAAAATGGCTTGAAGGAAAAATCCATTCTCATTGGTTTGTGTCAAAATTAGACATTTTCTACCCTAGCCTTCGATTGAACAACTTAATGCACTGCAGAGTAATCTTCACCTTATGCTAAGTTGACTAAGTAGTAGTTTCTACTTGAGAGAACCAAAACACTTAATCAAATATGTGAAGAATGCAGAAGACATTAAGAGTTTCTGTCATAAAGTTGATTACTGAGTCCCATTCAGGCCGAAGTTATGTGTCGCACCCACCTTTGGCAGTTCCATTAATCATTAGAGGAAGAAGAGACGCAAATGCCACTCCTGTCTACCTCTCCACTGCTGGGGAACTGTACATTTCCTGTAAAATTATTCCTGCTGAAAACTGACATATAATTAACATATAATTTTGATTCATTGTCATTACTCACAAGTAAATGTTTTTAGTTCATCATTACCCCAAATTAGGCACTCCAATGTAAATAACCATAAAAGGTTTGGTTTGCCACTTCCTTATTGAAACTCCATAAAAATTCCTGCACCTGCAAAGGCATCATGAGCCAAATGCTTCTGAGTCTGAGTAATAAGCAAAGGTACGCGGTGAGATCACTGAAAAAAACACCTTGTTTCCTCATAACCAAAACACTGCTTGGATAGCATAAAGCCATTAAGCACTTTCATAATTAAACAAGAGGCGTTTTAAGTATGAATGCGGTCATGCTAGATTTAGTGGGAGGTGCAGCGGATTAGCAAACCAGCTGTTACACTTTTATTTTCCCATGAGTCTTATACTGTATAAAAGGAAGACGTCTTTGTGATGTACGACAGAGCATTCATTTTCTTTCTTGAGGAGGGTTAACAGATGCCTGAAGTGCCATGCATAGTCTTTCTCTGATGGCTTCTTTGACAGCAGTATGTGGTTTTTAGTTACATGTTCAAATTACAAGGCTTTGCTACTGACATTTTCACTTTGGAAAATTTAAAGAATGATATGTTATTTTTTTGTGAAAATCTTTACAAGCATGTTTTACAAAAACACTGGATTTGTGCCAGCCCCAAACTTTCCTCCATGAAGATTGTTTTCGACATATCAATTAATCAGTCTTTTTAACTTTATTTGGAGAGTAGCAGGTCTCAGGACAAATGTCTCCCCCTTCTTTCTTGTAGCCCAGGCATCACACACAGCTTCCAAGGAACAAGTGAACTCTAGAGATACAGCAAAGCTCTCATTAGCTTCACTTGCTGTTGTTAATAAGAAGGGCCATTCTATCTTGCATCTGTTCAATTACAGCTTTTTATTGTCCAAAAATATATTGACCTTTAAAGTGAAAATTAAAATTGTTGAAGAATGTACGGTTTACATTGTTTAGGTAAATTCATAGAGATCATAATTTTCTTTCTATACAGGTAATACTGTTATGTTTAGGGCTTGTTTACTGACATGCAAACTTTGTCCTTGATATTCAGTTCATTCGCCTACACTTAAGCTTTGTCATGACAGGAGGGCCAATAGACGCAGGTGAGGAAGGCGGCTAGACAACAGATAGCGAGGGAAGTGGTGCATTTGTGGAGGCAGAATGTTTGATGAACGTTGACATCCAGGAATACAGCTCATCCGGAGGTGAACAGGACCCAGTGACACTCGGAGCCGCTGTAAATGGCACCAATTGACAAGACACGACTGTTAGACATGCACGGACTCGCAGACACTTCTCCTATTTCTCTAATTCTGTCTGTGGCAGAATCAGGTTAGACTTTCTGTCCACTCTGTCAGTTTTCATGAGGCGAGTGACAACGCACACTGAAGGAATACACAAAATTGCTGTGTAGGGTGTTGTGTGTCAGGCAAAACTGAATACAGATGTCTAGTGTAAAATGCAGCAACATCAAGTGACGCTGGGGTGAAATAGGAAATAAGTTGCTATTTTTGTGGTGCTTAACAGTGCAGCTAAGGTTGCACTGAGAGCAGACTGTATAATATAAAATAACTATAAAGAAAAATATAGATTATGGAATACTTTGCATATGTATATTATTAATCAGAGCAGTATTGTTAGGAACAGGTTGATTGTTGTTAGATACATGAAATTATCAAAGCTAGGTCATGAATTTGTCACATAGAAATCTGTCCCTCAGACAACCTCTCATTAACCAAAGATGCTACTTGGATCAATGTCTTCCCTAGCTTGTATCCAGTTGACAGAATTCAATATTCTTATAAGGTATACACAGACATCTTTAGAGCATTGAATTATAACTCAACTCATAGGACTGGACAATAAAATGAATATCTCAATGTATTTATTTTTTGGTGCATCTTAATTAGGATATTACATCTTTAAATTTTTTATTTGAAGTTTATTAGTCAATTATGAAACATTTGTAAATTTAGACCTCCAAAAGCAATTCCTTTATTTGGGTGCTTATTATAAACAATTTGTATATGGTTTTTAAACAACATGGGGTAACAATGTTCACAGTATATTGTGGAATTCCATATATTGCTCGCCCCTGCTTATGTTTTTAATTATCTCTGTAACTCTATGAGCAACTACTGAATACAATTCATCACTCCATATCAACCAATCTCCTCACTGTCATAAGTCCTATTTTGAGGTAGCAGCTTATCCAATTTTAATCCCTTCAAGATGTCATAATAGGTTTGAGTGTGAATCTGTGTGAGTGGATTAGGGAGGATGTGAAAGTAAATATAGAAGGATAACAATCCAGATGAATCGAAATGTGAAATATTCAGTCTCTCCAGAGCGCAGGTGGATCCTGGTGTTTCATAGGGAAATGTGAATATCAACTATACACGTATCTGCATCCCTGGACGCCCCATTCACTCGTCCTGAATAATAGGAGCAGTGAGTCATCCTAAGTGGTATTGTTATAATGCAGGCCAATCACAAACAGAAGCTGGACGTCCGGCATGGAGCCCCCCCTCATTGTGTGTGCTGAGGTGGAGGGGGGCAGACTGAAGACCCTCGGGTGTAGATTTGTATTCTGTTCAAGTGTACTTTTTCTGGGTTTTTCCACCTGAAATAACAAGCACGTCTGATGTAACTTTTAGTTTGGAAAGGAGAACCACATGAAAGAATATTTATTTCTTACCTGACATTGCACAGGTGTGGCTGGCCCAACTGCATTTTTCTCACTCTTTTGCTATCAGTTTCAGTCTGCCAACCTATCTTATTAGAAACTACCTCAATATTTATTTTATTACTACATATACTGCTTTTTAAATCATGCTTCTAATTCAGCCAGACAACCATTTTTTATATCTATCTTTTTTTTATTTGATTTCAAAACAAGATAGACAATCGACAAGTCAAATACAACATTTTCTCTCTATATATATCTATACTGTTAAACAGGAACATGTTGAGGTCATTCAGAATTCTCAGTCACAGCTTGAATGTGACTCACCTATGTCTCACTGTGACGACAAACTTCATTTCAAACTTGTGAAAACATTCAACACCTTTAGCGCTGTCACTTTGTCTGCTTTTGTTTTGCTGCAGAATGTCTTGAGACTGTGGTAATTGATGTAATTTGCTTACTAAGAGAGCGACAAATATGCTCTGAATTTCAATGGGAATTTAGACAACAAGGGCGGTGCTGGTGTCTTTGGAGGATTGTGAGCTGAAATTAGAATCATTGTGTTTGGAAATATACAAGCTTTAATTGCATACAACAGACAATGAGGAAAAAAACAATTTCTTTCATAGCATTTTTTACTTCTAGACTGAACACCAAAACTTTTGCCTTTTATATATTTGCCTTTATGTGCTCTTTAAGTCAAACAAGGTCACAGAGAATGGTTTCTGCAGCTCTGTTTGTGTAACTGTTCTACAAATATGCCTGTAATAATTTACATTAACATACACAGCGCTTAATGAGGTAAACAGGCCGTGCGAAGGAAGCGTCTGTTGTGCATAGTTAATAGGAGGAATATATTACATAAGCCTAATGATAAAGGCAGGATGTCAGGAGAGGCTGATACTGAAAAGCTTGTTTGAGTTCTCCATAGTCTCCACTTGGGTCATTTCCCTTCTGATAATATACAAGGTTCTACAGTTAATTACATGTTTGTTTTTCTAACAATATTACGGGCATACCACAGTGAGATACCTATTCAACTATTATTAACCATCGGAAACGCCATGTACACTTAATACTGTATGTACAGCAATGTCTACTGTAAGAAGGATGTAAGAAAGTTTTGTGTTCATGATGTAAGCGTGAATAAGTTAGAGGTATGTTGTAAAACTCAAACTTTAAAAGCAGATGTAATTAGTAAGTATCTGGGACTACAAAGTTTAATTAACTAAAATATCGGAGGGAGTGATGTCTTGATTATTTGCTGTAAGTAACAAAATTGTGCTGAAGCATGTGCTTAAATGTATTAAGTGTGTGAGTTCGGAAAAATCATTTTATGTTTTTAATTTGAAGCTGTATTTTTGTATTTGTCAATCACAAAAACTGTATTTAAATATATTTTCTTTAGCATATTTAATTAACAAAACCTTCTCAAAGAGCTGCACATACAATATGAAAACAATAATAAGTGGTCAGTTTGATTTTTCTACTTCTGAAACGATCAAACTAGCGAAGTAGGCAAACTATAGGTAAAATACATTTAAATTCAGATTTTTAAAAAAGTCAATATTGACCATAATAATAATATTCTGGTAATATACCCACTTCCAATTTCCATATTACTTTGTTTACTCTTCTTATTGTAATGAAAACTACTTAACGCTACACTGAGGCTATGTTTTTTTTTTTATCTCTTGTTTTGTCTGATGCTGTAGTCTCTATCTGCGATACACTGACACTTATTTTACATTGTAATGTTTGGTCTTTTGCCAGTGCTTATCTCTAATGGCACCACAAGATCACACAAACACCCGTCTGGCTGCATAAACAGTCAAACAATAGTGGTCAGCTCAGGAATGTGACCAGAGTGGAACACACATATATTCATATATGTGTCATTATCGAGCGCTGTTTACACTTCATCAGTCCAAACAATGACTTAAACTACTGATGTTGCATTGCCCGTATAAGGTAAAATGAAGCACTTCCTCTGTACATTTGAATACTTGCGGTTCAATAATTCGGACATGTGGTATTGTATTGAGCTTTGGGTGTAACTGTATTCCGAAGTATTGTCTGCAATGTTTGTTTTCCACCCAACATTGTTAAAATAAAAACAATAAAAATGCACAATCATATTCAGGTCATTGCGTGGCTGTCAAGGAAATGCGTCTTGGCATTTTTCATATTACACCTCTATAAAAGCCACATAGAATCATATAGACATAATCAATGTTTCTCTTTGGGGAGTTAGACGTTTGGCACGACCAAAATGAGACAGATTGTTCTATGAGCCGATGGAGACAGACTGGAGAACAGTGGTTTTATGAAGGCTCTTTAAAATGACAGGGAGTTTCCTGGGAGTCGGTGAGCCTCTATAAAGATTAAATGTGACACGAGTCGGCATCTGGGCTCCAGCACACTCTGTGCTGTTCACAGTCTTTGGGATTTTGCTGCAAGTAATAAAACAGATACAGCAAAGTTGCTTCTGTGTTACCAAATACCGTAAACCTTTGCTTAAATACACAGTTATATAAGAAAAAAATATATGAAATAAAAAACTGTGTTGTCATTATTTTTACAGCATTGTTGTAGTTCATGTACCATGTGGTATTATTAGAACTCTGAGATCAAGTAAGCACATTGTTAAACTATTAGGGAAATTTATACATTTTAATGATTAGTCTATGTAGTTTGAGAGAAGATTTATAACTGAGTTGTTTGTGGATAGCAATACTTTTGACAACTCACCCCTGATGTTTTCAAAAAGTGATTTTTGACCCATCTCTCTCAGGTGCTAACTAAATAAAATGTGTTAATGAGCCTTAATATGAAGCGTCTTATGAGCAAATTACTTAAAAACTGTTTATAATAGTATTGAGTCCTTTGTGTGACCCTGCTAATGACTTTTAAAGCACCATGCAATAATGAGAGGCCATGTAAATCACTGGTGCTATAGCAAAGGTGCTATGTATGCAGCAGCTGGATCTGTCTTGTAAATGAACAGTGAGGAGACCAATCTGTGTGAAATTATGCATAGCCAAATTTAAATTGGGGTTGGATAGCTCATCAGTTGTACTGCTGAATATAGATTGGGAAAAGAAGTGGTTTGGAAAATGTGTGCAATTTATCCAATAAGTGTTCTTTAACTGGCTATTTTACACTAGCGGCACTAAAAGGATTACTTTGAATAGAAATATATTTGCAGTAGTTGCAGTAACTTTCTTTATCTAGCATTTATATAGACACCCTACCAAAGTGCATGTGATTATAAATGGCCATGTCTAAGCAAATTATTTTCTATTTTATCTTCGTAAACAGTGCCTCATAAATTAACTTTTTAGAATTTGCATAAAAATAATCAGCATTATTTGACCAAAGTATAAAAATTAAAGGAAACATTATTCAGACTATCATATTAGCCTGTATTTGGCGTGTTTTCCTGCGCAGTTCAAGGGGGCTCTGGATTACACGTATCATGCTATTATATCACCCTCCAAAAGTGCATTTACGTTGTGATCAGATTATCCCTTTGCGCAGCTGTAGCACCACGATGCTGAAGCCTTATAGTCTTATATAACAGTCCCTCTCTATCCCTTCTCATCTCTCTTCTGTATCTGTGTGTTTATGCTGATGATGTGTCAAAACACTCCCCAACTCCCCTCGCTGCTGTCAACAGTAACATCTCCTGCCCTTTCTCCTCTGCAGTGGCGAAACGCTTTGCATGAAAAACTCGGGGCTGATGGTTAGTTGGGCCTCATAAATATTGACTAAAAGCCGCTAAAAAGTGCCCTTGTTGTCCAGTCCGAAGGCGGCAGGGGCAATTAGGCGATACATTTGAGAAGCACTTATGTAGCTTTCATCATGACATGAGGCCAGTTGTAGCAGTTTGAAATGGGGAATTATTTATGACAGTAATGGCTCTCTCTCTTTTCCCTCCATGGAATAAAATGTTTTTGTTAAAGGGGACATATTATCTAAAATGCACTTTTATGAGTTTTAACTGTTTTGTTATAACAGTGTTCTCTCATTATTAATTTACTCTTTTTGTTTGGATTGATTCTTGCATGTTTAAAAATCTTGTGTTGTCTTGCTGCTGATACTTAGGTGCTCAAATATTTGTTTTCACCTACCACCTATATGTCTTTTTAGCATTGCACCACAAAAATGGGATTATAAAATTGTCCAAGTTGACTAGTGTAGCTATAATTGATTTCTAATATTAGCTGTCTCTTCATAAAAGCCATATTGAATGTTCTTTTATTTCTTAGAATCTTTGCTCCGCTCAGCAGCTCTTTGTAAATTGAATCTTTTGAAACCCCAAAAGCTATTCTCATTACCTTGCATCATATCCAATATTCTTTATCCAGGTTTTAAGAGTGCAGATGAAGTTTTAGTGGAGTTCTGATTGCTTGCAGAGAGGTCCTTTGGCTGTCCTTCACTAGTATCACAGTTGATCCAGCCTAGATCTTGGCTTATTAAGCTGGCCTCCTGGCTGACACTGAGGTCTTATGGGGATTTCAGCCTAAAATGTCAGCATCCTCAATACATTTATCTATAACAGTTCTCTTTTTTTTGTCTTCTCCAGTTTCATCTGCAGTTTCATGGTGGCAGCTCCCATCTTCGGTTACCTTGGCGACCGCTTCAACAGAAAGGTCATCCTGAGCTGCGGCATTTTCTTCTGGTCCATTGTTACTCTGCTGAGCTCGTTCATCAGCAAAGAGGTAAGACTCTCAGCACTTACGTAGAGACACACACACACACAAGCCCACTCCCTGCCTATAGCCTATTCTATTCTATTAGCCTGCCACTGCCTCTTTGAACTACAATGATGAGCTAATTACATTCTTATGATGTGGATAGGCTTGATATCAGGGCTTGTGAAACAGAATGACATGCCCACACAGCCACACTCTCTAGACGTCTCGCTCTCTTTCTCCTATACCCTGGGTTCTCTGGCAGCCAGCCAATCAACTAATGAAGGCCCATGCTTCAGACTTGTCTCCATTACAATGCTTTAGAAGATAAGAGCTTGTTGTTTTAGTGCCCCTTGACAAGTAGATTTAGATTTGATATCTCCATGAGCCCCCCCATGTAGTGCGTTGGCTGCTGCCCTGGTGTGTGAGTTCAGAACATCGCACTCTCTATAGTGGTTTGACACTACAAACAGACATGAGATAAATAAACATGTCTTACTTGAAAACTGGAAAACTATTGGCTCTATACTCATCTTCTATACCAAAAATAGCTTGCCCATTTCTGAATGAGACAGATGGTGTTTTTGAAGAAAAATAAAACTGAATAAGTCCGTCCAGGATGATATAGTTTTATTGATTTAGCAGTTTTCTTGCTCAAATTTACTAAACCAGAAGTGAAACGAAGCCTGAAACAATGGACAGCTATATAATTTTCTACCTTTTCCTTATGAAAATGTTTGGATTCACAGTGAAGGAACGTCTGGGCATTAAAGCCAAGATATGCTGCCTATGTCTGTCATGAAGTGCTATGGTGTCCCACAGTGGTCTCGTCTCTAGTGAGTAATCCTTCTCACTGCTGACACTTAGCCCAGAGCAGAGTGTGTCAGTGCTCCCGTGGGCGCATACTTTGCCTCAAATCCTATATAGTCAATCCCCATGACAAAAAGACTACAGCAAATTGCCAGAGCAGGAGTCCTATTGAAGACACTAATGGTCCAATTTAAAGTGAGGTGGGACATCATGGAGGCCAGGAGCCATAGCATTACTTACAGCACCTGTGTGTTCTTCACCTCTCCTACCTTCCATCTCTGTCCACTGCTGTATGTAGTCATGATTACATTGAAAAATGTAGGCTTTGGATCACACATGTATTGGAAGAAAAATAACAAAATTAATTCGCAAAAAAAGATATTAGTGTAAGATATTGGATTTGCCAACCAATGCCTGTAAAAAATGTTTGTGAGGCTTACATTGATATATTTCACCTGCGTTTCAATGATTGTACCTTTCTCTTCAGAAAAAAACATAAAAATCATCTCCAAATCACATTTAAGTCTTTTCTTCCGCTTGGGCTCCTCTTCTGGCTCTGCCTCTGAAGTGAGGGTTGATTAAGGTGCCTGTGCAAAGTCTAGATCAAAGAACTTGATCATCTTTGCTCTGGTCTGCTGGGTTGTCATAACTATGTTTGTTTTATGAAGAATTGTTCGAAGAAAGCTCAAAGTGTGACTTGTCAACTTGGCCATCTTTGTTGATCTTAATAATATATACATTTTTAAACATTATTTTTAAGTAGAATATTGCTGCTGTTCCACTCACAAGATAGGAGGTGCAACTACCACGGCAAAAAACTCCACACTTTCTCTAACCATTATTATAACTCATCAGTAACCTCAGTGCTCTGGCCCAGGTTTAACCTCTTCCTGAGACAAGTCCCAAGGCCTGCCATTCAAATAAGACTATCGTACATCGTTCGTTACATAACCAGCCCACGCGCTGTCGCCATGAGAGATTGAAGACATGACGACCAATGAAATCTTAATATCCACTTAATACTGACTGCTGTCGTTACATGTTTAAAGCCCTACAGGGACTGTGTAAGAAAAAGAAGGAATTATCAGTATAATAAATAAAAATATAAAAATCTATATATATTGAAATAATTTGTTTTTATTACATGAAATACAAAATCATAATTCAAATGAATCATTATCAAGTGCATTTTTGTGGTATATTTCTGGCATAGCTCTGTGTAGTTGTCTATGTGTTGTTTTCACTTTAAATTTATTTTAGTCTGCTAAACCACAAGGCAAGATGGCTACCATTAAGATACCACCAAGAAAGGAACAATAAAAGTAAAAAACAGAAATAAAAAAAACTTACTTACTGCAAATCATTTGTCCTCTGACAAACATACCATGCCATGGAGTAGTTCATTTGAAAATAAAATATGATCCAAATACACATAAACAAAACACTGAGTCAAAACTAATCCTCATATCTTTCTTATGTGAGAAGGTAAGAGAAAAGGTAGTTCTCTTCTGTTTATCTTGAGGAATGCTTGCACATTATAGCTGCAGTTCGCATCAGCCTCTCATCTGTGGGAGAGACTTTGCAGCTTCTTAAGCAGACTCTGGATTCATCAAGTAGTAAGCCGTTGCCATAGAAACAGTTAACAATCCAGCTGCTGACACAGGTGCTTCTGACTGTGTGCCTTCTCTTTTTATTGCCTTTTATAGCCTTACTTACTACACTAAGTACACTATCAGCTCTGTTAGAATGTAATAGCACGCTTGTTGTCGCATTATTTGGCCAGAAGTTGGTGGCAAATCTCTGGAAAACAAACAATGAATATAATCAATAAAGGTTAACATTTAAAGTAAAAAACTGGCCAGTTTTGCCATATTTCAAATAGAAAAAAGTAAACAAAAAGAACCATACTAAAACAATCAAATACTCTGGATCACTGTTTGTTAATGCATTTATCACACTGTTTTCATCATTTGATAGTTGGTTTAACTACAGGCTTACAGAAAATGCTTTGAGGTTTAAAAGTCTTTTTTTTTTTTTTTTTTTTTTTTTTTGCAGCACTACTGGTTGTTCGTGCTCTCCAGAGGGTTGGTCGGCATTGGTGAGTCCAGCTATTCCTCCATCTCCCCCACCATCATCGGAGACTTGTTCACCAGTAACAGCCGCACCATGATGCTGTCTGTTTTCTACTTGGCCATACCACTGGGGAGGTAAGAGCAGAAATACACTTTCAGTCAAATTCATCTGACAGCACAAGAGTGATGAGTCTGATCTTGGGTCTTTTCCAACTCATTCTGCAGTAATGAGCCTAGATAGAGGCAATACTGGCCTCAAATCTTCAGTCTCTTCAGTAGATAAAATGGGCCAAGAGAAGAAAAAATGAATGCAGTAGATGTGCAACCCTTTTATTGTTATACTTTTTTAAAGATTGTGTGATTGTGCTGAGGCTTGGATATGCTAAGCTATAATAAGGGACCCAATCTTCTCCCTCTTTAAATGGAAAAACTGTCCTTTTTTTAGTTAAATAAAGGTTAAATTGGAAAAAAAACAACAACATGTATTTGAATGAGACAAAGCGCTTAGGTCAGAGTAAACTACCCGGCGACATATGACAATAGCAGGTGAAAGCAAGGCGTCTCTTAAGTGCACTCCACCATCCGTTTGTTTGTGTCAGAGTGTTATGACCATTCCAAGGAAGTCGCCCAACAATTTAGGAAATGGTGGTCACTCCGGTCTCAGTTTTTTTTCCTATGATTTGAAGCTGTGACAGGTTGAGTGAAGAGTTGGATTTCTGTATTGTTGTAGCTAAAGTTTCCAAGCACACCCTGGTGCACGGCGATAAGCTGTTACTCATATGCCGTCTGGGTCAGTAACCTGTTATTTTTAGGAGCTAACTTCTGCAGCAGGCTTCCATCTTTTCTTTTACAAGTGAGTGTTGTGCAACCAGACTAACATGTTTTGGACAGAGCTGATAAGAGAAATTTCCTTAACAACCATACATCATTAATCCTGTGCAGTTTAGCTCATCACATTCAAAATGCGCACCTCCTGGCTAAAATCTTAAACAAACAAGGAGGTCTAGGACAGTGTTTCCCAACCAGGGATACAAGGACAGGAAATAGTTTCAGACTTCAGAATTCAGTGTTAAAAATTTTATTTGTGGTCCATTTTGAGTCATTTTATTGGATTTGGGAAGATTTGAGGACCAAGCAAGAAAATAGAAAAAAAAATGAATGGAAAATTGCAAACCAAAGCAAAGGAGGTAGTTGGGACAAAAGATTGTGAAATACTGGTCTAGGAATGAAATTTTTATTTTCCTAAATTGACCACCATTTCAAACTAATAAAAAAGGATCACAAGAATGTTGTTTTTTTATTTTTTATTAGAAGTCCGTTTAGAAATATTGAATAGTCTGAGAATCTTTTTGTTTATGCAAGGTCAAATAAAATACTAAGAAAGAGGGAGAGATGTTTTAGAAGTTCTTGTTCCTGTCTTTTCAAAACAGATGTTATTCAGCAGCTAAGCGTATCACTACACGAGGGATCATTTATTTTATCTGATCTCTCCTGGATTTTGTGAACAGTGTTTTAATTCAATTTTATTCTGTCAACTTCCAACCTCCAGCTATGATAACTGCATTAACTAAAGTGCAGTCTTTTTATGCTCAGGGAAGAATGTTTAACACCTGCGATTTGTAACATCAAAACAAAGCAAGTCGCTGGCGGGGCTTTGATCAGCAGTCCTGTCATAAGGCTTGCATGTCAAGTGGACGAGCACTCAGCGCGACAATAATGAGACAGCAAAGCAAACAGGAAGTGTGGTGCGTAGGCAAAGGATAGATGTGAAAGTGACAGACAAGGATAAGTCAAGACTGAATCACGCACTTTATATATAAATGTAGCTAGAACAGCTCTCTTTCCATTGACTCGGGTGGTATGGTATGATTCTATGCTGTTTCCACGGCACAAAGCAACCCATTAGGTTTCTTTTGCTGGGTCTGTAGTGGGACCCAGTGGGACCTCTGCTTTCACAGTGGACCCAGGAGCAGACCTTACTGCGGTTGCCACTTTAAGCACAAAAATTTGCCAAGAGAAAACACAGTTCAGGCAAAAACCAAACAGATAAAAGCAAATAAAAACAAACGTCAACTTGATCCTGTGACAAAACTTCTGTATTTCCAGTGATAAAAACTCCGATAGATTTGACAAAGCAAAGCTTGCGCATTGGCATCATCCGTTTCCTGTTTGTCAAGGAAAAACACTGTAAAAAATGTTTTAATCCTGTGTCCATCATTATCCAACCTCAATGCATTGAATAAAACAAGTTTAAAATGCAGCCTAGAGTCACAGAGGCTTTGCAGAAAAGTAAAATACATTTTTAAAAAAGGTGACTATAAACCAGAAGTAGTTTCTTGTTTACACCAGCCTGACCCATGTGTCACAGCGCCACAGACTTGAGAATATCTATCTGTAAATCACTCATTGCCTGTATAGTCAAAGATTGTGTAGAGACATTATATAGTCTATAGCTCTAGAAAGTATTTATGTATGCTTTTAGAGCTAGGCAATATATCAAATTTAAGATAATGTTGTGAATGTTAGTTTCAAGATAGGGCTGGGCGATATATCGATATCATATATCGAGATATGTACTGGACAAGATATGTATTTGGTCATATCGTACATATCGAAATATTGGATTCTTGGTGAAAAAGAACTACTAAAACTGATGAAAAGCAGTTACAGTTACAATGTAAGGAGACAAAGAGAAGGAGAAGATCAATTCAGGCACAATTTACATTTGTACTTTCTATTTAGCAGACTAAAGACTTAGAAAAATATGTCACTTAAAATACTCATTTCAAAGTTATTGAGATATATCGAGATATAAACAAAATGCTGTATATCAAGATATACATTTATGGCCATATCGCCCAGTCCTATTTCAAGATATGCAAAAATGTAATATAGAGTATATTACACAGTAAAAATAAATGCTCAAGTGAGGGATGCTGTGAACTCTCAATAGGTACGATGAATAAGTATACTTCTTGGACACTTCAAACTTTGTTTTACTCAAAGTGCTGTTAACATTTTATCTAAGTTTGGTGTGAGGGACCACGTTTCTGCTATTCTACAGACTGCACCTCTACTTCACTGGCTCTCTACTCAACATTTCTCTTTCAATCAAAAACAACAAAAAAAAAACATCTACTGTAGATCTGTTGATGTGGACCTTGAGAATGAATACATGAATACATACTTTGACAAAGTCTCCTCTGTACTGAAGCAAAACAAATTTTAAGAAAAAAAACACTTTTCAGATGTGTTCAAATGAACTTTTTGTTGTTGTTGTTTTTTTGCAGTGGACTTGGCTACATCCTGGGCTCAAGTGCAAAAGTGGCAGCAGGAGACTGGCACTGGGCACTGCGGGTAAGACAGTCATTATCATCAGCTTCATAAAATCCATAAACATAAGACGAAGGGCCTCCTGGAGGGTGTGATGCTGATGCTGTCATAGATATGGGGTCAGAGGACATGTCGAGGTCAGAAGAGGCCAGGAGCATAGCACATGGCTGAACAGGCGGTCCTTAGGCGTGACAGTGCATGAAAGTGACACGAGAGAAAGCTCAAGGCCGATGAGCAAGCTATCATCATCCCTCAGCATCATCACTGTTTAGATTCTGCAACAGAAAAGAAATTCAAGGGCAATGCTATCTTTTTTCGTAGTTGCTGCTGTAAACACATTGATCTAACTTAACATTGTTAGTCTCTTCAAAAGGTGTCAGCAGATGTGAAAATGACAAACTGTCGATATCATTCTTGAGTGTGTGATCACTACAGAGGAGCATAGATGAAGGCAGTTTAATTAAAAAAAAAAAAAAAAAAAGGTGTTGATTGCTTGTTTAGTTAGTCCAAACACCCATTGTCTACATTGTCTTTTGTTACAATAGAAAGAAACTATGGGGCAAGAAAATTAATTGTGATCATGTATACAATGAGGCCAATTCAGGCTGCCATTGTCTACAAATATTGCAATACTCTAAGCTGGGCAGCTTGTAATTAGGCTCATATCCAAAAGTTTTATTTTCATTTTCTGTGGTCCATTTGCACCTTTCTTGGCAGATGCTGTTAAAAAGGCACATAAATCACTGATGTCACTGGTGTATTTTATTAGGATTCTGCTGAGAAAGAGACAAAACATTTTGCAGTGAACAGCTCTGTAAGGAATACCAGCTGTAATGTGGCAATCCAATGAAACAGTTGTCTCTACAGGAGCTCCACTTTGGGGGCAGCTCTTAAAATGTTCTGAAGAAATTACAACCTGACAGCAGCCAAAAACTGACGTTTTAGGGCGCTGGGTTTAGGAAAGATTACTGGACATGAAGCCTCACCAATCATCAGGAAACAGGAAGTCCATTTCTTCACTTTGTTCCAGCTGGGCCACAATGGATTCCTATAAAACAATCTCAAAGCTTATTAATCACCGGTGTGGCATGTTGGGGAAAACACATTCTTAGACATGAAACAACTTCTGCTTCTGAGATACATCCTGCTTTGAGGAAATAACACTCGCTTGTTTCCGGGTGTTTTTGACCCCTGTGTCCCACGACACTTCCCTGTTTTTATTCAAATGTGAATAATAAGATAAGCAAGGACATGCTGTATAGGAATAAGATGCTAGGGGAGGGCACTTAACTAATTATAAGATTGGGCCATGCCGGAAGTGTCTTATTGGCGCAAAGGGGGGCAAGGTCAAGGGTCCTCAGTCATGGTGTCACCTTAATAAATATATACAGGTTCTTATGAAGATGAAAATGTTTTTCTTCTGCATTTTTCAAAGGCCATACACTGGTGTTTTTCCAATTATTTTCTGTGCCTGCATAACGTATGGGAAAACAATTAATCACTCAAGGTGCATATTGAGCCCCAACCACAACACAATACAATCCAGAAAGTGCTTTATCATCCACAATATAAGTCACATCCTCCTCAGTAGTACTGCTGTAATGAGAGCTCATAATGTGCATGCATATCAATGAGTATATATGAAATCTGAAATGACAAATGCCCCTTGACAGATGAAATTGTTTTTGTGCATTGGTGAGTATTTGTATATCTTAAGCAAATTCTCTCCCCCACACCCTTTGTTTTCTCAGACTCACATGCAAAAACATGCAAGTGTATGAGAATAGAAGCGAATCCAGCGAAAGCAAAGAACATGCACTTGGTTTCAGAGGGCTTGTATAGGATGTCAGGCGTAACAGCAAACACTGTCTGTGCATTGAGCTTGTACACACAGACTGCTTTGTCCTGTATCTGATGAGCCGCTCCCATTTGAGCCTCTGTAAGGTCTGAAATTTCTGTCTGCTGTGTGTTCTCGTAGGTGTCTCCAATGTTAGGGGTCACTGCAGGTACGCTGATCCTTGCATTCGTCCCAGATCCCAAACGGGGAAGTGCAGACCAGATGGGGGGCCGTATCAGAACCCGGACCACCTGGTGCTGCGACATGAAGGCGCTTGCAAAGAAGTAAGGCCCTATCTAAACAAACAAACACTGTTGTGTCTCTATGTGAAGTTGTTCTATGCGCGTATAAAACACTTGGAAATAATCTTAGAGCAATAGGCTATAATATATTGATTTTCCTAAATAATCTTTTTTTCTAAATGGCTGTACCATATAATGCTTTAGATAGATTGATAGAACGGTGTCCTAAAGTATTATATTGAAGTGCATATAAGAGGTATTCATAATTTTCTACATTTATAATGGGTGCCTCAATGTGTGTTATAAAATTAGTTTTACATCACTGCATGTTTGTGATTTGGGATTACAGGAAGTAAAAATAAATTGATGATTAGGATAACAGCTGACATTCTGCCATACAAGTTTTTAGAAACAACTGTCATCTTATCTTGACTGCTAAAGTGTTATTTTTAGCACTCAGTTGTCATAAACACATTCAATATCTTCAGCCTGAGGGCATAAATGCTGTGATGTTTCCCACCTTTGTGATAAAAGTCTCAATGTCAACAAAATCAGATATTTGTAGTTCGTATCTTGTGTGTTTTAAGTATCTCAGACATAAACAAGTGATGGTTAGAGATAAACACCGCCTGTTTGTTTTTGCCTGACGAGATAATCAGATGTTTTGATTTTGTCTGTCCACAGCCGGAGCTTTGTATTTTCGTCACTTGCGTCGGCAGCAGTGTCGTTCGCCACAGGTGCTTTTGGTATGTGGATTCCTTTGTACCTGGCCCGAGCCCAGGAGGTTCAAAAGACCGCCACTGCCTGTGTAAATAGCCAGATCTGCAACAGCAAAGACAGGTGAGTGGTCAAAGACTCTCACAAACCTTTAACTGGAAATCAAATATGAAAAATTGTCACTGTACCATGACTCAGTTTCGCTTTAATCTTGATAAGCTAAACAGTCTACAGAAACACGCTCGCCTTTTGTTACATATTGGTGAAATTTACTAGTTAGGGTTAAGTTAGCCACTTATCTAAAACACGTTATTGAGATACATACTGTATTTCACTTCTAAGACATCAACATTATAAAAAGGCCTGTTTAGCCCAAACATCCATGACATGTAGGCTAATGTGTGTATAAGTAAACAAGTAAAGTTAGTATCGGGCTATTGTGCTAATCCCTAATGTGAGTGATGTGACAGTTTTTGTTCTTTCGCAGCATGATTTTTGGGGCCATCACCTGTGTCACTGGGCTGCTGGGCGTGCTGATTGGAGCTGCCACCACTCGTTTGTGTCGTCAAAAGACCGAGAGGGCTGACCCCCTGGTGTGCGCCGTGAGCATGCTCGGGTCAGCCATCTTCATCTGCCTCATCTTCGTCGTGGCCAAAAAGAGCATCATCGGAGCTTACGTAAGGGTCATTTCCTCTCTAACATTCGTACTTCGACAGGAAGGAAGAGGTGGGATGAGATAGTAAAGAGTTGTTTATGACTGAGACCAAATGATCAAGTCTCGAGACTCTGGAGGACTGAAGTACATAAGATTTTGAAATGTTATGTCTGATGTGCAAGAGAAGTCATAGCAATTCACAGGATGCTATTACTTTGAATTGCTGAGCTAATTAGTGGGTGTTTCTTGGCATTTCTTGGCCTTAACTGCATGTTTGAAGTGGCATTAGAAGTGGCTACAGGTGCCATGAGTTTGTCTGCATTGTTGTGTTTCCCAAGAGAGAAAGCTGGCTTAGAGTACAATTTTAATGGAGGAAAAGGGTGGCACTCAAATTCTCAGTCCTAAAACAATGGTGTAAATGGTCCTGGAGTGCAGATTTCACACTCTTATCACAGATTCGGTACAAATGGCCAAATTAACAAGGAAATAGTTTGAGCCAAGCAACAGGTTTTGTAGATCTCAAGTGTGGTTTAAGGTGATTTTGAACAACAATTTAACATTTCTGTTCCAGAAATTAGTTGCTATTACTAGTCACAAAAATGAACAGACAGTGTATTTGTTAAGCAATACTGTCTAACTTCACAACAACTGAAGTGACAGAAATGTACTGTACATAAAGAAAAGAAAATAGTCTTAACTTTGTATCCTCTGTGTGCTTTGCAAACCTTAAAAAAGAAGCATTTTCCAAGTGAAAATATAATATACAGCATTCCTGCAGCTGTCAGCTCAAATATTAAAATGTCTGACTATAAAGGAGCAGTTGTATGAGATCTAAGTATTCACTGCAAACCCTTGACAGATGTGTGAAATTACCCTAGAGAAAGCATGACATGGCCAGGCGTGCCCAGTTGAAGCCTTTTGACCCTTTTACCACGATTGTTTCATCAGATCGCAGTACATTTTTGATAGAAGACTGATATATTTCTTCTTATAGTCTGTGAAATCCCAATGTATCCACATTTTGTCTGTGATATTTCACCGTGCTGTAACAGTAGTCTGACCAAGGGCAGTTCCCCAGTAGGAAACACACATCACCAGTCGTATTCAAGCGTGCCAGATTATACCAGCCAACTCAGATAAATGAGATTCCACTATAAGCAAGCGCCATATGTTTTTTAAGTAACACCAGCTGCTAACACCCCATATACTGTACATTCAAAACGTTTGCACATATTACATGCTACATTTTAATTTCACACTGTTATTTAAAGATGATATTCTTGCCCCACCCAGTCCAAAGCAAAAACAAACTTCCACAAACTCCTTTTTTATGGCTTTTACCAGAATCTCCTTATCATGCTTGTTGGCCAAACGCTTCACTTAACAGGACCAAAATGAAAGCCTGTGTATCTATGTATAATTGGGCCACAACATAATGACATGTTTTGAAACCACACTAACCAAATCACTTTTAGGCATTCACAGAGCGGCACGATCTGAGAAACAAACCTTCCTTTTGGATAATGTCATTTGTTATTAGTGATTTTGATAGTGGCATGTTGTAAATAGTAATTTGTGATTCAGACCACTTAATCTGCTTTTTTCCATCCATAGGTTTGCATTTTCATTGGAGAAACACTACTCTTTCTGAACTGGGCCATCACAGCTGACATTTTAATGGTATGTCATAAAAAACCTACACTTTGGTTGCTTTGGTCACTGGAAATTCCTGTAAAGCAAATGACTATATATAAAGTGCGCAGAGCATTGTTTTGGCAGAAGTTTTATGCCAGATGCATTGCTTTAGTTAAATCATTTGTTTTTAAGTTTTAAACTCACTCATTTGCCTGTCCTCCTCATAAAATGCCTGATTATTGATTGTTTACAAACTCTATTTACCATTTTCTGTTTGTGAAGAGAAACAAGATTTATTAAAAAAAAAAAAAAAATTAAGTAAAATCCATTAAGTAGCATATTCATATTTCAAGAAGTCTTTAACCAGTTGAGAAAGTTTTGACTTTTGACCTAATTATTAACTTTCCATGTCTCTGTGCAGTTTGTAGTCATCCCAACACGACGAGCGACAGCAGTGGCTTTCCAGGGTTTCACCTCCCATCTTCTAGGAGACGCAGGGAGCCCATATCTCATTGGACTGGTAAGACTCATTACATAAGGCCTTGGTGAATATATAATACGTAGTTGAACATATAGTATCTTTAAGAGCAGCCTTCCCCACACACAGACCACATTGAGACGCCAAATGAGCTTTAAGTGGGCCAATGCAAAGAGTAGAACAAGTGGAGCTTTTAGCCATGCTCCCGAGAGGCCGGCTGAACACAGTTGTGATTTGACCAGCAGTCTTCGACCTGTCAGAGCATCTTCTAGTAAATCTTGTAGTTCCCAAAAGGGGCTTGTGTTACTGTATTTGATTGGTCTGGAGAAGGAGGGGGCACTTAGCGGGGGCACTTGGTCTGTCAAGGTCGCAGTAAACACCATGCAGCTCCCCCACCCTGAAGTAGGAAAAACAGTCAAGTGAATGGAGCACAAGTGAATGCCTAATTTATGTATTGAGAATAAAGGTGTGTATGCCTCACAAGTGCATATTTTTATACTTGAGAGGCCAAAAGAAGTAGGTTAATCTCTGCTCTGCTTTACTGAACTACTTTAGTCTATGAATATGATTCAAAGCCCACACATTTCACACAGCCAAACTTTTATTTCTGTGGTTATTGTATTGTGCAGCCAAAAGATAATAGGTTGTCTTTATTCTGTCTGCTTGCATTGTGTTATATTGTCATGCCCTTGGCTTAGTGCCTGGGTCAAGCTAACAAAGACAGTGGAAGTCTTTGATTAGGGAATCCGCAGATCCTCTGTTGAGGTCTGACATATTCACAACAGCTGCAAAGTCAGCTGTGTGTATTTTTCTTAAATAGATATTATGCTCAATGCCAAATAAAAGAAACTGTGAGAGCATTATGTATCGACAACAGCTTCAAAAGTTTGAACAATCCCCAGTGTCAGTTTACAAGTGCAGAGCTTCCTGTCACTGTTGACACAAGAGCAAATAAATTACAACCTGCATTTCATACACGGTTCAAATTAAAATGTTTTTGCATGGGTGTTTCGAGTGCAGATTGTCATCAAATTGTTTCCAAGGATGATGCATCTAAACTCCCTTCACCCCTCAGTCCCTCTGGTCAAGTGCACTGGGTGACAGCCTCTCCTTCCAGTGACACACGCCAAATGTCCTGGGACTTTCTCACCTCTCCACAAACCTCAGAGGGCTCAGAGTGCGTCACATCCACTGCCTCAATTCCTGAAGCGAGGTTTGGCACCAGAGTGTGATGAAGTTCTGGTGACGTTAGCCCAAAACAAGCACTAGCGGTCAGCGAAACACTTAGGGAAAGTTTTGCCCAGTGAGCAAAGTCTAAATATTCTGCTAAATGCGTAGCTGAAATGTTATATGTCATTGACATATTTTTACTAATTCCTTTCAATTGTTGATGGATAAAGTGAAAACCCTATATACAAATAGCCTACCTAACTTTATTATGCTTGAGTTGTTTTAATGGTGTTGCATTCATTGTCATGATCTTGGTTCAATCCAGTATGCAATTATATATTTTCTCAAAAATGGAACTGTTAAATAGAAATAGAACTATTTTTAATAAAACTAAAAGTGGTCTATGTGGATATACATACATCTGTATTGTCGAATTGCCAAGATACCATGCACAGACCTTTTTCATAAGATTGTGATGGAATCAGAAGAGCCCTCCACCCGCACGTACTCACAGGCACTTGTCCCATCACCATCCCCTGAGAAGCACATAATGGAGTTTTCCAGTATACGAGCGCATGGCAGGGGACAATCTCTTAGCAATCTTCCCAGAAAGGCCTTCGAGCTTGATAATTACACATTTGTGTGTGTATTTTTAGTTCAGTTACATTTTCCAACTTTTCTGCAATTTTGTTGGTTAAATTAAAGCTCCTTGGGCCACACACAGCTAAACATACTTTTTTTTTTTCACTTTCTTTTTGTTATGAGGAAATGCTGTGAATCCAGAAGCACATACTGTAAATTAAAGGGCCTGTCTTGTAGCATCTGCCTGTCAGCACATTTCCCTCTCTCCCCATTGAGAAGCACTTTCTGCTGACTGCAACATATAATCAATGTTCTCCAGCCAGGGTGACCTATGGCTCTGCTTACTTACTCTCAAACAGGAAAGCCCCTCGCCCATACTAGCGACATACACCAGTACTACTCTAATCTGCTAAAAGCTGTCCCTCAGTGGCTTCCTGTCTCATCGTGATGTGCTGTCAGCATAGTGATTGTACAGTGATGGACACAGGAGGGGTCAGTGACACCCAGCATAGTACAGGTGATGTTACCTTCAGTAAAAAACAAAAGACAAAACCAGCACCTTCTAAAATGAGATAATTGGCCTAAGCCAGAAATTAATGTCACTGTAAGAGGCAACTAGCATAGCATAGATCAAACAAGTATTAAAATGCATATTATTTTTATTAGTTTGTCAGTTCATAGTCATATTTCAGTTTTTGATGGTAAATCAAAACTGAGGGTTAGCTGAGGTTTGGCTTGTTTGTCATTGCGTGTTTCTGTTGGCGTTCCAGATTTCCGATGCCCTACAGGAGAGCTATGCTACATCAATCCTCTGGAAGTTCTTGAGTCTGGGATATGCACTCATGCTCTGCCCCTTCATCATCGTCCTGGGGGGCATGTTCTTCCTGGCCACAGCACTGTTTTTCCTGGATGACAGAGAAAAAGCTGACAAACAGTAAGTGACCTGCATATTGTTGAAGTAATTCATCATTATGTCATTTATTATTTAGGAAATTTTTGTTTAAATATTTGATGGCGTCCTTGGATGTCCCTGTAGTGAGTTTATGAGTGAACCAGTACAGGAAGATGTTTCTGAAAGCTATCTTGCCTCATATTTGGAATGGTTTGCATTGAGACACACAACTCCAGTTACAGAAATGACAATATCATATATAATGTTCAAGAAGCCAATGAAAGAATAATAAAAGGCAAATAAGCAAATAATAGACACCTGAAAATAAAAAGAAGTAGCAACAATATTATAAAGTTGTTGTGGTCAGTGCTCTTTACAAGTATAAGTCATAAAGTGTACACGGCCAGTGCCAACAGTTATGCCAGCCATGCGCGACTTAGAACTGCACGTCAGCTAAATGCACTCCAGAGCTGACACTGCCTGTTTTATCCATCAATCCCTTAAAGTAAGCTTGTTTTAAGTAGTTTCTACTGCCCAGCTTTGTGCCTTTACACTTTCCTTTTTCAAAAAATAAAATAAGGAACGGTAGTAGTCAATGTGTCCTTAAAAGGCAAACCAAAACACCCTGATCCTCTTTCAGACATCATTCTTCCTATTTTTTATCACACTGACCTAGTCCCTGGGTGCCAACTTTCTCAGAAATGGCTTCCTTCCTTTTGTAGGCAGGATGGCAGTCTGATGTCTGTCTACAATCTATGTTCACCAGCTCAGCCCACAATTCCCACGCCAAAGCTCCTCATAAAAAGTGTATAAGTGCATTAACAGTTGCATACATGGGAGACAACATCATAACCACTGTGGAAAGTCCCAATATCACTTTGAAACATTTTGGCATTGACTACCTCCAAGTTATTATATTCCCATTGTAAAATAAACTTCTATAAAATATTAGATCTGTAGGCAGCCGTGGTAGATCCTGTTGAGGTTTATGTGGAGATAGACACTTTGAAAAGGGAAGAAAAGCAGAACAATGGTAAAGTAAGTTGCAGTCATTCCAGTTATAGATATGAGGTCGCCGTCTGATTTGTGGTTAGACCCACTGACCACATGAACGCAGAGTGAGGTCAAGCAGCACATGTTCACTTGAACCATACTCAACCACTAAGTCATGGCTTTGAAACTATATAAGGGGGCTATGTGGACTGCACTGTTAACAAGCAGGAAAGAGAGAAAGAATAAAAGTTTTTTAGAGTTTATTGTTGACATACAGTGCTGTTTATTGGTCAATCTACTGCATATCAGTAAAAACATTACCATAAAGTAGGGCTTTTCAAATAGCGGCTTTTCAAATAGCGGCTCACAAAAGCATATGAAAAAATAGCCCAAGGACCGTACCATATTTCTTGAAAGGCAATATGGTCCGGTCCATGCACTGTTCATAGTGCCCTGTGCTATGTATCATTTCAACCTGATTTAGTTATGCCATTTAAGTGACTGAGTCCTTAAAATCTTGGTTTAGTAAGATGTACTGTAGACAAGATTTGAGTATTGGTTTGGAATTCAAGTCTGATTGCTGATTGACACTGAGTTTGTTTTGGCTAAGTTCTGTTTTACGTGACATTGTTGTTTTATTTAGTATTTATCTCAATAAAAATAGTAGATTTTTAGTAGCGAGTTGTTTGTGGATAGTAGATTTAAAACCCATTTGCAGTTCACTTTTGTAGTCTGGCCCCTCAAATCATAGCTCTTCGACAAATCTGGCCCATTGGTAAAACTAATCGAATAGCTGTGCAATAAGGTATAGCAAGAAAATAGCATATTATTGTTTATTGTTTATTTTGGATCCCCATTAGCACAGTCTAGCTGAAATTATTCTTCCTGTGGTTTTTAAAATATGTTATTAATAATATAGAAAAATACAAAAAATCTGAAAAATATTCTTGATCATGTTACATACAATTAGATATTAATTGTCAAATATAATTCTAAGAGGACTTTAAAGCAGAAATTAGGTATTTAAATCTTTCCAACTACTTCCAAACTCTCACAAATTTTGCACTCATAGTTCATTCTTTTACAGCCAATTGGAATGCTACTGTTGAACACTTTTGAAAAGACAAAGCTCACTAATTTACAACAAAACAAATACACTATTGTGTATTGTACAATAGTGCAAAGTCAGAGATACACATTTCAAGATCCTGTGTGGGTTTAAGAAACATCCCACATTAGAAATCACCCTTATCGAAGAGTAGCAACAGCAGCTTTTACATAACGCGACTCAGTGAAACCCATAAACATGCCTTACATCTACAACCCAATACAAGCGGGGCTGTTCCACGACTGGCTATTTTTAGTTCTCCATTCACACAATAAAGCCCTCATTTTAAAATCCGTCCAGACTTTACAGCTTCTCCGGCGTGTTCTTGGATACTCAGAGCTATTTATAAAAGACAGAGGACTAAATGTGTTACTCGTTGGAGCAAACCGTTCTATTTCTGGACTAGGATTGTGCTTTAATATTTCTGAGCTGCCTGTAATGGGTTTGTAAAGTGTCTCTACCCATGCTTGTATATATTCACCAAGTCCACAATTAAAGTTACTGATGTGTGAGAGGACAATCTGAACCAGTCCTGGTTCAATTCACATAGAAACAGTGTGTTGTCAAGTGTGACACACAGCTCTAACAAGAAGTGAAAATGTTTGGAGCTGTTATTGTACAGAAGGGTTTCCAAACAAGTCCCAACAGAGGGCCAATACTGTGGAAGCTGACAGAATACCATGCTATACTATTGTAAAAGTGTGTTCTTTTTCTGAAACTGTTCTATTTTTTCCACAGTTTGGCTCAGCTCACACAACGGCCATCTTCTGTCAAGGTATGACAAGGTAATTTCCCTTTTATTTCCATGGTCCATTAAGCTTAAGACTATCATCTGTACATGTAATTTAAGAGGCTGTTAACAAGAATACTTAAATATTTATGTTTTCTCATTAGCTAGACACTATAGGGATCGCATTGATGTACGGAGTATATTCTGCAGACATTAAAACCGAGGAATGTTATTTAATCAAAGTATTATTGTTTTAACCAGACAAAGTGTACTTCCTGTCTTTATCAGAAAACACGCACACGGGTCAAAACGTCTCGCTCACAAATTATTAACGGGCAAAAAACAAACACTTATTGGCAGCTGACCAGACCTTACCTTAGAAAGTAAGACAATGGAGGTACAGTTGCGGCTAAAGAAATAACAAGATTAAGTTCAGAGTGATAAGAGGGACAAGGAATGTGTTGTGACTCCCTTGTAAAGGTTATCGTATAGAGCCAAAAGGCCAAGGTTTCTTTGTTTCTTTATGTGTGCCTATGCTCTTACAAAGTCTAGAAAGAAAGAGATGGTCCGCACAGCAAATGTCGTTCCCAAAGTCATTCATTTTATCTTTCTTTTCTCGTATGTACGCTTTTTAGAATTTGGATGAGTGTGTTTTTTGGCCATTTTCACCTTTTACAAAAACCGGCCTGTAGACTGTATGACTTGAATCTGAAATTTAAAAAATTATATATCCATCTAATATATTATAACACAGCTAGAATTGGCAGGAACCGACATAAATCCTGCATCCTGCAAAAATCACAGCATCTGGTATGCAGGTTGAATATTTCACGTAATGTTTGTAGATTGATCCCATTCCATTTGCAAGTACATGTAGTATTTCTGATTGAATGTGATGGAAAAATGTCACAAAGACGTCAAGATGTGCAAAGGATGAGCTAAGCTTTTGAAACAGGAGGTAAACAAATGCATTTTAAGCATGAAAGGAAATCAGTAAACAACATTTGAATATAAAATGTGACTACAGTATGTTTTATGGTCACGTTTAGTCAATTAATTTCAACAGCTCTTTTAACTGTCAAAAGGCAGATGTCTTTAAACAAGAGAATATACTAATTATTGTATTCAGAAGAGTTTAAAAACCCAAACACATGATTTTGTTTGCTGAAAGGGCTTTGTAGTGGCATCTCATCTCTAGTATTTTTTTATTGAAATATTGAATAATATTAAAAAAATATTAAATTCTCTGTTTGCTTCTTTAAAAATTAAAATCTTCCCTGGTTACAGGAGAGTTAAATAAAGCCCTGCCCTGCAAATGAAAATACGGCATCATCAATCCTTCAACATGAACACAATCTCCGACAGGACAAAACTAACAATATTAATCCTAAAAGTGTTGAATAATATTGACTTATGATTACCTTATGAATATTTAAATCAAAAATCTGTATTTTTCTGTTCTAGCCCACACACTGCTGACTGACGAGATGGATTATGTGTCCCACGTCCTGTCAGAGTTTTGTGGGTTGATTTGCATGTCACACTGATAAATGGGAGGAGATGACTTTACTGCAGGGAGGAAATCTATCTAAAAGAGCCAGAGATATTTGGTGAATAGCAAAACACACATTATGCAGCGGGGCTCAAAATACTGCAGAACTGTGCACCTCTGTATCATAACTATTTATAAAGCCATAGCACTGGGAGACTTTTAACATTAACAGAGTGAAATTACAGCTATTTACCCAAATCCTATCAAACCAATTATTCTCAAAATATTTCCTACTTAGGCAACAAGACTAGAAAAATCCCTTCTATTACTAAATAAATACATTTTTTTCCTTACAAGCTTTTCAATCTAATGGCAAAGCAAAGCATACGTATGTCTATGTTCTGTTCAATAAGATTTTTTTATATTGTTTGTAGCTTACATTACTGTGAGTGACAGGATTATATTTCCTCTATGGGGACTTCTCATTCACAGATCAATAAAGTTCACTGTTGAGCCACTCGTATAATCTTTTCAAGATGCTTTATGACAAGCTCAAACTAACCAATAAGTGACATTTGTTAAGCCACTCTGTCCATAATTTTAAGTGCAGATGGAGTAAAAAGGGAAGCAAAGTGACTCCTGCATAAATTAGGATGAAGCAAGACACTAATCACTTAAGCTGTTATACATTGCAAGCTATTAATCTCCGGCCAGTGCAATCCCAGGCGGAGATTTGATGCACCAAGATCCAGGATCCAATTAAGTCTTCCTGGCCTTTTTTTTTTTTTTTTCTTGCCTGCCTTGCACCACATTTCAACTGTAGAGGACACCCCAACGTCTGTGCTGTCAAATGCATCAGCAGGAGACTTGACAAGAGCCCATTTTGCTTTCATTTATTCTATAACTGCAACCCTATATGCTCTGCAGGGAGGAAGTTCACATCATAAGGAAAGGCAGCAGTAGTCTAAATGCCGTGTGTTTATACAGCTGTAGGCTCAAACCTTCACACTCTTATCACAGGCTAAAGATTCGAGACCTGGGTTTCAAGTGCTGGGCAGAGCTGTAACCACAGACCACACAAAAATGCATAGAGCCTATTGTGCTATATTAAGTACTTTAACATCACTCTAACATCTCAGACTCTTGTTACTACCTCTTTCTTTTAATTTATCTATCATCATCATCATTGTTTAGAAGTAGAGTTAATGCCTCTAAAAACGTACAGTGCATTTACAGTAGCACCACCCCTTTTTTGAAAGAAGTTGATTACTGCAAACAATGTGAACTCTAAATAGACAAATCTATTGAGGATGACATCAACGTTTTCCTGTGTGTTCAGTTGTTTGCTTTGTGTGTGCATCTCAAACATCCTCCCATGATGCATTTTTCCAGCTCAGAAATAACAACAAAGCGTTTCATTTGAGGTTTTCTTGAAGTGTGTGGTTTATATTTTTACAAGACAAATATTATGTATTATTTTTATTAAACATGCTCTTCTAAGTATCTTTGACATCTTATTATCTACTGTATAACACATTTAATTACACTGGCAAAACAATCAAACTTATCTTTTTATGTTTGTTACATTAATGCTGACAAAAATCTTCAAAACCACATGGTTTTATAGACTTGACATCACAAAACTGGGAAGTTCATAACTTTACTCAGTAGCTCACAGACAAAACTTCTGCTGTATTTAAAAACTCTAAAAAGAACATTTTGCATTATATCTGTCCTAAGTAAATTCACTTGAATAGACTGTAATTAATTTGTCAAAGAAAGAAGTCAAATGCAACAGTCAGCTACTTATTGATAATATTTGTATGGTGTGCAGTTGAAAATGGCTGCAGTAAACAGTAATATGTCAGTGATAAATATTTAGGTCATTCTCTGGTCCTGTTGCGCGGGCGTTATCACAGATGGCCTTGGATCCTGTCCCTCTTCTACTGTATAATAATAACATGCTAGAAACCCTCTGGAGAGGACCGACATTAGATGCTAACCAGATTTTTTTGTGTGTGTTCTTCTCAGGTGGGACAGATTTGAAGAGCTTTAAGATGGAGCCACCAATATGGACGACAAGATGCAAGGGGCAGCTTTTCCCTCTTTAGTCCATCCTCTTCCTTAATGTCATCACCATCTTCTTTTTTGGCCCCGTTTTTAAGCTCTGAACTGAGACGAGGGTGCGTCTTGCCCCTCCATAAAAGACTCTCTAAATCACGGATGGTTTGAGTCTGTGATCATCCACTGAACCTTCCACAAGAGGAGGAATGGTGACCTCCTCTTCCTCAGATGCCATACTACTGAATGCTGGCCATGAACCTGCCCTGTCTGCCTGTCTGTTGGTCTGTCTGCCTGTCCGTGTGTCTCTGTCTGCGTGTCTGCCTGGTGTATAGGTCGTCTCTTTGCACCAAGTGCCATAACATTACATTCCTAGGAACTTTGCACTGATCACCAACAACCTCTCATTTTATTCATGGCTTTGGTTACATGTTTCTGAGAATAAACAAATGTTGCGTTAAATGCGTTACATTCAAGAATACCTGCTGTTCCTTCCAACGTGAAACTGCAGATAAAACTTTTTTTTTTTTTTTTTTTTATACATTTTTGTTTAATCTTTCTGTTGGTGCGTTTTAGCAAACGCATATTTATTCAAAAATAATAAATTCAAAAATTGTCATAGTTCTATAAGATTGAAGTTTTGCTTTTAAAATTGACACAGTTTTGTGAGATTTGACATTCCTTTTCAAATTTGTAAATTAACTACATTTTTTGGGGAGAGAAAATTAATCAATTATTTCACACTTTGTCTTCTCATAACATGTAACAATAGCCTAAAACCGAGCCAAAAAGTGTTACAACATCCAAGAACCAGCCTTAAATCAAACTGGAACATTCACATTGTCAACATCAAATCATTGCTTCATTTGACCCTTCTGTGTTTTTACTACTAGCTTTTAGCACTTAATTCAGTGCATAGTGCCAGAGAACGACAGACAAGAGATTTATGCACATCTATTGTATTATTATTTGTTATTATTATTCACGAGGATGTATTTCTTGTGGTATTTTCCTGTTGTGTGATTGTGTGTGTGAGATGTTACTGCCTATGGTTTCTGAAGGTTATTAACTTTGAGCAGGACACTGGATAATTCTATGTTATAATTTATATTGTATGCTTTTTCCACAATTTTAAGATTTTTTTTCATCAACAAAGCAAAATGAAAACTATCCTGAGGCAACTTTCCCACACCACCTTAAAAGTGATTAGAGGACATACGCCCACATAGAGAGACACTTTAATTACAGAGCCCTCTCCAGTCCCGTTAACAATCAAGACCATTGTGACTAGAACCTTTTAGTGTTACAGTTGCACGTATCTCATTACAACGTTAGAAAGAAAAAAAGAAAAGCTTTGAAAAGACGGCGTCATCGCTTATATGAACAGAGGAGAAATCAAAATTGCAGACAGGAAGAGGAAATCCATTGGCCTGGGTTGCACTGATGAGGAGTCCTTTCATTGATAACAGATAAGACAGGAATCCACCTTTGAAACCAGACCAGAAAATCTCCAAAGTCCACTTGTAATTACCTGCTTTAAATATCCGCCAGGAAGAAACTTACCACAGTCTATCTTCTCTTACCTTTGCTGTTTGCGTCTAAAATGTAACAATTTTATCTTGTGCGAGTCAAATATGTTGTTTTGTTAGTTTATTACAAAGTAGAAAGCATTCATTTTAGTTACGGAGCAACAGCACAATAATGAAAGTTAAGCATCTAACCACAGGATTGTTTATTCAAGTCTTATTTCCCAACTTTATTTCACATTTGGTTGAGAAATTGCATATTGTCTTCTGCTTTAGAAAAAACTTAATAAGAAAAACTCAAAATTACACAACTTCTGTGTGTTTAAATCAAGTGTTAAATTATGGACAGGCTTGAGCATAGACTTGACACAGTATTTCAGCATAATGAAATGTAAAAAAATATATCAAATAGTATTTATAAATGCATTGTAAAATACACTCTCAAACTTCAAAGCATGTTAAAAGCACCAGAACTTTCAAAGTTTTAAAAAACCTTGAGTCCATGAGTCAGAGGATCAAAAATACATCTAAAAGAATCTTTACGGATAAAAAGCACTTGTGACAAATGCAGTGGGCCGAGGCTGCAGCGACCTTAAGAATAAATGGAGATTCGTGTTGCATTGATGTAAGAGCGTGAGTCACCGGCTCTCTGCGTCTCTCTGAGTGGGCTACGTCCTTGTTGCCACATCATT
The DNA here is from genome assembly GCA_038363315.1 of Mugilogobius chulae. Classification (NCBI taxonomy): domain Eukaryota; kingdom Metazoa; phylum Chordata; class Actinopteri; order Gobiiformes; family Gobiidae; genus Mugilogobius; species Mugilogobius chulae. Next base: position 20,224,899 of record CM076399.1, on the reverse strand, counting down.
AGCTTTAGCCTAACTGAATGTGATAGTGTCCAACCCGGTATACTTCTTAAGCTTCTTACTTTATCAACTTGTTTTTATGTTACCAAATGAGTTTTATAACTACAATAGAGATCTCTATATATAGCTATATTATGCAGCCACTTTAATATATTGTAAATGATGGCTTCAATGCAATGTATTTATTTGTTATGAAGAATAATGTGTAAAGGGACGTTTTTGTTGTTTTCCTGTATGAATGCCTGTATCACAACACAATACCTTTCAAATCAATATCCATCCTATTACTGTGATCATGAATGACATTTTACACTCAAAACTATAGGACGAAAGGGAGAGAGAGATGATGGTTTTGTAGCTCTTATGCATGATGTTATATGAACCATTTTGCACATGTTACGTTCAGGGATTTATTTGAACCATAGCCTAGCATTAACCTCATAGATTCATGCTCACAGTAAGACATGGGGCATATTCATAAATAAGGATGGCCGTGCATGGAAAAGACTGCTTTTCTGTGTTATTCTAATTTATTGGTATGTACCTGTAGTGTCATATCTCATATGAAGGGACATTGAATCAAGTGTCACTTTGCCAAATTTAGTTGATTTGAAAACTTGTCCGTTGTTTAGTAATTTTGTCTTTTCATCACGACTATGGTGATGTTCCAAGAATGTGCTTTTTCTTGTCATACAAGAATATTGTATAAATAGACCTATTTCTGATGTTGAGCAGAAAACAAAGGTTATTTTTATTTTTAGAGGAAGTACATGAAATACATGACACCTGTTTGAGAAAAAATCTAAGGATAATATTTAGAATTTAACTGTGATGCTCCCTTGGAGGGCTGATAGACAAGTGTACATGTCTGTAAATCAAATAAACCTATTTAATCACTTCATACCTCTATATGGACTCTGTGTGGTTTTGTTTTTTATTTATGATGGTGATCTTACGCTCCAGGTTAATGGTTATAACTTCCTGGGGCCTACACAGTGAATTTAATTAACTTTTGTTTGTCAACACACAAAGGTAAACATTAATCCGCCATCTGTCTCTAAAAGAATTCATCTTAATCTTTATTTCAAACATTTTGAAAAGCAGTTTTAAATATACACTGCATCTTATCTTATTTTTCTAATATTTTCACAGTATCAGACAACAGACCATGAGACACAATCTAAAAAATAACTGTCTAACCCACAATTTTTGAAAATGGACACTCAATAGAAGAAACCTGTACCCTCCCCTCTTTTGAAGATAATCAGATAAATATTGCTCTTCTGACTTGACAGGCAGCAGGTTCTTCCTCTTTCCTTCATCTTAACTCACAAAGAGCTGATTTTTATCTTGACCTGGGTAGGACTTGGGCCTGAATGAAGCACAGTATTGTCCAGAGGCAGTGAGCCAGGCCCTGTTTGTAAAGTAATCTGTTGGTGCCTGTGTGGATTAGAGACACACAACATTACTCACAAGAGAACCTTCTCTGTGGACATCATAAAGAGAAAAATAATATTTACTCATGCAGGAAGTCTTCGGCTAAAGCTCCCTGACATGCAAGCTGCAATTAACATGGAAGCTCATTCAAACTAATGAGCTTGTGAATGGCAGGGTTGCAAATTTAATAAAAACAAATATCTAGTTGAATAATGTAAGCTCCATGGGTGATTATTTATGAGTATTTAATTTCTTCCTGATATTTAAGCGTAGTGTTTGAGTAAATTAGATCTGAAGTATTGTTTTTATCATAAAATTTTAATAATTCTGGCTACAGGGTGAAACCTTTAAAATATTCTTCTGTCTGAGATTGTACAGTACAGTCCTACACACTAAAAGGAGAAAGCCCTGATACAATGGCACAACATGGTAAGATTTGCAAACATATTGCAGAACAAACATACACATAAATTAACTAGGCTTGAATTGGCTTAAACTAGCCAATGATTATTATTATTTGGGGGGCATCTCTGTCTCTGCTTTGAATTGGTTCAAGTCCTACTCAGAGAACAATAAGTAATTTGTTGAAATTGAGAATTGTGCGTCAGAACACATGGCCTTGACCTGTGCAGTGCCCCTGGGGTCATTTTGGGAACATTTCTGTTTATTAGGTCAATTAGTATGCAGTAATAATGTATGCTTCCACAACTGTGCAGATGACACTCAGGTGTATGTGTCGCTGGCAGCAGGTGAATATGGGCCAGTGGATTCACTCTGTCACTGCATCCAACAGATCAGTGTGTGTGAATGCAAAACAACTTTCTCTAGCTAAACTTAGACTACAGTGAGTTTTCATGTTTGGCCCTCAGAAACAAAAAGAAAGTGTCAGCAATTTCCTTCACTCGCTCTCTCTCTCTTTAAACCTTCAATTTAGAAATCTGAGGAAAAACAAACCAGAAAGTACAATTATATTAGTTCTGTGCTTTGGTCTTTGGTCTCTAGTTCAGAGAATAGATTTTACAACAGCTCTAAATCTTTCAATGGCTTATCACAAAGTACATCTTTGAATGTTTGACTGGCCTCCTTCGTGTGCAGCTCAGGAAAAACACCGGTTTTGGTAGGTCAGACTAAACATGCCGGCCTCCTGCTGTCCAGAGTCAACTACATGCCCCCCTGTGGGCCAGAGTCAGGACTAATAACAGCTCCTCTGTGCAATAGGACTAAATGGACCTGCCCCTGGGGCCAGGTGACTGATGGCCTTCTGCTGGTGCGAGTCGGACCTGACCGCCTCCTCTGTCCAGACAGATAAACATGGACTTGCTTGGTCAGACCAAACATGACGTTCTGTCCAGAGTCAGGACTAAACATGGACCTCTGCTGGTCCAGATTCAGACAAAATGGACCAGCCTCCTGCCCCCATGCTTCCCGGTGACCCTAGAGTCAGGACTAACATGACCTGGTCCTGTGGTGCCAGGGTACAGGACTAAATATGGACGCCTCCTGCTGGTGCCAGAGTCAGGACTAAACATGGACCGCCTCCCTGCCTCATGTGCCAGAGTCAGGACTAAAACATGGCAGCTCCGCCCTGCTCCTCCCTCCGCTGGTGCCAGAGTCAGGACTAAACAACACGGCCCCTGCTGGGCCAGAGTCGGACTAAACATGGACCCTCCTGCTGGTGCCCAGAGTCACGGACCTAAACATGGACCGGCCTCCTGCTGGTGCCAGAGTCTAGGACTAAACATGGACCGGCTCTCCTGCTGGTGCCAGAGTCTAGGACTAAACATGGACCGGCTTCCTGCTGGTGCCAGGTCGGACAACCTGACCGGCTCCTGCTGTGCCAGAGTCAGGACTAAACATGGACCGGCCTCCTGCTGGTGCCAGAGTCAGGACTAAACATGGACCGACCTGCTGCTGGTCTTATGCAGGCTTAGATCTGAAACAGTCTTGAAGTCCTGAAGATCTGAAGGACTGGCCTCCATTCTTACAATATGCTCAAATCTTAGGCTCAACAGTTGTGTTTGTGGCATATGACTGAAAGAGGTTTTTTTTTTTTTTGCACTCTTGTTTATTTTTCATGTGAATTATTTGATTATCGTGCAGTATAGCTTATATATTTATTAATGCTGTTTTGTATTGTGATTTGAATGTTCTTTTCCTGTTTCGTGAAGCACTTTGAATTACTTTGTGTACAAATTGTGTCTTTTTTAAAATGTATTTGTCAATTTCTTCAAAATGTGCTGTTTCACTTCTATAAAACTATCATAAATATTTACTATGTCCTATCGGTTAAAGCTGTACTGTTCAGGCCCGTTTATTTGGACTCAGGAGTTTGGTTACAGAGGAAACTCCAAGTGATGAATTATCAATTGTTCAGTGGATGACCCTTTGCAGCCACACCCTTTCTCTCAGTCAGACCAGTGTGTCTTGTACCCAATGTTAGACAGAGCCCTTCCAATCCAAAAGTCAACACATCTCCAGTCAGGAAACGGCGGGTCGGCAGGAAAGGAGACAGCCATTCTAACCAGCAGTGGAATTTCCATTTACACTTTGCCACTCGCATCACAGAGGGCAAATTCTGTACACGCCACTGAGTAAAGTCAGGTTGCAAATACCTTCTGGTGGAGGTAATTGCCCAAAATGTCATCAGCCTGAGAGTTTCAAAGCAACATTGTCCTTAGCATCTATATATAAGTGTTAACGGTCCAAATGAAAGGTTGCAGCAAATATTTGGTTTTAGGAGTCAGCCATAAATTGACCAAAATGTTCAAGTTACTGTAGTTCTTTGGATAAATGTTTCCTTGTATTCAACTGACTTTATGGTTATGGTCAGTTGATGAATATTTCTGTTTAAAAATAACTTCACTTACAACGAGCCTTTCAATTTGCCTCAAACATCACAAAGGTTTTAAAGTTGCAGCTGATTTTTTGTGTGCAGCTGAGTGCTGTGCTCTCTTCTTGACTTACTCCAATGGTCTTGCATTTGTTTAGTTTGCATGTTTTTCTCTCTTATGCTCTAGTTTTCTTTTTCAATCATGCACAAAATTGTCAATTTCACAAGTATATACTGGCATACTGTATTATGCTATGCCAACTTGTGTTTTCAATAAATAATATAATATCTAAATACATAAATATTTGTAATCACTTACTGTATAAACGACAAATTTAAAAAATGTGCGAATAAAACACACATCACCCTTTTAGTTATAATCTTGTCTCATAGACTTTCATAAGACACACTTCTCCATCAGACTGACCTTCTCAGCGGATAAGAGAAGCATAATGTCTACCAGGTGACATGTCTGACCAACATGTCAGCCAGATAAGTAACATAAACAGCTTTTTCCACGTGTCTTATTAGAGGAAATTAAATTGACAAAGCACATTTTTCTTTCCTTCCACCCCATCTTTAGACACCCTGTCTAAAAAACAAAGAATGCCCCCCATCCTACTTCTCCTGTTCTTGTCTTTCCACAGGTTTTTCGCCACCCAAAAACACCTATCCGCCCCCCGGCTCCTAACTACAGCCCACCAGCCATGCACGTCGTGTGTTCCCATATTGAGAATTGCGTCGGCCCTCCATCTGCCATTGCCATGCCCAACCGGACGACATCATCTCATTTCCACACGGGAAATAGTAAACCACATCTGTGCTTGATTGACCTGTCGTCAAATTGCAGAATGCTAAAACCACGTCTACGTTGATCCTTCACCGACGATTCCCTACTGCCGCCACTCAATTAGGACACATTCACCAACCAACCCCCAGTATCTCAGAGACAGGAACCCCCATTTGTGCTTTTTCGCATGTCCCCTAGACCACATACACACGCATCAACAATTTTTCAAAGCTACATTAACTGCCCTCGTCCGTTAGCTGTTGCCCCCCCCCCCCCCCCCACACAAACCTCTCACCTGCACTCACCGGTCCTGCCACTATCCGCCTCCTCATTTGTTTGACCCTTAGCAAAAGCAGGACGGAGTAACCCAAATTCAGTCGACGGCCACAAAGTCATAAAGGTTGTTTGAT